>OY998263.1:54156650-54674150 GCA_963922045.1 Persicaria maculosa
TTCAAAGTGTGATAGATACAACATGATGACATCCAACAATGCTGAGAGTTTGAACTCTGTTTTCAAAGGCAAAAAGGATTATCCCATTGTGGCACTTGTGGAGTTTGCAAGGGAAAAGCTCACATCATGGTTTCTGGACAGGAGAGAAAAAGTACTGGCAAATCAAGACAGAATAACTCCTGAGATCCTTAAGTTGATAAGAGAATCACAAGCGCAAGTTGGAGCATGCAGAGTAGAAAAGATGAATGAATCACAATTTGAGATCAATGGTCAAGGAGCTGTAGCTATAGTTGATTTATCAGCGAGGACATGTACGTGCAGAGTATTTGATGTGGAGAAAATACCTTGTGTACATGCTCTAGCAGCCATTACACACATAAAAGCAAATGTGTCTGATTTTGTTGCAAAATTTTACAGCAATGACGCTTGGCATATGACATATGCAGAACCAATATATCCAGTGTTGGATGAAGATGAAGGAAACGTCCCTGATGTGATCAAATCTATCAACTGTTACCCCCCAGTAGTAAGAAAAAGAGCAGGAAGACCACCTATAAATAGAAAGCTTTCATTGGGAGAGTACAAGAGGAGGATGAAGCATTCAAGATAAGGCTGTCAGCACAAATTCTGTCATCAGTATTATATAAGAATAATGTTAGTAGATAATACAGTTTATAAATTTGTAAATGACATTTCTTTTTGAAAATTAACATTAATTCAATAATATAGAATAAAATTTGAAATTTTACCATGTACTAATACAAATTTGTATACTCTTTTCCATCTATATCATAAATAGATAAAAATAAGATCTTGTTGCAAACAAAGTCTTGTTTCGTGCAATATATAAACAATAGTTGAGCAAAAATAAGGTGATGCTGAGCAAGTTTTCCCCATTTGTATTATGTTGTGCAATTTAATTCTATTGATGAGCAAAAATAAGAGCATGTTGAGCAACAACCTATTAAGCAACTACGCAAGTTTTCCCCATTTGTAATATGTTGTGCAGTTTTATTCTATTGATGAGCAAAAATAAGAGCATGTTGAGCAATAATCTATAAAGCAACTTTGAAAACATAATTAGATCAAAATAAGATGTCATTGCAAACAAAGTGTTGTTGTGCAATATATGTACTATCGTTGATCAACAATAAAGTGATGTTGAGCAAGTTTTCCCCAGGCATAATATGTTGTGCACTTTTATTCCATTGATGAGCAATAATAATACAATGTTGAGCAATAATATATTAAGCAACTATGAAAGCGTAAATAGATAAAAATAAGATGTCATTGCAAACAAAGTGTTGTTGTGCAATATATGTACTATCGTTGAGCAAAAATAAAGTGATGTTGAGCAAGTTTTCCCCAGGCATAATATGTTGTGCACTTTTATTCCATTGATGAGCAAAAATAATACAATGTTGAGCAATAATCTATTAAGCAACTATGAAAGCGTAAATAGATAAAAATAAGATGTCGTTGCACCCAAAGTGTTGTTGTGCAATATATGTACTATCGTTGAGCAAAAATAAAGTGATGTTGAGCATGTTTTCCCCAGTCATAATATGTTGTGCACTTTTATTCCATTGATGAGCAAAAATAATACAATGTTGAGCAATAATCTATTAAGCAACTATGAAAGCGTAAATAGATAAAAATAAGATGTCGTTGCTACCAAAGTGGTGTGCTTGTGCAATACATATACTATCGTTGGGCTAAAATAAGGTGATGTTGAGCGAGTTCACAAAAGTCAAGCGTTGTGCAAATCTAAACTATTGTTGAGCAAGAATAATACGATGTTGAGCAAATCTAAGGTATGGAATTATATGTAAAATAATAACAAATAAATAAAGTCTCACAAAATTCCCGATTTATTGGCAAACAAAAAAAAAAAGGAAAACGGTTTTCCTAAAAAAATATAAAAAGCAAATATGTGTGAATGCCCAAAACGCTTTTCAAGTTCGAAAAGTTTTCCATCACCTTCTTTTACTTTCTTTCTCGAGCTAAACCTACTCTCTCCATTTCTCTGCGAGATTTCCTGAGGCTTTATTTTAGGCTTGTAAGAAGGAGATTTATCATATACATAAAGATGTCTTCAGATCCGAAAGGTTTGATTTCGTGTTTTCTGTGTATTAAAGTTTAAATTAGAACGAGTACGGTTTAGGGCTTAGATTTTCACGAAAATTAGGAAAAATCGCACTTATTCAAGTGAATTTAATGTTTATAATCAAGCAATTATTCAGCCTTACAAGACCTACATTTGCTATTTCAATTTCTTCCACATAATAAATTGAAGTTAATGTCATTAATCTGGAGGCTGAATTTGGGAATTTGATAATTTGGGGATTTGGGAATTTGTTCGGCATAAAATACAGTCTCTTACAGTGTCATCTCTTCAATTATATTTGTAGAAATTGATTGTAAGTGTTCATTCTATAGGTAAACGTCCGCAGACTGTAAGTGATTCACCTGTTCTAGACAGTCAAAATAGAAATTCGAAGAGATCAAAACGATATGGAGTTAAACCTCCAGTAGTTGATTTATCTAGAGATTCACCTCCCTTCAAGGATGAACTGTCTGTTAATACTGAGACTGGTAAATCCTTGGAAGTAGGGGAGGGTTGTAGATCACTTGAATCCAAAGATTCGCAACCTCTTGTAAGAAAAAACAGTAAGAGAGAAGTGCACCCTGGGATTGATCTTCGTGTTAGCACTGTTGCTGTGGAGACCATTGAAATTGCAAGGCTGGAAAACCATTCACCTAATGAGACAGTTGTTCAACATGTAAACCCAACTGTGCATATCATAACATCTGATGAGCAAACAGATACCACAGACATACAACCTATCGCAGAAAACAGGCAGCTGGTTGTTAGGAATGAGAGAAACACTAGACAAAAAAATCTCCCATCATTAAAATCACGGTCAAGCCCACGCTTGCTGGTGTCGTCCTTGAAAAAAATGAATGCCAAGCAAAGGAAAATGATTGAGGATATTGGCTTTGGATTTTTGTTCAACTTGGAGATTGTTACCCTACCACACTACTTCTTTCATATTGGTTAGTGGATCAGTTTGACCCTAACAAGTGTTGCTTGGTGTTGGCTAATGGAAGCGAACTTGAAATTGCAGAAATAGACGTGCATATCACAATGGGATTCCCAATGGGGAAAGTTTTAGTGGGAAGAAAATCAGCTAAAGAGAATTTCAATCTTGTGCAAGAGTGGAAAACCACATTTGATGTCCAGGACAATATAACAACAGCTATGGTTATGGAAAAATTGATAGCTGACACTGACTGTGGTGATCAATTCTTTCTGAACTTTATCGTTATACTGGACTCTATCTTGGTTGATACACTAGGAAACGGACATGCCAACCATAGTTTAATAAGAGTAGTTCCTGAATTGGGTGACCTGAAAGACCTAAATTGGTGTGCTATTGTGTTGGAAAGTTTGGTCGATGCAAAGAGAAGCTGGGAAAAGAACAAGAATGGCCATTTCAGAGGGCCATTATTATTCTTGGTTGTAAGTATTTTTTTCAAACCTTCGCTCTGATGTTAACTTAATTTCTTTACCATGTCAGTAGTACAAATGTCACCCGCCCTACTTTTATCTACATGTCTACAGTATTCTTTATGTCAGCATTCCCTGATCAATCGTTATACTGATATATGTTTATCCCCTTTGTGTGCCAGTTATTTTACATGGATAGGGTGAAATTATTCACAAGCACAGCACTAAGAAGAATGACTCGTTCTTTCCCGGTTTTCGTTGGCATAAATTACAAAATCTTGCGCCAACGAGAAACTGATGATATAAGTACTGGAGGCTTTGGTTGTGGCTTAGTCCAGGCTCGCCAAGTTGTTCCTCACCATCAAGACGTACCATCTACAGCTTGTACACAACCTACTGCACAAAACGATGAAGGCACCAGTCACCCTGCTGATCCAGAAAAAGAGACACCCCCAGTTGAGGTTTGTATGAATTATTTAAACCAATTCAATGTAATATTAGTACAGTATAGCAATGTTCTGATATTTACTGATTACTTTTTATTCTTATTTTTTATGTGATGTTATCTTCTAGAGTTGGATAAAGTTGTTTGCTCAAAAGACTTCTGCACTTGCATCTGCTATTTCTGATTTTGCTGAGTGGTCTACGAAAGTCCCGATTGAACTAGAACATGATGACAAGGTGAAAAGGCTTCTACATGGAGCAAACCAGCTTTTAGGGGTGGAAAATGTCAATTCTGAGGCACCTACGGCTATGGATGCTGCTGACATGTCAAATATGAATGACCCTGTAAGCCCATATTTTACCGAATCACAAGAGAAATTCTGGGCAGACCCTGTTTTATTAGATTGCATTACTCAGATCGAAATGGCATATCAGAACAAGCAAAAAATGAAATCAAATATCAAAGTGGACGGGGAATTTTCCTTTGATATATTTCTAGATGATCCTGCTTTTAAGAAAGATGAAGGGACATCATTGAACACATCGGTTGAAATGAAGAATGCTAATGAAGCAGCCCAGGCTCCCGCAGAAAGCCATGGGCAGTCTCCAATACAACAGCATGGTGAAGCTACTCCTAATCCCCTACCCACACAATTTAAAACTGATACTCCACCAGTGAACCCTTTGGGAGATACAATAAAATGCATTCCCCTTGCTGCCTTGCCACCAAGAAGGTCGCCGCGGATCAACATAGTTGATGGAAATGCTGCAGACCAACTTAATAACATGAAGAGAGAAGAAGCTACAAGGAGAGCACATAAACCTTCTGCATCTTTGAGAAGCCCATATTACTCGCGTGTTGTTGACATTACAGATCCTATCTCTGAAATTGAGCGCACTGTTTCAGCCTATTTAGCAATGAAAACACCACACAGCAGGTAATTTCATTTTAAACTTAATCTTCATAAAGTATGTTCAGTTACAAGTAAAAGGTTATTTTCATATAATCCATCTTCAAAATGATTGACATTGCAGGGAAATTTTGTTTAAGCACAAGTCTGTTAAAGTTGTTAGAACTGACATGGCTACGCTTGAGGATGAAACCCACTTGTCTAGTGTCATTATTGATGCATGGGCAGCTATCCTCAACCACAAGGAACAGTATAAAAGTGCTCAATCACCAGCAAGACTATTTGTCAATATCAACAAAACTGTAATATTTTTACAATTTTATCTTTCAATTACACTCCATTGTTAGCCGTTAATGTACAATTTGTCTGTTTTTTTTACTAATTTCTATTCTTAATCCAGTTTAATGTAGAGAGTGTATCATTACGAGCTTGTGATCAACAGTTCCAGAGGTTTAACCTCCACATTGATACTGTATTGTCGTTGTCACCACATATTTCTTTGAAGGATATAGACATGGTACGCCCTTGCAATTAAATAAATAAAGTTCACAAGACCAATCACTAATGTTTTATTTGTTTTTTATTATGTTTTATTTGTTGGCAACCAAAGACAGATATTTCTTTGAAGGATATAGACATGGTACGAACAGCAGACTATGTCATGGTTGTCTTCAACTTTAAAAACAAAGTGGTCCAAATTGTTGATGTCACACCATCTTGCGCTGATCCAATTAACCCCTTCCCATCACCCTTTGAATGTTTGGTAAGTTTTACTACTGATATCTAATATTTCTTTCCTTGTCTTAATTTCATTTAAATATCAACTCATTTTATAATTAAAATTACATGAATTATAATTCAATCCATGCAGGGAGATATGCTGATTACTTATCTAACAAATAAGGGACTCCGAGCAAAAGCAGAAATAGTGTCAGCTTCACCATCATCAAAAGTCCCCATCACATGGGCTAGAGAGGAGAAAGTTCAACATTCTGGGGTATGCCTCATGCGCCACATGGAGACCTTCTTTGGGACAGAGAGAGGGTACAAGTGTGGATTGGAAAAGGGCAATTTCAAGAATGTTTCAAAGCTAGGGGTGAAGTATCTGACAGATATAGTATGTTCAGAGTTGAATGAAGTGAACGCAGATGTTGTGAAGGCAGCAAAATCCCATGCAAGAATGACTTCAAAAGGAATTCAGGGACAGAAACTAAATCTTGGTTGAACAACCACAACACAATTTCGTGTTTTATTTGCAAACTTTGGAATGTATTTTGGTGTAGACGGTTATGTACTCTGCTTCTGAACAATTTTTTCGTACCAATTAAGACAGTTGTTGTCCCTGTGGTCAGTTTTCTCGTACCCGTTAAGACGTTTGTTGTCCCTGTGGTTTTTTGATGGATAGTATTTTTCAAGATGCATACAACTATAACTGCTTATAAACAGTTGTGTTTGTTCTTCAATGTGTCAGCACAATTCTCTGCCCTTATAATCAAGTGGTCTATGTTATTCAAAAAGTTGATTTAGTGATATCCATTCGTTTGTTGTGCAATTATAAACTATTGTTTAGCAAAACTAAGATGATGTTGAGCAAATTACCAGTAACATAAAAACTTAGTTAAATAGTGTCAGCACTACTTTTACCAAAATAATCCACAAACTAATCAAATGTGTCCGCAGTATAACAAGGGATAGACGTAAAACTTCAGTAACAATTTATAATTTGAAATATGAGGAAGGAAATTACAAAATAATTATATGATTATTATGATATTAATATGTTGCATCATATCATTAGGATGGAACACATATAAACTAAAATAACAAAAAAAAAATACATTCACCATATAAATAAGTACCAATGTTATTACTTATTAATATAGTAGAACTACAGTCCTAAGAAGTCATTAATCTTCTTCCTCCTTTCCATTTCTGCATCTAAAACCTCTTTAACGCACCCCATAAGATTGTCCTTTGCCTCTTCAAACATCTGTCTTTGGTTGCCCAGTTCTCTTTCCATCTACATAAAAAATAAAATACAAGACTCAATCACAGTATGGAAAAAAAATTTATGGATAAAACTTCAAATATCACCTTTGATAATGCTTCACCATCTTCATCTCTGGACGCACTCCGAATGTGATGTTCAGTTGCTATCATTGATCTTTGTAATTCCTCATATAATGTGTAATGAACCACGGCGGCTTCCAACAACTCGGCCCTGCGAGCATCTTTGTTAGTCTCGCATGCTTCATCAACTAGATTCATGTGATAACCAGGGTAAACAACCCCATCCAGCACGTCCATCAATTGATGAAAACTCGTGCAAAACCCAACAGTGTTACCATAGTTCATCTTTTTAGAGAGGGGTGTGTTTTTGTTAAAACCAGTTTTCAGGCGCCAATGGGTAACAAAGAATGATAAATGGATATATATAGGCAACAATTAGACAGTTTTCATCTTGTAACAGTTATTTGTGATAGTTTATTTCAGAGTAACTAAAAAAAAACTGTCAAAACTGTTAAACTATAAACTGAAAACGGATTACAGTTATTTGAGTTACAGTTATCTTTGGTGGACATTAACTATCTCGTGTCAGCACTACTTTTGGTCTTATCCACCTAGTGTCATCACAAAAAGTTCAAAAACAGAAACCAGCCAAAATTATAAGAATAGTTTCACCAATAGATCCAACTACTCTAACCAACAATGTAAATAATGTGACAAAAGACTTTGATCACTTGCCAATTCGTGCAACAACATACACTTGAAAATAACAAAAAGAATACTAGCCCAGGGTCACAATTAAATGTACCTCATATCAGTGTCAGCGCTACTTTGGGACTTACCCTAATAGTGTCACACACATAAGCTTCAATATCAGAAAATGTCAAGCCATAAACTTCAATGGCAGAAACCACCAATATGATGAACTAGTGTCACACCAAATGTCCTACTGAAGTATCAAAGATTACTATAATTTGAATAGAAATCAGAAAGAAATGTGATCAAGGATAAATTTCATTCATAAAATGTATTTTCGGTTACATCAGTACCATACAAAATTACATACTGCACTTATATCATATACAACTAGAATTCTGCTCGGCAAAGAGGACAGTTGTTTTGAACTAAAAGCCAAGATCGTAAACAATTTGGATGAAAGTGATGTTGGCATGGCGTTTGAAGAACAGGATCTGACTCCAACATTGGAAGCAGGCAAATTGTACATTCATCATCATCAAGATCAAGGTGATATATCTCCCTTAATCTGTCAACATCCATAGGCTCTGGAGGTGCTGGAGGATCTGCTTGGTCTACCTCCATATGAATGTCATCGTTTATGTCAGACTCATAGCTTGAATCAGACGAAGAGTCATCATAAAAATGTACATTGATGGTGATATTGGGGCAAAGGCCATACTCAACAAGATCAGCATCGGCATCAAACCAACTTCTAGTGTAATCCATTAGAAGCCGATTGGCTACCTGGGTTCTAACCTCAACAGTTACTCCTGCATCCTGTAGCACTTCGTTGCAGCGGGCTAGACTCAAAGGCAAACCATTCCAAGTAGACGTGTGATAGAATGTTAAGGGAATGATGTCAGAGTGGATAGACACAACAAGTAGACCCGGTCCATACCAGTCTGACTCAGATGCTGATATTTCAACCTCATAAGTACCAACAATGTGGTCATAGTCTAGTTCAGTATAGGTTGGGAATGCCATTGAAGGATAGAAAACCTACATAGACAAAATCAAAATATACTCATACATTAGACATTGACTTAAAAATAAAACATTACATCGATATTAATAAGAAATAAACATTTGAGAAAGACAAAAGAGAAAAAATGCCTGAAAACCTGGAAAAACCCTAACTGATGACTTTTAATGACAGTAAGAATCACATAACACCCACGGAATATAATGCAATAGGAAATAAGCAAGACAAATACCAATATATGAACATTAATAGACTAAAAAGCAAGGGGAAGTTCAACGAAAATCGGAGAATACAACAATAAATAATTTGCTGAAGCAGTACATCATAATTAATATGTTGATAAGCAAAAATAAAATCATGTTTAGCAAATTTCCACCAATAGCCAGTGTTGTGAAATTTTAATCTGATGATGAGCAAAAATAATAACATGATGCAAAAAACCAAATTATTGGAAAATTTTAAAATTATACTGACAAAAAATATAATCATTATGATAATATTTCAACTACTGTAGTGCAACTATAAACTACTGTTGAGCAAAAATAAGTTGATGTTGAGCAAAATTACACCAGTCACCCCCACACATTGTGCAACTTTATTCTATCATTGAAAAAATTAAGACCACGTTGTGTAACACTCTATTAAGAAACTATAAAATTAGATTGTCAAGTAAAATTGAATCATAATGGACAAAATTTCACAAGTCTCAATTGTGGTGCAAAAATAATCTATTGTTGAGCAAGTTTAACTTACACAACATACACTCGCAAAACCATGTAATAGAAGACTGGTATCACCACTAGTTGTAACTAATACAAGTCTGGTGTCAATACTATGTGCATTAAAAACCCCTGGCACCCACATACACTTTGAAATAAAATTATACAAGTGTAGTGTTACCACTATTTGTAACTAGTATCAGTGTCAGCACTACTTTGGGTCTAAAACACCTAGTGTCACCACATGAAATTCAAATATCAAAAAATGATCAAACTGGTGACACCACAAATTCAAACTAATATAACCCACAATGTCAACAATAATATGGTCATTAAACACCTCTTTCACCCCGTACACTTAAGAATAAAAAAATACAACA
This sequence comes from Persicaria maculosa, assembly GCA_963922045.1. Taxonomy (NCBI): domain Eukaryota; kingdom Viridiplantae; phylum Streptophyta; class Magnoliopsida; order Caryophyllales; family Polygonaceae; genus Persicaria; species Persicaria maculosa. Next base: position 54,166,343 of record OY998263.1, read on the forward strand.
CTCGTGTCATCAGTACTTGTAATATAATATGAGTGACACCAATACTTTGCATCTCAAACACATAGTGCCCATCACATACACTATAAAATGAAAAAAATACAAATACATACACTTCAAAAATCATAGAATACAAGACTTGAATATCAGGGGGGATGGGGGGAAACCAGTGTCAGCACTAATTGTAACTGATATCACTGCCAGCACTACTTGGGATACCAAACACCTAGTGTCACCACACACAATGCAAAATCAAAAAATACAACTATGGTGTCGGCATTACTTTAAACTAATCAGACAATAAATGTTAACAATACTTTGGACATGAAAAACCTCTTTCCAAAATATACACTTCAACAACAACAAAAACTAGGCCACCGTCACCACCCATAATATATAAGCATATTCATCAAAGATCAGGTGGGCTTTCTTCCTCAAATAAAACATAGTATCATACACAAACAAACTTAACAGTGCACGAATTTCATTAATATTATACATTTCCAAATACAGTTAGGACAAATAGTTACAAAATACAATGGTATGATTAGAATGGAAATCATATACAAAAAGGTGCCAGATACCAACTTCCATTCATACCATACATTCCATTAGCTTAACTACCACAAAATAGATGCACCTACAATGTCTTCTCCAGGCAAATATACATTACAAATAAGCCTAAAAGGGTGATCGACATAGTGGACAAATGGGTTCATACGACAACCACTCTAGAATACAACCTGTGTGGAAGGTATGAGCACACAGTGACCGAAGGGTCGGCGTTGATGGCAGCATCGGCTCAAGACATATAGAGCACTGGTCCACATCCTCTGGAGAAGCTGGGGGATCCACATCCTCTTCAGAGTCGATGCTCATCTCAGATTGAGAGCTTGAATCAGAGCTCATGTCATCTTCAGATTCTTCAATGAAACGTACATCGATAATGAGATCAGGGCAGAGACCATATTCAACGAACTCAGCATCGCCTGAAAACCACCTGTGAGTATAATCCATTAACATCAGGTTGGCTACTTGAGTTCGAACCACAGCAGTGACCCCTGCTTCATGTAACAACTGATCACACTGTTCATAAGTCATTGGCAACCCATTCCACTCAGTGAAATGGTCCAGGAACAGCTCAGTGATCCTTTCAGAATTGATAGCCACGTGCAAGATGCTAGGTCCATAAACAGGCGTCCGCCTTGGTGTGATTACCACTTCAAAAGACCCAACAGTGTAATGGTAACCAATTTGAACTTCAATTGGAAGTGCCATCTAAGGATACAAAACATACACAACACAAAATAAATATACACTCATATAAATTGGTGAAATCAAAACCCTAACCGACTGAAAGATGATGAAAAAATCATCTAAAAATCAGGAAAAAACAAAAGAACACTTGCTGGAAAAATGTGAAAACAATAACCGATTTTATAAAGTTTACAGGAGATCGAAAGGAAGAGAAATAGATGAGAAAGGACGCACCTTTGGGAAGAAGACTTCGGAAAGAGGAAGAGCTTGTGGAGGAAGACGAATGGACTTGGAGAGAGGGTAAGGATGAAGAGAGTGGAAAGGGTTTGAATGACGTTGGACTCCTAAAGAAACAAGGAAGAACACCGCTTTAAATAAAGTTACCAACTTTGGCCAACTCCTTTCATTAGTTAATGGGCCACGGTCTCATTTCTTGAGGTTTAAAATAAATCAACCACCAATTTGGTCCAAATCCTATTGTTGTGCAAAATTTAACCTAGTGTTCAGCAAAAATAATATCATGTTGAGCAAATTTCCACAAATCGACCATGGTGTGCAATTTAATTTTAATTATGGCCAAATAAAGGACAACATGATGAGATAAATATATTTGAAAATTCAAAAATTATATTAAGGAAAAATAATATCATATTGGGAACAAATTCACATAGATCAATTGTTGTGCAAAATTTAACCTATTGTTCAACGAAAATATGATCATGTTGAGCAAATTTTCACTAATCGACCATTGTATGCAATTTCATTCTAACGATGACCAAAAAAAAAGGCAGCATTGTAAAAAAATATATATTTAAAGATTCAAAAATTATATTAAGCAAAAATAAGATGTTATTGGGCGCAAATTCACAAAGATCAATTGTTTTGCAAAATTTAACCTGTTGTTCAGCAGAAATATGATCATGTTGAGCAAATTTTCACCAATCGACCATGGTATGAAATTTAATTCGAACGATGACCAAAAACAGGACAGCAGCGTAAGAAAATATATATTTAAAAAGTAGAAAATTATATTAACGAAAAATAGGATCATAATGAGCAAAAATTCACAAAGATCAATTTTTGTGCAAAATTTAACCTAGTGTTCAGCAAAATACAACAACAGTCTCAACGCTGCTTGAAACTAACATCAGTGTCACCACTATTTTCGTACTTAGGCAGCTGGTGTCAGCCCATAATGTTCTCTTATCTATCTTGAGCACTTAATTTGTCAGATTACATCCAAACTTCCCCACTTACACACCAACAACCTATCTAACTACTGGTTCTAAAATTTAAAACTCCAAGTTTCTTTGATCAGATCTGCACACATGAGTTCTCTGAAACGAAAGATCTTTTCGTTGTTAAAATTTTTAACATCTCCCCCAAATACAGAAGCTTCAATCGCTTTTAATGTAAACACACCACATGAAGCCCTGTAGACAAAGAAAGAAACAATGTAATGTAAGAACATAAATAACAAGTATCTAAACGTAACCAAAGAACAAAACAAGATAACAAATACATACCCAGTAGAATCATGCATTAACCCAGGAACCATGTATAGCTGGAAAGTAGAGGACTCGAAGTTTTCAAATATCCCAGCCTTTGCTAAATGAATTGGGAGCCAAATAGCAAACGGTTGCAATTGTTCTTCAAGAACACCTTCCCTAACAGCAGGAACATTGCAATCGAACACATTGATTACCCTATCCTCAATTTTAATCTCCAACGCCACCCAGTGCTTGTTTATAACGTTGAAAATTGTGTAGATTTTCTTTACCGATGCCCATGGCTTCCCATAATCAGCAGGGCACGTACCGACAAAATAATCCTCAGTGCTGGATTCAAGATCTATGTCTTCCCCATAACATGAAGCATAGTCGGGAAGGTACTTCAGATAAAATAGCCAATCAAGAACAAGAACATCTCGATACTTGACAGGGTCCTCATGAATGCGCTTCCTAATGTGAATCAAAGCTGCTTCTAGATGCTAAACAAAGTATTAAAAAAGTGAATTCAACAATCAAATAATACAATAAAAAGTAATCCACAAATATATATATATATATAATGTAGAAATACAACCAGTTATTACCTGACAATCAAACCACATATTCTTCAATAAAATCCGCTGGAAAAACTTTCTATCAACCCTAGAGATTGGACCAGCAACGGAAAAATTCCTGCCAAAGAAGCAAAAACAAATATATATATATATATATATATATATATATATATATATATATATATATATATAGCATAAGATGCTGTAACTAATACAATAACAACAACATTTCATACAAAATACTAAACATTAAAATAAACCATACCTTTGCTTTTTTACGAGTCCATAAATAAATTCATGTTCTTCCGAGCTGATCAGTGATTTCTTAGGGGCATGCTTTGGCATCCTCACTTTCTTCACTTCCACAACTGGACCATACAAGAATGCACTATTTGATGGGATAAGATTGGAAGCCTTTAGTTGGTCAACTTCGATTTGGATTGCAGGATCCTTTTGCGAACAAATCCCAATCAACGCCTGCACACTTGTCATCATCATTGTCAGACAGACAAATGTACTTTTCCAGGGATGGGTCAACCGTAACTCCAGCAACTTTATCACCAGCACCTTCGCCTTCACACTTTGTAGATTGAGGCACTTCAGCTGAAGTTGCTGGAATCCCAACCTCATCTCCAAAAACATTAAAATCAGTGTCAGCAACAACAGGTGGAGACTCCTTACCCACTCCTGGAACCTCAATACTTAATGAAGGCAAAGACACAGGCACAACTTCACCAGAAGCGGGAGATGATTTGAACATTAACTCTTGGTCAGGGAAAGAATGCTGAAGATCAGACACAACATCATTCAAAATTTTGTTCACATCTTCAACAACTGCCTTCACAGGTGTGGCCTGGGGTTCACCACCACTGACACGTTCATCATCGCCTCTCACAAGAGTGCCGTCGGGCTTGCCAGGAACGTGCTTATCATCAGCCTTCACGGGTGTGTCCTCGGGCTTACCATACCTGACATGTTCACCATCAACTATCGCAGGAGAGCTCGCAGACTTACCAGCAATGTGCTTATCATCAGCCTTCACAGGTGTGCCCTGACACTTACCATCACTGGTGCTTTCATCATGAAATACTGCAAGAGAGCTCGCAGTCTTACCAGCAATGTGCTTATCACGAGCCTTCACAGGTGTGTCCTGACACTTAGCACCACTAACACTTTCGTCATCAACTTTTGCAAAAGTGTCCTTAACATCAGGCTTGACAGGGTTTGACTCCAACCTCTCAAACAAAGCTTCATAATTAGCAACCCTAACCTCAAGCTCATCGTACCTCTTCGCCATCTCACCAAACACTTGAAGGCTCCCATTCAACTCAACAATCTTTGTTTCAATTGCATCTACCCTTGCAGACAACAGATGCATAATTTTAGGGACCTCTTCAAGCTTCACAATCCTGCTATAAATCTCCTTCACCCAGTCAGGATGAGATGGGAGAGAAGAAGCAAAAGCATCACCATGTGATTTAGGAGGCAACTCACAAGTTGGATCATCGTTAGCATCCATTTGAGGAGAAACATCTTCAATATCTTCCACTTTCTCTGATGACACTGCTATTTTGTCAGCTTCATCACTTGAAATGCGAACATCTTCATTTCCACAAGCAGCAGATGTTTGCCCCAGCACAGACTGCCCACCAACAAAATCATGTGCTTCAACACTCCCCAGGGGTGACCTCTGAACAGAAGGGGTCGGCACATCACCCTCTCCATCACTGTCAGCAGAAGGTGTCTCAACTCCTTCAACGGTGTCACCACAATCAATGCCATCTGCAAGGTCGGCCAAAACATATAGCCTCGCAGTTTGACAACCATCCAATTTATCGGATTTAGGGGATTGGGTGTCAGCGTGCAAAACATCAACCTTGTCATCGCAAACAGGAACTTCACCACAAGATTTGGAAAAAGGGGTGTCAGCAGTAAAATCTCCACCCTTGTCATCAACAACACTGACTTCACACCCAGATGTAGAGACTGCAACATGAATATCTACAGGCTTCACTACATGTGCACCCTCAGTATCAACAACAGGAACTGAAGGAATAATAAAAGACTTGTCAACATTACTATCATATAATGGCCTACCACTACTTACACCACCGTTCTTCTTCAACTTATACCTCCGCTGAAAGAAAATATTCAGTGGGACATCATCTTCTAAAAGGTCATATGAATCAGTACCCAACCGACATCGCTTGGAAGGTGAAGCAACCACATCAACCTCCATATGCAATTCTGTGTCAGCAGTAAATCTCTTCACCTCCTTAGAAGGAATAACTCTACCACCTGTCCTCACTGCTGAAGCCTTCTGTCGAGCCTTCTTTACATCACTCTTGACAGATTTTTTACGGTCTAGAGCAATGTATGGATTGAATAGAACATGACTTGCAGAACGACCCCTCCTCAGGGGAACCCGTTCCTTAGAGGTGTCGTTGGACTCCACCTTCTGTTTCTTTTTACCACCCATCACTCCAGTGGAAGATTTCCTCTTCTTTGAGGTCCCTACATCTTCTTTACCCCCCTCTGGGAAAACTTCAAAAGCAGTTTCAAAGGACTTACCATCTTGTTTCTTTCTAGCAGCCTTGCCTCTCATCGCAGGTGTCTTCTTCTTTGAGGTCTCGCCTTCATCATGTTTCTGCAACACATTAGCTTCTTCCTCCTCAACCTGGAGAGCCCTATTTAAAAACTTAGCTTCATATGCCTTTCTACGAACACGACGACTCTCATACAAAGTCGCATCAACAGGTCCAGAAACTATTTCTTCAACTGATGCAACAACTACTGCATCAACTACAGCATCAGCTTTTTCACCAGCAAACGCCATTCTTTCGGTGCGTGCAAACTCCCCATAAATAGGGAACAACGGAGTCTGGACAAAACGCATGTATCGGAATAAAAACCCAAAGGTGCATCAAATAAAAATGTTGTTTCAGAGAGAAAATATAAAAATATTACCAAATCGCCATGAAAGAACTTCTCAGCTTCAACATATACTTGGCTATAATCACATTGCCAGTGCAACAAGTATGGATCTAGTTCAGGCATCTTAAAATTACAGTCAAAATTAACGGAGATAGCTGGGAACGCTTCTAATATCCAAGCCTGTTACAAAAGAAAACTCGTTATGACACTACAAAACAATATTTAAATAATGCTCACATAAGCATTAAAGTTGTGCTGACACAGACAAAAAAATGATGACATAAGACATGCAATAACTAAAGCACAATACCTGGAATGCAAGGCAATACCCATACATTTGATAAGAACCCCTAACCCCATTCCGATCTGCAACAGAAGAACTCTTCAATGACTTCAACAAACGGGTGTATGACTCTCTACCCCAAGGATATAGTTCAAACTCCTTCTCATTGCACGCAAGAGATAAGAATTGTGCACTTACAACTTCTGACCTCCTATAAACAATTAACCTCTCAATCAACAACAACTTTGCCATAATCAACTTCTTCTTCAACATCTTTTTCTCAGATATGAAACGATCAAGTAACTCATCATGGGTCATTTTCTTCTGCCCAAAAAATTCAAATATTGACACTTTCTTTGGGATATTACAAACACGGTCTTCACAAGGAAGGCCTGTAATAACATGAAACTCAGCAATTGAAAAACGTGCAAGATGTCCACCAACTCTAAACCACAACTCATTCTCTTTTTGTGTTTGTACTTGACGAAGCACCATTTGATGCATAAGCTGAAAATTCGTAACCATTTTGGTGCCTTGCGTCAGCACCCATCCAATGCAACTTTTTTGCAGAGTATTGTAGTGAGAAGGACACAAATGCTCCTTGATCAGATCACAGACAGAAGGATATGAATATATATTGGATCTACAACGAAATCGCTCAGAAACAGGAATGCAATATTCCAAACCCTGATCAATAACAGACAATTAAGCACAAAAACAACCATCAGATTAAGAAAAAACTACAACTTGCTCATCAAAATAAAAAATAACTTACATCAGACCCATAATAAGAGGTGGATGAATCAGAAGATTGAGTTCCTGCAAGCAACAACATACAGAAAAATGTAAATAGACAATAACAGAATATGTGATGACACAAACAACAACAGACAATAACAATATAATGTTACACAGACATAGTAAAATAACATAAACATCACAAAACACAACACAAAATACCAAATCCAAACACATACATTGTTGGAACTACAACAAACTAACACAAAAACAGACAGTGTCAGCGCCATACACTTGAACATAGCAGCAGATAAGTACAGTATCATCGCCACAAACAATCAAAAGCATGGAAAACAGGTCCACATACACGAAGAACACTAAAAAGGCACTTACAAAGTGCAACACCGCAAATTTGACGAAAAGAGACAGTTCAAAAAACCGAATTTACATTTGCAACTTCCAAAAATGACGGAAAGTACTAAAAACCGCACATAAGAATGCATATAAAGCATTGATTTACCATAGATTGTCAATAGTATAATGAACAAACAATAAAATCAACAAAAACGAACATATTCCAAAACCCTAGCACGACAAATTTCGCAAAAATCCCCCAAATTTATACCTGAGCTACTGGATGACGACATTGAAGTAAACGATGAAAACTCCGAGCTTTACAGAAGCTAGGAAGAACAATCGAGCCGGAAAAAGCACCAAACATGAGATGGAGAGCCGGAAACGCAAGATGAAAATTTTCGAGCAAAGAGAGAGTTGGAATGAGGAAGAAAGCGATTTTCTGGAAACACGAAAAAATGTCCGTACAGAAACTAAATTAGGTATATGTAGGGGTCATTTTACAAAATTGTCCAAACACGCGTCTATTTCGCAAAAACGTCCAATTAATGTGCCCATTTCGCAAATTTTTTCTTTTTTTTCATCTTATTACAATTTTGCCCTTATTTATTCAATGCAATTTAACCCTAATCTAGAGACTTCTTCTTCTGGTATCGCCTAATTCCGCCGTCGGGATGTGATACCGCATACGCCGCTGCTGGGTTGCAAAACCGACTAACACTGCCGCCTTTCATTTTCCCCCCATATATTTCCGTCTCTTTCTCTCACCAAAATCACAGTCAACCATTCATATTCTCTCCCTTGAATCTTCATCCTGTCGAATTATTTTTTGAGAGTTACTGCTATCTTGTTCTTCGGTTTCCTGTCATTTTGGTTTTACCCTATATCAATCAAAGGTAGACTTTAAAGTTTGGATGTTTGAATTACTTAGTACTCCTTCTAATTTTATTTGAGCTTAACCGATATGTGTTTGCAATTTCTAGGAGATTCACTGGTGCAATTTGGAGCTTTTCGGCGTGGATACTTTGAATTAGTACTCAAGGAAAGTATGCTCAAATTTTCCGAACCTTTATTTCAATGCTCAAATTTTCCGAACCTTTACAATTTCTAGGATTATAACCTGTGCAGTTTGAGGCCTTTTAGCTTGGGTAGTTCAGATTAGGACTTAGGAACGAGTGAATGTATTGCTCGTATTGTAAATTTGATATGCTAAATTTCTTTGAAACTCTAATTCAATGTTTGACTTAGCTTTTAGGTAATTTGCCCTCTAATTTTAAAATTCTCAATCAACTTTTTTTCTTGATTGAATATTTAATATTAACTAATTGTGCTTCTGTTAGAAACTTTAGAATCGAAAAAATATAAATAAAGGTTTAATGTTTGACTATTGGTAATCTTTGAGATTGCATATTTTAGGTTCTATTTATCATAAAAAAATATCAACCTATATTAATCAATCAAATTTATTGAATAACTCACTTCTGTTTTTCTAAAATCATAATATATTTAGGAATGTTAGGTTGTGTACCAAATCAAAATATACAAGATAAAGGAAAATAATAATGAAATAAAAGAATATTAAGTTATAAGGAGTAGAGTTAATCATAGATCAAAAGAATATAGACTAGGCTTTTTTTATACGAAAATAGGGAAATATTTTCATTGATTTATCATATTTTTTTCCCTTTGTATGTAACTTTTAACATTGACATTTATTCAAATATTCAATAATTTCTTTATGTATAACTTCTTTTTTTTTCTATTTCTAAATAATTTTTTTTTTCTATGGTACAGTTGACTCAAGTTTATTGAGTAAACACGAGAAGTAATTATTTTGTTGGAGAATGCTCCACAAGAAAAAGAGCTCTAAGATCTTTAGCAAATCCAACAAACAATGGCAAAAGTATTAGACGTGTTGAAAATACTTATTCAAAAACTCATGGAAATTTAATTCCAACAAATGCTACATTATTACCACAAGGAAAGGATTGGAGAAAAAAATTGCATTTGAATCTTCAAAATTCTGTTGCTGTAACGGAGAGGTACATATTGATGATAATGAAATTCCTCCTGAGCTTATAAATTTATTGAATGGAAGAGAGGATTATGCTATCCATTTTAAAAATTATACAAGAATTTACAATAACTTGTTTGCTTTTAGCTCTCTTGGTGGAAACATTAAATCAAACTCAAAAAAGGGAATTTATGTTTTTAGATTACTTGGACAATTATATCACTATATGCCCAATCTTTTGCCCACTAACGATAATCCAAAATATATGCAGTTATATTTTTATAATACTGAACACGAGCTAGAAAGACGCATGGGTTCATTTCCAAATTTAGTACCAGAAGTCATGTCTATTCTAATTAGTCCATGGAAAAAAAAATCCTTATGCAATATTTTTTAGATCATTAAGAGAATTTGACATAGCCAGTGATACTAAAATGATTATTCCTCAAAATCCAACATTAGATCAACGAGTTTACAATGCACCTATATCAAAAGAAGTTGCTGCAATATTATTACCAAGCACATATCCTCAAATGAAAAATAGCCCACATATCATAGTATTTGGAAAATCTAATAAATCTCATAGAATCATGCACTATTATGGTTGTTATGATCCATTACAATACCCTCTTCTTTATCCTCGAGGTGAATGTGGATGGCATCAAGGACTTAAAAAAAAGAATAAATGGAAAAAAACAAAATTATTGTAATAGCACTTTTCCTATTTCATCAGCATTAATTCAAAATGAGGAAGACTTGATGTTAGAAGAAAATAAAGGTAAGCTTTATTTTTTCTAAAGTAGATTTTAAAAAATTTATTATTATTATTATTGATTTTTTGCTTTATTAATTTTAAATTAACGTAAGCTATTTATTTTGTAATTTGTAACAGTTGCCAACAAAAGGCCACCCAAAGATGGAAAAGAAGTATCATGTAGAGAGTATTATGCATACAAATTTCAAATACGGGCAAGTAATTATCTTTTAAGGGTTGAAAGTTTACTTCAACAATATATAGTTGACATGTATGTTAAAATTGAAAATACAAGACTTGATTATTCCAGAAAAAATCAATCAATAATTAGAGGAGAACTATATCAAGGAATACTTGATAGACTAACAAAGGGACAAAAAAATGCAGCTGAAATTGGTCGTAAAATAATTTTGCCCCCATCTTTTGTTGGTGGTCCAAGATATATAAAACGTAGATATCTTAATGCAATGACCCTTGTGCAAAAATGCGGGAAGCCGGATATTTTTCTAACAATTACTTGCAATCCAAATTGGCCAGAAATTAAAGCAAATTTGGAACCAAGAGAAAAAACAGAAAATCGACTTGAATTAATTGCACGTATATTTAAGGCAAAATTAACAATGCTTAGGTCAGAAATAGTGAAGAAAAAGGTTTTTGGCCCTGTTGTTGCAAGAGTTGATGTTGTTGAATTTCAAAAAAAAGGTTTGCCACATGCACATTTCCTAATTATTTTACAACCTAATCATAAGATTGTAAGTCCTGAAGATTTTGATAAATTTGTATATGCGGAAATCCCTTCCAATGAAAATTTACATCTACAATCTGTAGTTCTAAAACACATGATACATGGACCTTGCAGAAAAAAATATCCTGATTGTCCATGTATGAAGCGAAAAGGTTTGATAAAAAAATGTAAATTCAGTTATCCAAAAAAGTTTACGGAATTTACGACATGTGGTGATGATTCTTATCCTATTTATAAAAGAAGAGATACTGGAGAAAAGTTTTTAATAAGAGGTGAAAAACTTGATAATAGATGGGTTATTCCCTATAATCCTTATCTTTTAGCTATGTTTGATTGCCATATCAATGTTGAAATTGGTTCGACTATTAAAGCTGTCAAATATCTTTACAAATACATCTATAAAGGATATGATCATGTTAATTTTAGTATTGTTCAAGATACTTTAAATAAAAATGATGAAATTCAGAGTTATCAATCTGGTAGATGGATTTCTCCTCCTGAAGCTGCATGGAGAATTTTTGCTTTTGATTTATACGATATTAATCCACCTGTAATTCCTTTACAAATACATCTACCAAATTTGCAGTTTGTTAGTTTTGCAGCACCTGAAAATTTGCAAAAAGTTGCCTATGATGATCAAAGACTATCTACCATGTTAACAAAGTTTTTTGAGACTAAAAAAAATATCAAGATGAAGAAAAATATTTATATTCTGAATTTCCAGAACATTATGTATGGGATACATCATCTAAGACATGGAATAGAAGGAAACAACAAATTGCAATCGGTAGATTAGCTTATGTAGGACCTTCAGAAGGAGAAAGATATTATCTAAGACCGTTGCTTTCACATGTTCGTGGTCCAACATCTTTTAACAATGTGTTAACAGTTAATGGATATACATGCAATACATTTCAAGAAGCATCACAAAAACTGGGATTAATAGAAGATAATAACTATGTAGAATCATGTATAGAAGAAGCAATACAAATTCAAATGCCTTCTACATTACGCCGTTTATTTGCAACATTATTAATTTTCTGTCAACCAATAAATCCACCAGCTCTATGGGAAAAATATTTTTCATCTCTTTCAGAAGATTTTAAACAACGTTATAAATATGATACTTTAAAAATTTTGGAGTTTACATATAGAGAAATTGAGAAACATTTAGAAGGTATGGGGAAATCAATGAAAGATTACAAACTTAAAAAGTTTTTGCCATTTCAAGATAATAGGCTAAAAATAACAAAGGATATAAGTGATGCATTAGCAGCTCCTATTCCTTCGATTTATAAAAATGCATCAAAATTGTTGAATAAAGATCAATGCATTGCTTATAAATGTATTATGAAACACATAAAAAATGAAAAACCTGGTGCATTCTTTGTAGATGGACCTGGAGGAACAGGAAAAACATTTTTATATTGTGCTCTTTATTCAAAAGTAAGATCAATGGATAAAATAGTTCTTCCAATCGCTACATCTGGAATTGCTACATCAAATATACCAACGGGAAGAACTGCACATTCTAGATTTAAAATACCATTCGATGATGATGCATCATTTAAATGTAATATTTCCAAACAAAGTAGCTTAGCTGAGTTATTACGAAGAACTACACTTATTATTTGGGATGAAGCATCAATGGCAAATAAAGCAAATACAGAAGCATTAGATTCACTTCTTCGAGATATATGTGCTAACAATGATTTGTTTGGTGGAAAGATTGTAGTTTTTGGTGGAGATTTTAGACAAGTCTTACCTGTATTACAACAAAAAACAAAACATGAAGCAGTGAATGCTAGCTTAGTAAGCTCCTAAATATGGCCTTATTTAATTAAATTTAGACTTAGTGAAAACATGAGAGCAAAAGAAGATCATAAATTTGCAGATTTTCTTCTTCAATTAGGAAATGACTCATTTCAAACTGAATAAAGTAGTTTGATTTCACTTCCAAGTGATATTGTTATATCTTTTAGTAATCAGGCTGAATATTTTGAATACCTAGCAACCAATTTTTTTCCAGAACTAGAACATTTTCCAATCAATCCAGAAATTTTTAATTCTAGAGCAATTTTAACACCTACGAATGATGATGTGGATCGTATTAATGAAATATTAATTAATAAATTTTTTGGTAAACCTATGGTATATAAAAGTTTTGATTCTGTGATTGATGATAATTGCATTACATATCCAATAGAATTTTTAAATACATTATGTCCAACTGGTATGAGTCCACATAAACTTGTTTTAAAGCAAAATTGTCCAGTTACATTACTTCGTAATTTAGATCCATCTTCAGGATTATGTAATGGAACAAGATTATTTTGCAAAAACTTTTCAAAGAATATTTTACATTGTGAAATAGCAACTGGATATTATAAAGGTGAACAAGTGTTTCTTCCAAGAATAACATTAAGACCTCATCCATAGATAAAATATCCATTTAATTTTGAAAGAAGACGATTTCCTGTAAAACTTTGTTTTGCAATGACTATAAATAAAGCACAAGGTCAAACATTAAAACAAGTAGCAATATGTTTACATCAGCATTGTTTTTCACATGGACAATTATATGTAGCACTTTCAAGAGCCTCAAAACAAAGCCAAGTAAAATTGCTAACAAGATCTTCAACACAAAAAACAAATGAACAAGTGCGAAATGTGGTTTCTTTTGAAATGTTAAAAAAAGCTCATATCATATAATACATATAAAATTGTAATAACCAACACTTCTGTAAATCTTCCTTCAATTTTCGTTGTAGTCTCTATTTCTCCTAGCTTCTGGTTTTGATTCCCAGTGTTTGATGCATTTCAAATCTAACACCTCTCATGTTCAAGTGTATAAAAAAACTTTTGTAAACCATTCCATCTGAGTACTAATAGTGGATATAAAGGGGTCCAAAGTACTTATGTTTAATGGACCGGTACTCCATTTAGGTAAATATTTATGATAACCAACTATTTTTCTGTAATTTTTTAGCCTTGCTTTCACAAAATTTATAACTAAATGTAATCTTAAATATCTTCTGGTAAAATTGTATTATAGGAACTCGACCTTGTTAAGATGAAGTACATGTCAAAGAGGAGGAAAATTAATATAATAAGTTTAAGGTCAAAGCTGCCATTTTCCATACATATACAATGGTAAGTGATTTATTTATTTATGACAAACAATATCTTTGTTGAATTAACATATTACACCATATTTTTTAGATCGGAAAATATTTACTTTAATTTCTTATGCAGGATGCAACCAACAAGAATATGGTTAATTGTGATGAAAATTTGAAGAGCGTCTTTCTGGGGAAGACTAGAGTTGATCTTGATGAACTTCCTGCTTTGATAAAATTGCATTTTCCAAAGGAACCGAAATGACTTCTTTATATTCAGGTACACATTATCCACAACCCTGGAATTGCTTTTGATAAACTCTAATCAAAACCAAAGCTTTTATCAACATGTAAGGTTTATCTTTATTAGTATGGTCTATATTTATTAGATTCATATTATTTGTTAATAATTAAACTTGCTAATCCATGTTCCCATGATTTCACATTACTTGTATTTGTTTTGCTTTATAGACCAGAATGCTCTGCTTTATGGCTTCCAGTTTACTTGATGAATTTGTTTTCTCCATTTCAATTTTTTGCAGGTACCCTAAATGGAAGAGAATGAGAAAGAACAAAACATGCTCAGAATTCTGCATATTCTACATATGCCAGAAATTTCAAAAATCAGTGTCCCTTTTGCAATGGATACTGAGGTAGATTTCGAGGTTTTTTCAGGCTAAGGAGTGTTCAAAAACCTCTCTCCAGTTTGTAATATATTTAGGTTGGTGTAATATATATAGTTTTGAAAATAACACTCTTTAAGTGTTTTGGTGTAATCTGTTAAAGATACATGAGTAATCCAAGATTCAACATAGCCACCGCGTACGAAGCACGAGGGTATATAATAACTAGTCATACTAAAAAGATGAAAAACTCTTTGAAAGTAAACCCTAGTTCCCAGCCCGCCGCCACTAGCACTTCGGCCCAAACGCCAATCGTCGGACCTCCGGCCACCGCAATCAATCAGCACGAGCCTCCCTCTCCAACCAAGAGCGCAAGAAACAAAAGAGCGAGTCGCTCCCGTAAATCTGAAAAGTATGAACGAAATCAAAAGGCTTATACAAATCAAATTAAACAGAGTAAAGACCTGTTTTTGGTCGGTGGCTCTAGCGGCGTTTGGCCCTCGGTCGGTCGTTGTTTTTGGGCTTCGCGATGGAGGATCTGATACGTTTGGAATCCCCGATCCTTCGCCTGTGGGCTTCAGATCAAGAACCACGCCGTATATTTGCTTCGATCTTGCAATGCTCTTTGATATCTCCTGATTTGGAACAATTCAAACAAGTAATTAGAATTCTGATTTAGCGACAGATTTCAACACTTGGTAATTTCAGCAACTGGAAACTGAGAAATACCGACAGAAAGAGAGAGCGAGGGACTGGGTGCGCGAGGAAGTCGGAAACGCTGGCGCTGGGCTTCAGCACACAGCACACGGGTCCTCAGGGTGTGCGGGTGGAAGCGCTGGCGATGAAGCGGACGCTGGCAGCGAAGGAGACCGCGAGCGAAGACGCGGGAGCGAGCGCCTAGGAGCACGGGTGCGCGGGACGCGGAGCGAAGGCGAGGCGCCAGAGAGGGCCTCGCTCGCTGGGAGCGACCTTGCTTGCGGATGCCGCCAGACGCTGGAGTTCTCGGATGCGCGGCTGTGTCGAGTAGGGCTACTCGGTGATCTTTCCTCGATCTCGACAAGAACAAGGTGAGGGTTGGTGATTTGTGAAGGCCGAAAGTCTTAAGAATACAAGAGCAATATAATGTTTTGGATTGATAACCAAGAACCCTTTAATCCATAAAGGGGCTCTCAATTCTATTTCAATCTACTTAATTCAAAGTGCATAACATGAATTTATAGAAAAACTATGAGAGATCTAACCAATCCTTCCTTGCAAAGGAAAGGGGTTCGGATAGATTAATTCTATCTAAGGATAAATAAAAATAAACATAAGATAAATATTTCCTAATGATAGATATTTAATAACTTGGTGGCTAAGTATTATATCTAAAAGAGATATAATTAATTTCCACCTTATTTAACTAATTGCATAAAATAACAAATTAATTAAATAACTAAGGTAACTCGGCCCAACACAACTAGTGTACTCGACATGGGCCTCCATCTTAGTCGACATCTTCTTGGCCCACTCGATATGTGATGGTCTCGAGTGGTCTATGATGGTGCCGAGTTTGGTTGGGTCATGGAGGGTGTGACGAGTCTTCATGAGCTCCGTGTATGGACGTAGGCTCACTTCTTGTGCTGGCGGTGTAACCTTGAGCCAAGTGATCCAGGGTGGCCTGAACCCTTGCTCTAAAGTTCCATGGTGACGGACAAGAAAGGCCTTAGTTGTATTTTGAATCTTCTTGGCCCTTGCACAAGTGATAGGGCCATCAAATGGAACCTTCATGTTGTCCTCAATGTCACCAGGAGTCATCGATAATTGCACGACATCATTCTCCTCCGCTTGACTTCGATTTGTCTTCAAATCGTCGTCAGAGTCATCGTCAGGCACGAACAAGGATAGATCGGCGACGTTGAATGTAGAATGGACGCTGTACTTATCGGCAGGGAGATCCAGCTTGTATGCATTAGGACCCATCTTCTGAACCACTCTGAATGGTCCATCTCCCCTGGGGTCCAACTTAGATTTCCGTTGTTGCGGAAACCTTTCCTTCCTGAGATGCAGCCAGACCAGATCACCAACGTTGAACTGCACATCCTTGCGATGCTTGTCCTTCGCGGCCTTGTATTGCGCAGTCTTCCTTTCCAACTGCACTTTGGTACGGTCATGCATGCGTTTGATGAAGTCCACTTGCTTAGCTGCATCCACGCTCTCATTTTCCTTGTATGCCGAGGTAACATATCCACAGGAGTGAGTGGGTTTCGGCCATATACCACTTCGAAGGGGGTCAGCTTAGTTGCAGATTGCCTAGACCTGTTATATGCAAATTCTACAAATGGTAGGCAGTCTTCCCACCTCCGGAGGTTAGTTCGCAGCATGACTCTAAGGAGAGCCCCAAGAGTTCTATTTGTAACCTCAGTTTGGCCATCAGTTTGTAGGTGACAAGAAGTAGAAAATAGCAATTTTGTACCCAATGACCATAGAGTTTTCCAAAAAGAGCTTAAGAATTTAGGATCACGGTCAGAAACTATAGATAATGGCAATCCATGTAAGCGAACAACATCTTTGAAGAATAAATGAGCAACATGAATAGCATCATCAGTTTTATGACATGGGATAAAATGAGCCATTTTGGAAAATCTGTCTACAACAACAAATATGGAATCATGACCCTTAGAAGTTCTAGGCAATCCTACAATAAAATCCATAGAAACATCTTCCCAGGGTGCATTAGCAATTGGCAAAGGTTGGTATAGACCATTAGCATTAGATTTCGATTTGGCTTTAGCACATGTGACACAACTTTTGACAAATCTCAGCACATAATTAGACATTTTAGGCCAAAAGTAATGTTCCTTAAGTCCAGGTAAAGTTTTTTCGAAACCACCATGTCCCCTAGATTCGTGAATTTCTTGAGTTAACAATCGGCGAATAGAAGAAGATGGGATACAAAGCTTGCCCATCTTAAACAAATAACCATTATCAAGAAAATATGAATCAACTTCACCTTTAGACACACATTGAGCATATATAGTTTTAAAGAAACCATCAGAAGCATACAGTTCCTTTATCATAGCAAAACCCAAAACATGTGCATCCATATGGTTTAAGAGGACATACCTGCGTGATAGCGCGTCAGCTACCACATTATCCTTTCCCTTCTTGTGGTGAACCACATAGGAAAAGGTCTCTATAAACTCCACCCATCGAGCAAGTCGCCTGCTGAGCACTGCTTGTCCTTTGAGGTATTTGAGAGCTTCATGATCCGAATGAATCACAAACTCCTTAGGCTAGAGATAATGTTGCCAAGTCTGTAAGCAGCGAACCAGTGCAAATAGCTCCTTGTCGTAGGTAGAATAGTTGAGCTCAGCGGTGCCCAACTTTTCGCTGAAGTAGGCGATGGGACGCTTGTTCTGCAGCAGGACCCCTCCAATGCCAGTGCCAGAAGCGTCACACTCGAGCTCAAAAGGTTGAGCAAAGTCCGGTAACTGCAGCACTGGGACATGTGTCAGGCGGTCCTTGAGGGCGTCGAAAGCCTTTTGATGTGAGTCAGTCTAGCGAAATGTCACATCTTTCTTTGTCAGCTAATGTAGGGGGGCAGCAATCAGGCTGAAGTCCTTGACAAAACGTCGATAGAAGCCAGCAAGGCCCAAGAATGAGCGGACATGAGTGGGGGTTGTCGGCCTGGCCCACTCCTGAATAGCACGAATCTTCTCCTCATCCACCTTTAATCCAGATGCAGTCACTACAAAACCAAGGAAAATGGTAGACTCGGATGCAAAAGAACACTTCTTTAAATTGGCATATAATTTCTCTTTCCTAAGACAATCAAAAACCAATTTTAAGTGACTTAAGTGATCATCCATATTCTTACTATAGATTAAGATATCGTCAAAATAGACAACGACAAATTTACCTAAGTGTCTTCTAAGCACATGGTTCATAAGCCTCATAAAAGTAGAAGGTGCATTAGTTAATCCAAAAGGCATTACTAACCATTCATATAAGCCATACTTAGTTTTAAAAGCCGTTTTCCATTCATCACCCTGTTTCATCCTAATTTGATGATATCCACTTTTAAGGTCAATTTTAGAAAAAATAGCAGCACCATGAAGTTCATCAAGCATATCATCCAAACGAGGAATAGGGTGTCGATACTTAACCGTTATTTGGTTGATTGCGCGACAATCAACACATATGCGCCAGGAGCCATCCTTCTTTGGAACCAATATGACTGGCATGGCACAGGGAGACAGACTCTCACGAACAAAGCCTTTATCCATCAACTCTGTGACTTGGCGTTGCAGCTCCTTTGTTTCCTCAGGACTAGCTCTATAAGCGGCGCGATTAGGCAAGGCTGCCCCAGGCACAAAGTCAATCTGGTGCTCAATACCTCTAATAGGAGGCAAGCCTTGGGGTAGTTCAGCTGGAAGCACATCTAGATAATCCTGCAGAAGTGCAGCAATAGGTGCAGGAATATGACTCAATTCAACATTAAGTAATACCTGTTTTATTACCAGAAGAATATGAGGTCGATGAGCATTCCATGTGATGGTCCCTTTTTGAGGTTGAGAGACCAATGAACGACGTTCTACAGAGCCCTTAAGTGATGCAGAAGAGGGCTTAGTCGACGTCGAATGGGGAGGAGAAGGCGCCAAGGAGGCTGCAGGGGCGGCTGGAGGGGCCGCGGGCGCTGATGGTGGGGCCGCGGGCGCGGCATGCTGGGCTGCGGGGGCGGCCTGTTGTGCTGAGCTCCCTTTGAGCTTCTCCAACCTTTCAGCTTCTCTCTCGGCGTCCCTTTGTTGCTTCTTGGGAACCTGATCCTTCAGAATAGTTTGTGGCGAAAGGGGTAGGAGAGTAACTCTCCTCCCGTCATAGGTGAAAGTATATGTATTTGCACGACCATCATGAAGAACAGAACGATCATATAACCAAGGACGCCCTAACAATATATGACTACAATCCATGCGAGCAACATCACATAATATTTTATCATGAAAAGATCCAATAGAAAGAGAAACTAAACATTGTTTGGTGACCATTATATCAGATCCATCATCAGTGATACCATTCAATCCATAGTGAGTAGCACGAGGAGTAGTAGTTAAATGGAGGAAATCCACTACCTTTTCATTGATGAGATTGCAACAACTCCCACCATCGATGATGAGGTTTAAGGTAGCTTCGCGAACCACACATCTAGTGTGGAAGATGTTCTCCCTTTGATCAGCCATGGGAGACTCCTGAATGTGTAGGACCCGCCGGTTGACAAGGCAGAGGACGTTGTCAAAGTCTGATGTGTCGATCTCCTCAATAGATTCAGACGGCTGATCCTCCTCCACTTCACTCGGAATTACATGGTCCTCAACAGTCTCCTGCTCATAGTAATGGTCTCCCAAATCATTGAGAAGAACCTTCCTTTTCTGAGGGCAATTGCGAGAGACATGCCCAGAACCACCACAAGTGAAGCAGCGGATGTCTTTGTTGCGATCTGTAGAGGGTGCAGCAACTCTTCTAGTTTCAACCTGATAACCCTGTTGAGGTGAGTTGGAAACTCCCTTTTTCTGCATAGAAGGGTTAGAAGTAGAAGGTTTAGATTGACCAGAAGGGTTAAAGGGAACAAACCTGCGACCTTGAGAGGTCTGGTCAAATCGATTCCTCTGTTGCCGAAGCTGCTGCTGCTGTTGTTCATATAGAAGCTGTGCTTTATGAGTCAAAGTGTTAATATCTCTAATGGAATGGATAGATAAAGGATTTTTAATAGAAATATTAAGACCAGCAAGAAATTGAGTACACAAAGCACGTTCAGTAAGATAAACATTAGCCTGATGGGAGAGTCGTTCCAGCTCATCCCTGTAGTCATTAGGAGAGCGAGTTCCTTGGCGGCAGGTCGCCAGTTGCATTCTCATGGACTCTGTATATTCCTCAGGCACATGTCTCTTCTTTAGGAGAAAGCGAAGTTGTGGCCAGGTTTCAACATGTTGCTTGTCCTGACGACGGCGCATCTCACGAGTGCGGAACCACCAGGTGCGAGCTTTACCTACTAAATGCAATATAGCAACTTCCAACTTCTCCATTTCCTCATAGCGTAAATGTTCAAGCATATAGTCAGTATGATTTTCCCAAATAAGATAAGCTTCAAGATCAGTGTTACCATAAAAGGTTTCTAATTTAAGCTTAACATCTCGTCTCTGTATAGCTTGAGCATTATCAAATCTAGGATGACCAAAATTAGGAGGGGGTAAATCATCAACGTTAGGATTTACCTCATGGTAAGCATCCTCTAAATGTGGATGCTCATACAGATCATTATTGTTGCGGCTGTCATCCCAGTTAGCACGGCCATGCGGCGGTTGCTGTTGACGCTGATAGAACCTCCCTTGCTGTTGATGCTGTGGCGGTGTATACTCACGACGATCTTGGTTGCCATTGAAGCCGTCTAGATGGTCGTTGTCATTTTCTCCAGTGAAAGGATTAGGAGGAGCAGACTTAAGCGGTATATATAATTGACCAGAAGGAGGGGGTTTAACAGCATAAGAAGTATTACCTGCAGGGGGCACATTACCTGAAGATGGCGTGGGGTGGACTGGAGGTGTAGGACCGGCAGGGGGCGGCATACCACCTTGGGGTATAGAACCAGAAGCCTCCTATTGTTTCCTTTCCTCCAGGAGTCGCAAAACACCATTTATAGACCGAGTAGTAACCAGGTTAGCTTGTTGAGCTAGTTGATCATGGAAGCGCTTGTTCCAACGCTCCTCAACAGCTTCGAGCTCTTTCCTATGTTCTTCCTTAGCAGCTTCGAGTTCTTTTCTATGTTCGTCCCTAGCAGCTTTAGTAGCGGCCTGAATAATACGGTCTAAGGCCTCATCAGAAATAGGGATAGGGGGAGTAGGGGTAGTTCCTTCGGATGCCATGTTCCTACAATATCAGAAGAGCAACAAGTAACCGAAGCAAAGACCAGAAACCAAGTAATGCAAGCTCTAGTGATTCCTAAGAGTGATTCAAGTTTTAGAAATCAAAGAGCGAGAAAACAAGGAACAATATTCAAGCAATTCCCCTGGACACAGAATTTTGCAATATTGAAGACAACAAGTAATAATCAAAATTGCAATTTAAATCAACCACAAGTCGGATATCAAGGATAGCAAGTATAAACAAGCGGCTTAATGTGGAAGAATAAGAGCTACAATATGATGCTTGAATAATAAGAAAGTGTAATAATCAACAATAGCAATCACAAGGGCAATCAAGTGCACACACTCCGTCAACTATTATCTGACGGTTGCAACACGGTTCAGAGAAAGAGGGGTGTGACCAAGTCTCCAGTGTCGGCACAGCACAAAATCACACAAGCAGGGTTCTTTTGTAATGCTTAAAACCGTTTAGATCATCTAACATGTAGCAATCAAAGAACTAACAAGGAAGAGTTACTAACTCAACAATGTAATGAAGGAATGCTCTTTTTTTTTTTTTTTTTTTTGAATTTAAGCTCGGCTTTTTCTGAATTTTTTTTTTATATGATGAACAAGCTGCTGTAATAGGGAGGCAGCAACCGAAAATTTAAGAGCAAGAAAAAAAATAAAAATAATAAGCTACGATGATCTAAAAGTAAGCGAAAATAAAGGAAATAGGGAAAATTAGGCTAGAAACTGGAGAAATTTGGGTTCTTTATTGGTGCAAGTTTATATAATGCTTTTAATCCAAGAATCACAGTCATAGGCATGATATGTAGCAACTAGGAATAAAAGATCACAACTTGCAGTCAAGAACTCAATATCTTCGAAATTAAAGATCCAACAAAGAATTAACAAAAATAAAGTGCCAATTTTGATGGGTGAATAATAAAGATTCAACTTTTATGCAGCGGCTATGGTGAAAAATAAGGCAAGAAAAATAAATCACTCAATAACGAAATCAAGAGAGTAAAGAACTTGCATTAACCTGAACTCTAATACCACTTGATACGTTTGGAATCCCCGATCCTTTGCCTGTGGGCTTCAGATCAAGAACCACGCATTATATTTGCTTCGATCTTACAATGCTCTTTGATATCTCCTGATTTGGAACAATTCAAACAAGTAATTAGAATTCTGATTTAGCGACAGATTTCAACACTTAGTAATTTCAGCAACTGGAAACTGAGAAATAGCGACAGAAAGAGAGAGTGAGGGACTGGGTGCGCGAGGAAGTTGGAAACGCTGGCGCTGGGCTTCGGCACACAGGACACGGGTCCTCAGGGTGTGCGGGTGGAAGCGCTGGCGATGAAGCGAACGCTGGCAGCGAAGGAGACCGCGAGCGAAGACGCGGGAGCGAGCGCCTGGGAGCACGGGTGCGCGGGACGCGGAGCGAAGGCGAGGCGCCAGAGAGGGCCTCGCTCGCTGGGAGCGACCTTGCTTGCGGATGCCGCCAGACGCTGGAGTTCTCGGATGCGCGGCTGTGTCGAGTAGGGCTACTCGGTGATCTTTCCTCGGTCTCGACAAGAACAAGGTGAGGGTTGGTGATTTGTGAAGGCCGAAAGTCTTAAGAATACAAGAGCAATATAATGTTTTGGATTGATAACCAAGAACCCTTTAATCCATAAAGGGGTTCTCAATTCTATTTCAATCTACTTAATTCAAAGTGCATAACATGAATTTATAGAAAAACTATGAGAGATCTAACCAATCCTTCCTTGCAAAGGAAAGGGGTTTGGATAGATTAATTCTATCTAAAGATAAATAAAAATAAACATAAGATAAATATTTCCTAATGATAGATATTTAATAACTTGGTGGCTAAGTATTATATCTAGAAGAGATATAATTAATTTCCACCTTATTTAACTTATTGCATAAAATAACAAATTAATTAAATAACTAAGGTAACTCGGCCAAACACAACTAGTGTACTCGACATGGGCCTCCATCTTAGTCGACATCTTCTTGGCCCACTCGATATGTGATGGTCTCGAGTGGTCCATGATGGTGCCGAGTTTGGTTGGGTCATGGAGGGTGCTGACGAGTCTTCATGAGCTCCGTGTGTGGACGTAGGCTCACTTCTTGTGCTGGCGGTGTAACCTTGAGCCAAGTGATCCAGGGTGGCCTGAACCCTTGCTCTAAAGTTCCATGGTGACGGACAAGAATGGCCTTAGTTGCATTTTGAATCTTCTTGGCCCTTGCACAAGTGACAGGGCCATCAAATGGAACCTTCATGTTGTCCTCAATGTCACCAGGAGTCATTGAGGTTAGGCGTTGGCTCCGGCGGTGGCTCTGTGGTGGAAAGTTGCTTTCTGGCGGATCTGTGAGGTTAGGCGTTTGTCGTCTCATCTACCTATACATCAGAATCCCCTCAAATCAGGTATTATCTACCCTATCTTACTCTACAGTCACGGTTTTTGGCTACAATCGCTTTGTTTTGGCCTACCAGCGCCACACCTATACAATCGATCCTAAAGAATATATGAGTTTTATATCGGTAACCTCGAATTTTGGGTGTCTCAATTGCCTTCAAAAGGCCTTCCGATTGTTACAAATCGCTAGCTACCCGCTTCGGTTTCACATAATGAGTAGAATATCCCACCCGGATTTTTCTATCGATTTCGATTTGGACTCTTGTCGAGTGTAGCTCGATCTGCCTCATCAGCTGTTACTGTCGCATTTGCGACTGGCGTTTGTGTTTCTGCTTGTGGTTTTTGTTGGTTTTGTAGATTGCCCTCTGGTGTGGTCTTTCTTTGGTTACTGCCTTCGTTTTGGTACATTTTATTCACACATAAGGTTACTGTCCTTGCTTACCAGCATCATGAAGGTGGAAATTGCTTTCACAAGACATTCGTTTTGATACAAATCATCAGCCCCAAGATATCTATTACTCTCCATTATTTAATCTCCGTTATTAATAAAGCCCAAGGACTTTGTCTGTGGATGAGGTGCTCTTCTACCTTGTTCTGTTAGTTTTTTTTTTCTTGCTGCAGGTCCTGGTATGCTCAGGTTGGGACCTTTTGGTTTTTTGCTGTGTGGTTGCTTTTCGACTATCAAGAGTCGATGGCTTTCAAGAACTTACACATTACCAAACCTATCTATTTTGCCTTACCGGCTATCACTACTAGAATTTTGTCATTTAACATCGGGTAATAACCGATGTCTTTCAAAAAAAAAACCGATGTCTATGTGGGTGATGTAAAAAGTCAAAACTTTTTAACATCGGGTAATAGTCGATGTCTTTGTATCTTATAACATCGATTATATTTTTAAATCCGATGTCTTTGATATGTTATAACATCGATTATAAAATATACCCGATGTTATAACATAGAAAGACATCGGCTATTACCCGATGTTAAAAATTTTTGACTTTTTACATCACCCACATAGACATCGTTTTTTTTTTGAAAGACATCGGCTATTACCTGATGTTATATGGCGCATTTGTAGTTTTTTTTTATTGTCGTAGCCTATGCGGGATTTGAACCCACATCTTTGCGTTTGAACACAACGCTCTACCATTTGAGCTAATAGGCTTTAAATTAGATAAAATGTTCTTACATAATACTGTAGCAAAAAGAACATGATTTAGATTCATAACAAATAACTAGAAACAAAACACTAAAAATAGAAGCTGAGAAAATTGTAAAGCACATTTGACTGATCAAGAAAGTAGTAATCAAATGACTAGAGTCTCATAATAACACCATCTCAGACACATTAAATTCTCATTTCTGATAGTACAGGGAAGAACAACATACCAACTCCGAAACCATGACCAAAACCAAGTCTAGTTCCTATGTCTGCTTCAGTCTTCTTGGATCCAATGTTCTTCCACTACAATTATACATATAAAAAACATTTTAAGATGCACAAAGATATTGATGAGGATACAATTCATAGAAAACATTTGACTGATCAAGAAAAAGAATATGAAAATACAAAGCTGCTCACATTTCTTTTAATACTAGCCAAGAATAAGAAAGCTATATTAAAATTCCAAAATGAAGCCATAATCTAATTGAAACGCTTACATTGTTAGTAAGGGACATTAGGTCTAAACTTCACAAGTTCTAAATCCAGACCAACTTTTACCTAAAATCAAACATGTATATATTAGGAGCTGAAAAAAAATTAGGCGCTGAGGAAATGAAATCAAATCAGTAATAGAACAAAATATATATAATGAGATGATGGTGATGATACTACGTTAATCTATGCTGAAAGATTATACTGAATGAAATCTCAAGTTATCTCATACCTTTTTAGAACCATACAACATGAATCATTCTATAGAATCCCTAGAAAGATTATACTTAATGAAATCTCAAGTTAAAGTACACATCTGTGTTCAGAAACTAGCTTACCCTTATTGAGTTGTCCATTGAACTAGAAAAAAGTTTATTAGCTCCAACAAATAGAGCAACAACCGCAAGAGTATGGCCTTCCAAGAATGTCGCAAGTTCAAAACAGTTGGTAGCCGAATTAAACTTCCAGGCCAGTATTTTCCCATCCTGCAACATAAAATGATCCCCCTTTGTCATAAAAGGAACATGGCAAACACAGCCAAGGAAAGTTCCTGAATGCCTTGGCACAATCATATAGCTAGCTTAATAAGTAGAATAAATACTTAAAAGGTTAGTAGAAAAGAATCAAATAGAATAGTCCATCAGCTGAAATAATAAAACATATTCAGATACATTTGATAACTTCCTCAGTGAGTAAGAAGAAATATTCAAGTGCATTTGATGACTTTTTAACCTCCTATAATTATTCACTCCTTTTACAATGAGCCACATCTTAAAATTCACCAGAATATTACTATGGAGGATGAAATCTCTAGATTTAAAGCATTACCGTCTAAGAACAAAATCCAAACTACTATAATGAGCTTTTAAATACTTTCAGCCCTTATGAACTCCATCATATAATCATATTCTAGAACCACTTTTTATAATTTGGACAGAAGACTATGAAATGGAGATTAAAGTATCAAATAACAAAATAAATACAACCACAACGTACAGAGAGCAATTCAACCAAAAGAGAACAGCTTGTGCCTTAGCATTTCTTGTTATAAATATGCTTAGGATTCTTGTTATAAATGAAATCTGAATGGAAAATCCAAGGAATTTCAATCAAAGGAAAAGTTCTTAAGGATCAATAAGTTCTTTTCCACTTCTCAGTGTTGTAACAGCTTGTGCCTTAGCATTTCTAGCAACAAAGTGGAGAAAAACAGCAAATCAACATTCCCTAGAGATTATGTTTCAAGGAGTTGAAAGCGGCTAAAAAGAAGAGAAAGCAGGGAGAGTGAGAGACCTTGGAGGAGCAGCTTCTAGGGCAAGGGCCTGTACGGAGCCAAAACAAGTCCAAGAGAGCGCGCCGAGGCCTGAGAAGAGGACAGCGGAGGCGGAGAAGCACTTAAGGAGCAGATCCCGTTCGTCAGTGGCGGAGAAGGCAAGCAGATAGAGAGATGGCACAAGGTTGACGGCGGGAGGAGCAGAAGGAGAGATTGGAAGGCCGCGAGGCGGTGGTGGTGAGCGACGTTAGGCATTTTCAGATCTGAAAGTATACTTCTCCAAATTAGAGCAACCCTAGAATACCTTTTCAGTAAAATCAAACCCAACTTTTCCCAAATTAAACCCTAACCAAACACCGTTTCAAGAAATTACCTGCTATTCGAGGCTTGGTGGGGATGAGAATCGCCTAATCTGACCGAGCACAAGCATGAGCGCACGGAACGACGCTCGACTGAGTTCGGTTTCGGCGTGTTGGACTTCGACGAGCACAGGAGAAGATGGGAGAGGGAGGGAGGGAGGGAGGGAGGAGATGGGAGAATCCCGCCGGCGAGTACAGGCTCCGGCGAGATTGACGGATTGGAGGAGCAAGGCGTTGGGGGTGAACAGGTGGGAGTCTGCGATTTGGAAGAGGGAACTGGGAGTCGGAGGCCTGAGTTTAAACATGGGATTGGGTTTTAATTTTTACAAGCATCGTAAATAATATGATATGTACACCGCTAATTTTTACTATTTACACCGCTAATCCACCGCATCCCTATGCGGTGGATTAAGAAAATTTTAGCTCGATATACCGCATGTACATGCGGTATGTCGTTTGACTGTATAAAAACACCGCACGTACATGCGGTGAGTTAGGTTAAAACGGAGTCCGTAATACGATAATCCGGTTGGGTCGGAGCTATCCGAAACCCACCGCATGGGCATGCGGTGGTTTTGAATTTTGGGTAAAACAATACCGCATCTCCATGCGGTATTTTTTTACCGTTGGGCCCCAATATAAATAGGCGTGGGGGGCCCAGTTTTCCGACACACCGAATCTTCTCCGATCTCTTTCTTTCCGACTCGAATCTTCTCCCATTCTTTGATTCCGAGCCCGACTTTTGGATCCGTCCATTCCCTGTCCCCATATCTACCACCACTCTGTACCCGGGTTTTAAGATGGTGAAGGACAACCGTGGGAAAGCCGTAGCTGATGATGTCAGTCATGTTCGGAGACATCCGTTACAGGTAACATTTAATGTTTATAATAATCCATTTGCTTTATTTGTTAATTTGAAGGAAATAGTGTTAACATTTCATTGTTATATATAATGTAGCCGGAGCCCACTATACAGAGGCGGAGGACGACAGATGTACCGCCACCGCTGGAGACACAGCCTCACCCTACGATATGTTAAAATTGTTACTAGGTGTAGGGAAATTGATATCGAATAAGTATATATTTCTGTTTTCTTAGGAATTGATAGTATGGGGTTGAAATCATTTATAAACCTTTGGAAAATCTTGCAACATTTACTCAGTCATACGATATAGTATCGTATTCGAGCCATAGGATTCTGACAAATACTAGGTGTAGGGAAATTGAAATCGAATAAGTATATATTTATGTTTTATTATGAATTGTTAGTATTAAGATGATATCATTAATAAACCTTACGAAAATGTTTTCACATTTAGACAGTCATACGATATAGTATTGTAATTGAGCGATAGGATTCTGACAAATATATTTTAAATTACACAGTCTGTGTTGTCGAGAAATTTGGGAGAGAGGGTAGTATTACAATCTGCTAGGAGAGCTGCCATTAGGGAGAGGCAGACGTTGCAGGGTGTATCCGTTCCGATGGAGACGGATATCGACGCGGTAGATGATGATACCGCGGCTGCAGTCAGGGAGACCCAGACGTTGGAGGATGTAGTGGATCCTCCGGAGAGGGACACTGAGACGGTAGGAGCTGATACTGGGCACACGTCCCAGTCATCTATAGAGACATATCAGAGTCTGGTGCAGATTGAGCTGCACTTGATGTCTGACCACACGGATGACCCAGTGGTGCAGTCGACTGGAGAGTCTGGTCAAGGCGACCAAGGTATTGAGATGCTGGAGGAGTACCTACGAGGGGACCGAGCCCGTCATACGGGTGAGCACTTGCAGACTGGAGCTGAGAGAGTGGTAGAGCAGGTGCAGACTTATCCTGACAGTTATCGGGACTACTTTGGGACTCAGTTTGCGAGCGAACAATTGAACTCGTATGACGACACGGCACCTCTGTTCGGAGATGTGGGTGCTGGGACGAGTCATGCTCGAGGTGGCGACCAGGAGCCATGGGCCGTTGCGCAGATAGATTTTGCGTCGTTCACCCCGGTCGGTTCTACGGGTGTAGGGAGGACGCCTGGGAGTCAGCATGCGGCGCCATCGTCGACGCCGAGGACCACCGAGCCTGAGCCGATCATTGGGATTCAGCGTGCGGCGCCATCGTCGACGCCGAGGACTACTGAGGGTGTGCCGATTGCCGGGGGGCATGAGATGCATGTACGTGGACAGAGATGTTCTTCGGCCCCACCTACTGAGTCAGCTGGACCTTCGAGGCATGTGTTGCTGGATATGGGAGGAGGACAGATGCATGATCCGATGTGGGGGGCATCTGATGATGTTCGTCAGGATTTGGGAGGAGACCAGGCGGCACAGCCCCCTGTCCGTGCAGTGCAGAGGAGGCGGAGACAGCGTGGAGAGAGCAGTAGTGCAGGAGGTGATGGGCAGCATGGCGAGCCTAGCAGGACAGGGGTCATTCGGGCTGTTCTGCCCGAATGGCCGGGGGGGCCACATACTGTTTCCCTTCTGAGAGACTACGAGACGCACATTACACAGGCCATTTGGAGACGGGAGGACGAAGCCTTGCGTAGGGGTGTGCGTGTGCAGAGACGAGGGCAGTCGCTGGGCCGTGTAGAGGCGTTGTTGGAGGTCGATGGACGGGAGTCCTGGTTTCCCGCAGTGCGGGAGATTGGGTTCTGGGACCTCAGAGATTTCGAGTGGGATCATGTGGATCACACTCTGATCGGGGCATTTGTTGAGCACTGGCACCCCGAGACGAACAATTTTCACTTCGCATGGGGAGAGATCACCATCACATTGCACGATGTGCTCTTCATACTTGGCCTTGGTTTGGACGGAGAGGAGTGTATTCACTTGGATGATGTTGTCGCCTAGAGGGAAGTAGTTGGGGAGTATTACTGCTTGACCCAGAACGAGCGGCAGAGCGCTTGGGCCCATGGAGGACCTACTGTTCAGCTCCTCCTTCAGAAGATAGCACCGATGCAACAGCGGGTTCGAGATGGCGCCCCACTTGAGCATGATATGGAGTGCATCTTGGGTGTTGTGCTGGGGATGATTGCGACTGCGACCTTGTTCATCGACAAGTCGGGCGGAAGATTACGACCGGAGGTGATCCGTAGGTTTATGGATGCAGCGCAGGTGTCGCATCTTTCTCTAGCTGCAGGGGTCTTGTCGTGCTTGTACCGGGGATTGGGCGAGGCGACTCGGGAGTTGGCCAAAGACATGGACGGTTGTACAAAACTATTGGAGGTAAGGCATTCGTTCTGTGATTATTTATTTTAGAAGTTCTGTAACTAGGTTATAATGGCTATGTTGCTGATAGTATTGTTCATTTGTAGGTGTGGATATGGTTGCATTTTCTGGTGTTCAAGCCCGGCATGACGCTCGATCGGAGGCTAGCTCGGGATCCGCGACGCGGGGTGAGGTACGTCCTGGGGGCGACACCATTTTCCAGTACGGTCACCCGGGATGATAGGCCTCGCATCGAGCGACTGGATGTTCTGCGGCGGAGGCTGGATGAGATGACAGTCGACGAGGTACGAACACAATTTATATCCGCACTTACATTTGTCATACTATATACCAGATTTTAGTCGTAATAACAATTTCTATTCCATTGCAGATCGAGTTCATGCCATTTGGTAGACACTTGGATTTTGATGGAGATCTGCGTCTTTCGAGATATAGGGGCACCATTCGGTGGTTTTTCGAGGAGGAGCCGTATATGTCGGACCGTGTGCTGCGACAGTTTGGTCGGGTTCAGCACATTCCCACTGATCCAATCAGGCTTGCCGTAGTGCTCAGACCGAAGTCCGCCAAGTGCAAGAAGGAGGCGTCGTTCCACCTAGCTGACAACCACTGGGCGCACAGGTTCGATCATCTTTTCCCCATGGAGGAGTTGCCACGGACCTCTGAAGAGTACCCATATGGCTTGGCCGATGACTATCTGGAGTGGTTTCACCGCCATAGTCATCCATACCTACTTCCTGACACTCCTCGACACCAGCCCATCATCCCACCGCCGCCACCCCCGCCGTCGCGACCCCCGACGCCGCCCACCACGCCGCCGCCACACCCGCCGTCGCCACCCCCGCCGACCATTATTGAGCAGCGCCATCATGCGGCTAGGTTGGAGATTCTGCGACTCAGGCAGCTTGGAGTTGAGTTGACTCCGGCACACCTCACTCGCATCTATGAGCAATTTTGGGGGCCTGCCCCACCGTGACGGTGCGATCTGGGATGATGTATGGGGTTGTTCTGTTTGCGGGTAGATGACTATTTGTGTAGTAGTTGGTAGTTTGGATTTGTTTTGTGCAGTAGTTTGGATTGTTTTTTGTGCAGCAGTTTGGACTGTTTTTTGTGGATTTGATGGTTTGTTACCGTTGCAGATCGTTTTCAAATGTGAATAGTATTTCCGTACCCAACGTTCAATATCATGATTCAAAACGAACTTTATAAAATTACAAGCAACGAAATACAAATGACCCTAATACTCAAGTGTAACGCACAGTAGCTTGATCTAGCTTCATTACAAGAGCTTTTTTTTCCTCTTCCAGAACTGCAACTTGACTTTCCAGGATATCAATCCGCCAACGGGCTTGTTGGTTTTCGACCAGGAGAGACCGATTGTTTGTTGTGCAGTAGTTTGTTTGTCGTCTAGTTGTAACAATGTTGTTTGAATAATCAGTCGGATTGTACGCTATTTGTGTCATTGGTTTCCTATTTTCAACATAATTTCTATTTTCCTTGGCACATGTGAAATAATATGTCATATAAATCACCGATCGGGATTCGAAACAGAATTTTATTAAACGGTTGAACTGATTAGGAATGAAAATACAACAGATGCTTAGGAAACAAAGTTTGATGCACATCACACTACATACTTGGTAATGCATGTCTAATCACTACCTTCGTCTGATGACCTCTCATTAATGGAAATAACAATATTCATTTGGTTGAACGTGTAGTGCCTTTCTCCTGCGTTGAATGATCGCAGCTTCCGTATAACATGCTCATATAGGCCATCAGCCTCGAACATGTAAACATCGTAACGACAATATCTTCTAATGTGATTCGCAATACGCGCCTCTGCATCTAAGTAATACGATTCGGGAAATCCCCTGTCGTCATAACAATGCGCACAAGAAAACTCGATCGGATATGGTATGTCAGTGTCTGTCTCGAATTGACACTGTAGGATTACGCACGAATTTCCCGGAATATATGCTGGATGCCTGCAGTTGCATTCCTCCGGCCACCGTGGCTCCGTTTAACGAATTAATGTAACATTGTACTCGAGATAACCTGCCGTTCGCCGATATGTGTCTAAAGTGTTTACCATTTTGGGATTAGATGGACAGCCGTGGTGGTTCCTGCCGCACTTGGGTGGACGCCATGATTTATAGCCCTCATACAGCATATCCGCTCCCGCTACCCCCATGTTGGAACGTAATGCAGAGGCACCGCATACACATGCGGTGCATATCACCGTATGGCCATCCGGTGGGTATCACCGCATGGCCATGCGGTGTCCCAAGTGGACCGGTAGCTATAAAAAGCGGTGGAATGCAACCCTTTTTGTGTAGATCATCCGCAGTTTACTCTGTTGTATGCAAAACGAACATTGTACAAATGAAATTCTGAACAATGTTCGTTTTGCATACAATAGAGTGAACTTCAGAGTGAGCCTTCTGGAGGCATCGCTTTTACTGCAACATGCCGTCACTGTGTCAGTCTGATGAACTTGTTGTTATTGTTGGTTGTGTAGTCGTATTTTCTATATTTCTTGCAATACTTGAAATCATATATAATGGAAATCACCGAGGCGACTCGAGAGAGAATTTAATTAAACGGTTGAACTGCTTACACATGAAAATACAACGCATACACATCACCGAGGCGACTCGAGAGAGAATTGACTTAAACGGTTGAACAGCTTACACATGAAAATACAACGCATACAACGCATACGCATATCTACTCACTATCTTCCTCCGATGACCTCTCATTAATGGAAATGAGAATATTCATTTGGTTGAACGCGTAATACCTTTCCCCTGTGTTGAACGCTCGAAGCTTGCGGATAACATGATCACATAGGCCCTCAGCCCCGATACTGTAAACGTCGTAACGACAAAATCTTCTGATGTGATTCGCGATTTGCGCCTCTGCATCCAAGTAATACGACTCGGGAAATCCTCTATCGTCATAACAATGCGCACAACAGAAGTGGAGCGCATATGCAATGTCGGTGTCCGTCTCGATTTGACACTGAAATAAAAAGCACGAATTTCCTGGAAGGTATGCTGGATGCTTGCAGGTGCATTCCACCGGCCACCGGGGCTCCGAGTAACGAACTAATGTGACTTTGTACTCCAGATAACCTGCCGTCCGCCGGTATATATCCGTGGTGGTCACCATTTTGTGATTCGGTGGACACTCGGTGTGGTGGTTTCTGTGGCGGATGTCATGATTTATAGGGCATACACCGCAAGGGGAGGCGGTACATCGCAACCGGTCCGGTCCCGCTTGCCACATTTTGGAACATGGAACATCGGCACCGCATGTCCATGCGGTATACAATACCGCATGGACATGCGGTAATAACAACCGTATAACCATGCGGTAATTCCATTTTGGCTATAAGAACCGGTGTTTAGTACCGCAAAGAAACCTCATACGAATCAAAACAATCAAATCATGGTTAGAATAGCTGAGTTTCAAGGTGAGACAGAGATGGGTGTGTCATACAAAATAATACGCGATAAGTTTTTGAGGCCATACGAAGATTATTTGTGCAATTGTCAGCACAAGCGGTGGTGCCAAACGTTCCCTTGCTGTCTTGCTCACGTTGTCTGCTACAAAGGCGTTGAAGGCGACAGATACGCTCTATCGGAGCCGGTTGAACTGGCGTGTCTGAGAGGTCACCAATTACACGTCGAAGACCCCGAGTCATACTACCACGAGGCGGTTGAGGCAATCAAATGCGCAATCAGCGACCTATTCAGTGATGTCAGGCTACACTGCGCACTTGAGATTGCAAGGTTCACTGTCGACAACGCCGTTCGTCCAGCGAACGACAGAGTGAAGAAGTACGCATTCAACCACATTGAGATCCAGATTAGCCCGCGTATTCTCGAGGAGTCAGTAGGTAGTTGTACACTTGATAGAGCCTCCTGAAGTTCACTCTGTGCATTCTGTGGATAGACCCTTTGCAAGAATATCCATCAATAGAGTAGGAACCAAGTTTGTGTAGAATCATTATGTAGAATCCGTTTAATAGCCTATGTATCACCGCATGTGTAATGCAAATGATTTATCAGCGAAATATAATTACTGGTATAACTCGTGACCGGATAAATTCACTATAAATGATACACAACAATTTAGGACACGATAACATTTTACCTATGGTACATAACAATTACCAACCGACTCCTCTACATTGCTCGGCAAAATGTGAATATGTATTCGGTGAAATGCGTACTTTCGAAGCTTTGTGTTTGCACGCCGCACAACTTTTTCCACGGTGTATCTTGCCACCTGCGTTGCATTGGCCAATCCGAAGTTGGAGAAAAAGTCGCTAACAAGCTCCGTAATTACCTCCGTCGCGTGAATATAATATGCTGCAGGGTTATCCCTATACGAGTACGGCCTTGTCATGCGGACATCCTCGTAAGTCACTCCTTCAACGCACTCGAGGTCCACTGAATCGGAAACTCTTGCTGTATCGCGTTCTTCGCATACAACTTGGCAAAGGCAGCACGGCCATCCTGTCGAGCTTCTGTGCTGACAGTTGCACAATATATCGTCTGGTGGCGTACGAAAAGTTTCGACTGTAAGTCTAAACCTGCTGCCCGATCTTGTCTCCGCTTCATACACTTTGGTAGTTGCCATAGTGGTTATGGTGTACTGAAAGTCTCAAACAACCGCTTTTATAGTTGTCTTTTGAAACCACCGCATGCACCGCATGACCATGCGGTATACATCTACCGCATTCTCAGGCAGTATATGTATACCGCATGACCATGCGGTATACATGTATACAGCATGGTGTCATCTTCCCAGCACGTGGATTGGAGTCTAAGCGAAGACATGTATACAACATGGCGTCATCTTCCCAGCACGTGGATTGGAGTCTAAGCGAAGACATGTATACAGCATGGCGTCATCTTCCCAGCACGTGGATTGGAGTCTAAGCGAAGACATTATGCAACGTACCAGCACGGCGACACCATTGCATGGTACGAATTTTGATAATTTCAGGGAATAACACATTACATGAAAACGGATAAAGTGCCTCATTTTTCATATTAATTAAAGAGATAACATTGCAGCAAAAGTAACTCAGTTACTTTGTTTTGCCGCATCGTCGTCATGTCACACATCAAAGGAAATCATTATTGTTCTATTCATCTGATGGTGAAACATTCTCCGGCGGCACTACGACTACCCGAAACCGAGAGTTGCCTAAGTAGCTAAACATCAACCCCGCCCCTACACGCACGTCACGGGATATCGCGAAATTATTCCATCCTTGTGCGAGCCAGAGCGCCCCGGATCTGTTGCGCTCAACCCGGATGCTAGTGCCTCTCCTCCGTGCCCCATTAGTCAGCGTTATTCTTTCGACGCCGGCCAGCCCGTATTCTTCTTCGAAGTTGGAAGGCAGAGGCTGCAATTTTTAAGATGTACTTAGTGACTTCGGAACAGTGTGAATTATATGACAGACGACAGAATGGGGCTTACCAATATTTGTGTCAGCGAGACGTCTTCTACCCACCAGAAAAAATCCCTCGGTCCGCAGACTTAGCGGTCATCCTGTCCTTAGTGTCACAAGCAGATAATGCAATGCTCTCAGCTCTTGTCACCAACAGCGAAATAGAAGCAGCAGTCTTTTCAATGAGCCCGGATAAGGCACCTAGCCCAGATGGATTTCCAGCTGGTTTTTACCAAAGGTTCTGGCCTATGGTCAGCCCTTCTGTTATTAAAGCAGTCAAGGATTTCTTCACCAGTGGCATGCTACTGCATCAGATTAACCATACGTTCATTACTCTCCTACCAAAATCTGATGATCCGATTGCGGTTAACCACTACAGACCTATCAATTTATGTTCTACAATTTATAAGATCATAGCAAAGGTTATGTCTGCAAGACTAACCAAAATATTTGACAAGCTGATACATCCTTTACAGAGAGCCTTTACTAAAGGGAGATCGATCCAGGATAATATTCTCATTGCTCATGAAGTGTTGCACTCGTTTTGGCTAAAGAAAGGCAAAACAGGCATGGTTGCTCTCAAGTAAGATATGGAGAAGGCATACGACCGAATCGAATGGCCTTTTCTATTCCAAGTGTTATCAAAGTTTGGGTTTGAAGACCTCTTTATGAGCCGAATAAAGGAATGTGTTTCAACAGTTTCTTACTCGGTCCTCGTCAATGACGAACCGACCACAGTAATTGAACCGACTAGAGGTTTAAGACAAGGTGACCCACTGCCCCCTTTCCTCTTCATTTTAGCTTCTGAGGTGTTAGCACGCACTTTGCACCATCAAGGGTTGGTTAACAAGGATTTGGGCATCATCTTCGGCCGCCCTGGCATCAAAATTCCATTCCTTGCTTTTGCAGATGATATCTTTATGTTCTGTAAAGCATCACAGTCTGCCTGTACCACTGTTCTTTCCATTTTAGACAGATAATGTCTCATCTCAGGACAGAAGGTCAATCTGCACAAGTCAAGTTTCCAAGCTTCGCCTAACACGACTTCTATTGTCATTACGACTACAACTGCTGTGCTTGGTATTCCAAAGGCAAATTATTTTGATAAATATTTAGGTTGCCCGGTTGTTAATGGTAAAACAAATAGGGACACTTTTGCGGACGTGGTACTTAAGACTAAAAGCCAATTAACCAAATAGAAAGCTTCAAACCTTTCTGCTGAAGGGCGACGGGTACTCATCAAAGCCAATCTCAGTGCCAAACCGATTTTTCTTATGCAAGCTTTCTTACTTCCTTCGCATATTCTTAATGAGCTAGACAAAGTATATAGACAATTCTTTTGGAACAAAACCTCCAAAGCGCCTCCTCTTATCAGTTGGGACAAAATTTGTTCAGACACTATGAAAGGTGGACTGGGAATCCATAAAGCGGAATCTATGAACATTGCGCTTCAGATGAAACTACTATGGAAAATCATATCTGAACCAGACAACATCTGGGTCCGTGTAGTATCACATAATTATCTTAAAGGCCACGATCTGTTCAGTTACAACAAAAAGGGTCAATCCTCTTAGCAGTGGTCGCGACTTATGTCTATTAAACCTCAGTTTCTAACTGCTCTTTAGTGGAATGTCGGAAATGGCGAAACTATAGATTTTTGGAGCCATAATTGGGCCTTCCCTAAACCGTTGAATTCCAAAACAATTAGTCTGATTCCTTACTCTCTCATGGGAATTAGGGTTGCCCATTTCATTCGTCAGTGGAATATGCCTTTACTAAATGCCTCCTTAACAAATATTTTACCAAAGGAAGAGATTGACCCTATCATGGGGATAATTTTACCAAAGGAAGAGATTGACCATATCATGGTTTTCAACCGGTTCTGCGAACTCTTTTTTATCAGAACATGTTGGGTTGACGGATTTCGATTGTGGTTGGATTTGGAATCTTGACGTGCCCCCTAATGTTAGGCACTTTCTTTGGAAAATCTCTCGTGATGGTCTTCCGACTAAATTAAGACTGCAAAAGTCGCATGTGGCAGTGCCTTCAAGTTGTGCTTACTGTGGTAACACCAATGAATCGGTACGCCACCTTTTTCTTCACTGTCCCATGGCTAATGATCTTCTGCAAGCTTTACGAATTCATCTTCCAAGGCAGATAGCTGTAAACTTAGGTACGGACTCGGTGCTTCCTCTGAATGAGATCAAAGGTGTTATCGGCAGGACTAAGTTTGCTGATCTAGCCTCAGCTTGGTGGGCATTGTGGCTCTTTCGGAACCAAATCGTTTTCAACCACACAAACAAGGTAACTATTAACGAAATCCTTCTGTTCCACAGTACCAGTACCCATTGTTGGAAACAATCTAAGGTTTTGGAGTACGATCCTACTTGTACGATTCCCTCTCATCATGCTACTGGCAGCACAGCCCACTCGGACCACAGGGTTGGTGTTATTCCGACCAGGTTTCTCCGTCGCTCCGAGAAGTGGGATAAACCACGTACAAATTGCTATAAACTTAATTTTGATGGATCTGTTATCCCGGGTGGTTCAGCTTCATTCGGGTACGTCATCCGTGACTTAGTTGGTGAGGTTGTCGCGCTTGGCCGGTCCATTTGTACAAACATCTCAGTGGTTTATGCCGAAAACCTTGGCCTCAAAATGGGTATTATGCGTGCTAAGTCGCTACAAATTTCAAACCTTCTAATCGAAGGGGACAACTTACTAGTTATAAAGGCTCTTTTGGGGGACTGGAAATGCCCCTGGACAATTGAGATGCTACAAGCGGATATTTTGTCAGATATTTTGTGCTTTTCTTATGTTGCTATTCGTCATATTTTCAGGGAATCTAATGTGGTGGTCGACTACCTTGCTCGTAGTGCCCATGCATCCCCTGCCGACGTCAGCTGTGAGGATGATCCAGAACTGCATGTTCACGTCCGGAAGGATGCGCTAGGAAGGGCCTCTGCTGCGCCAGACCTGACCTAATCTTTATCTAGCGTAAAAAAAAAGTTCATAATTTTATAATTCCGTAGTTCTGGGTCGACACTTTGGGATATTCAGGTCGGAACTTTGGGTTGACATAAATGTTTTGGCTCAATTTCTCTATGTTCCAAGCCTAATTTACCAAAATTCTCAAAATGAAAGTTGTAGATCTTTGAATTGGCTTTCCAACGAGATATAGAACCACATAATCCAAATTTTATGGAGTTCAAACAACTCATTTTAGTAAGACGTCGTCAAGTAGAAACTGTCCGAAAACCATCGGTTCGACAGTAAACTCCTTTCCATAGTAAACTCCTCTTAAGTTGATTCTTAGCACCTAAAGACCGCTATAGAAAGCTCTTGCAGAATATGTGAAGATCGATCTTGAACTTGGTTTCAATGAATTTTATTCCATTGTGATTCCAAAATGATATCAACCAAACTCTCAAATACCGGATGCGAACTTTCGGTCGACCTCAACTTCTTGACTCAATTCCTAAATTATCTAAAAATCTATAAAATAAAAGGATCCAACTAAAATATAAAAAACTCTTTAACTAAAAGATAAAACTGCCCGTGCATCCACATCTCAATACATACTCATTTTTTCAAACGTTTCATCAATCATATGCTTATGAAAATTTGTACCATCTCAAAGATTCCACATTTTATATCATGGTGGTTTCATCTTTGTATCTAACTATACTGGCCCCTTTTAATCCTGTATAAATATTTCATCTACTTATGTAACTATCCGACTTCTAACTGAATACACTGTTAATGTAACTATTTTGAATGGATCAATTCTTAGACTAATCTTCCTACATTGTTGATGTCCGATGATGTTTTCATACTAATTTAATTTGATGCTTAAGTTGCATTACATATATCATTTTAGATACACATAACTTGAGTATAGATGATGAGTTCGATGATGAGAGGAAGGTGGAAATTAAAACTAAGGTTCCTATATATCAACATCAAAAGAGTTTTTTGTGTGATGTATATATACAGAAAGATGAATTATATTAAAATTCAATACGTTAGGGGTTGATATTTGATATGAAATGTTGGATGAACATCCGAAAATATCGACTCCTTTTGCTTCCTCTTCAGCTTGAGTTTCGAGATGAATGAGCGTATTGGAGCTTGATTCTTCCGCCCTAGGTGACCGCTACCTTTCGATGATTCAGTTCTACCCAACTCTCGTCGATTCAGTTCGTCTATGATTCCCTCCACTTGAGTTTGAAGGTTAGTCACATCATCTAGACTGGCTTGTAGTTTGTCCGCCACCCTGACGTTCTCTTGTTTCATGTTCAACACCTCTCCTTGAAACTTGGCGGCATGGAGACTCGTAAACTGCATTTCATCGCCTATAGCTTCGCCGTTCAATGCTGTTGTTATGTCTTGTTGAACTCGGCAAAGTTGTGAAAATCTGCATTGTAGCTCGTCTTTTAACGCAATGCTCTTCGTCGACCATACTGTTAGCTTGCTTTGTATCTCTTTCAGGTCGTCGTATATTATTGTTCTTGCATCGACTTCTGATTTCGTCTCACTCTCTTCTGCCATGACTGCTACATCTTTTCGTAAATTCTCAACTCGGCTACGAAACTTGTCTATCTCACACAATGAACAGCTGAATCTCACCCAGAAATCAAGATTCTGTTCCAGTATCTCATCAGTGCTTGCTCTTAGCTTTGCCTCAACAGGAGAAAGAGTTGTTGTTTCATCTACTTCATGCATTAGCTTCATCATATATTCGTCTTTTTGACCGGTACTGGTGTCATCTTCTTTCGTTGGTTCCTTGATATTCTTGTACTGATCCTCCAGTTTTTGTTGTAGGAGATCAAGTTTTTGTTGCAAAGACTGAATTTCCTCATCCTTGATGGCATTTTCATTCCTCAATTCTCTCAACTCTGCAAGACTATCTTCACCATTATCATCCATCTCACCCGGCTTGCAGCAACTCGAATGTTCTTCCCCTTGTTGGATGATAGAGACATCAATCCCCACTTCCATTGGAGGGAACATACGCATGTCGTTGCTTGTATCATGTTCCTGTCGTTGAACGTCTATATAACAAGATTCATCACCCCCCATTAATGGAGCTCTCAAGTCTTCACCTTGTAGAGATTTCCTTGCAGGAAGATTGTTGGGTTCGGATTGTTGAGGAAGGAATGTAGGTTCATTTCCCACCACAATAGCATTTTCATCTGACTTCGACTCATTCTCTCCGA
Organism: Persicaria maculosa; assembly: GCA_963922045.1. Taxonomy (NCBI): domain Eukaryota; kingdom Viridiplantae; phylum Streptophyta; class Magnoliopsida; order Caryophyllales; family Polygonaceae; genus Persicaria; species Persicaria maculosa. The sequence continues at coordinate 54,207,742 of OY998263.1, forward strand.
TCTCCTCATCTTGGTTCAGATCCGACAACTTTTGCGATTGTGAAATCAATTCAAGGTTATTACTACTGCTACTACTGCTGCTGCTGCTACTACCACCACTACTCTCTTTAGCGAGCCGTTGAAAGTTGTCATTCCTTGTATGCGGAATATGATCTAACTCCCGAAGCTCCTTCAACTTATGTTCCGTCTCTTTGAGATTTTCACTCAAAATGTTGTTTCCATCCATCAAGTTTGCCTTGTCGTTCTCTAAGCTTTGAATATGTGCTTGTAGCTCGATTCTCTCCTCTCTCAACCTGGGTATGATTGCTGTTTGAGAGGACACTACGGACTCCAAATTGCTCACCTTTGCAGCAAGCTCATCGATCTTCTCCACCATCCCCGACACACTGATAGACGAATCCCCCTTTGATGGAAATTGCTGTTTCATGTTGCCTCCTCCAAGCACCTCAATCTCCTTTTCTTGGCTTGTGCTGGTCACTTGTTTATTCCGGTGGTTTGGCTGATCAAAAATCTTTGCTTCCTTCTCCCTTTGTTGCTCGCATTGCTCGTTCCGATTGTAAATATTGATCCTCTGCCTCACTTGATTCACATTCATGGATAGTTCCGGATGCTTGTCACGCAACTCGGTTATGCCATGATTGTAAGATTTGGTAGCTGCTTCAATCATCAAATTCCTAGCTCCATTGTCTTCAATTGTCTTTCGTACTGTAAACTCATCTTGCAAAGGATCCATTATCCCCTTATCGTACCAAGCAACGCCATTAGTACTCTTACCATAAGAGCTACCCATAAACTCCTCATCCGTCAAGACGCTCTTCTGAAGCTTCTCAATCTCGCCGAGAGCTTGGGCTTTCTTGAGCCCGGATCTGAGTGCATCAATAGCCTTGCTTCCTTTCCTTCGGCCGGCCTTCTTAGGAGGAGGTTGACTGCCATTGTTCGTTGTTGCAGTGAGGGCGATAATCGACTTGATGTTATTGGTAGGGAGTTGTTGTTTAGGGTCACCAATGGTACTGTTTGTTTTCGGGTTGGGAATGGGATGTCCCGTTCTCCTCTTTGGGATTTGGATTTGGGTTGATCCATATTTGTCGTCGTCGTCGTTCACAGCAAACTGGAGTCTCTCCGGGAAGGCGGAAGCAAGGGTGTTGTTTGCATTCTGTAGCTCGGTCGATATGTGGTCGTATCGTTCGGCTAGAGCCCTGTATATGCGATAAGACTCTTCGACGAAGTCTAGGAGTTCGGGTCTCCTTTCGTAATACATCTCAGCCCTCTTTGCGAATGAATCTCCATCTTCTGAGATTAGTTTTATGATGGCCGACACATTTTCCTCCATTTCTGTATTCGGAAATCATTGATTTAAAAAAAGGATTCAATTAAAAGATGATTGATTAGCCATGAGCAAGAATATGAACCTTGAAGGCTTTGTTCAAGCCATTTGGATTGCTTGGTCCTGATGTGGCTTGCCACCCACCATGAATATGCACTGTTACCTGCTTCTTGTAACATTCTCTGTTTTTGTATTTGCTTTCTCAATCAAAACTGGGTAAACTGTTACCTATTGATTTGGATTTTGTCTTTCCGACAATGAGATGGAGATATCGCGTGTAATTAATTTGTCATTCAACAACTTACAATAATAACAACAACAAAAGGGTCAAATTTCACCCCCGATATTTATGTAAAACAGGTCCCTTGATAACCCAAAAACACCAACTCTTTTGTTTTGTGTGTGTGATGGGGAGAAATCTTAGCCAAAACGTGATGTCAAAACCTTTTAATATAGTCTGTACAATTTCTAGCCTTTGTGTAAATTAGAGGGGAAAAATGAGATTTCAAAGAAATTAGAATGAAAAAATAGAATAAATCAAATTAGAAATAAGGACATAGAATGAGTTTAAATTGAAAAATAGATTAGGATGTTGTTTAAGAGTACATATACGTAATACAGGATAGTAAACTCCTGTGGATAAATACAATGCTAGACACTCCGAAAAATTATTATATAAACAACTAGAGCTACCAAGATTTGATCTAAACTTGTAAATATAGTGTCACGCACAATCCGATCCCGAGCCCAACCCATTTTAATCCAAAGACAGGCAAATCCAACTCAACCCGACCCAACTCCCAACTCGACCTAAATAATTCTTATATGGCTACATCATACAAATTGTATAAACAGTCATGAGAAATCTCATTTCTTTTATGTGGCTTTTACCTTGCACGACAAAATCAGAAATGAAACTATAGAGAAAGGGTAGGTGTGACTAGTATTCAAGCTAAGTTGTGGGAATTGAGGCTCTAATGGTATGGACATGTACATAAGAGAGATCCAAGTGTGTCAATACGTAGATGTGATGACTTGGCTATCGTAAGTGGCTGTTGTGAGCTGAATCTGCCATGTTTTACAGCAACTTTTATATCAATTTCTGCATACATTGCATTCATTTGGGCTAAGATAGTACAGAACCTATGTAGTTTATGTTTATTTGCCAAATTATGGAATCTACACCAGTTTCTGTTTAATTCGCAGAAATCGAGGCATTTTACAGCAATTCTACAGAGGGTCGGAAAAGCTCGGAAAATCAGCTACAGAAGTCCAAAGTCAAGGAAGCAGCGGAACCAGCCGAATCAATCTGAGAGTCAAGGCTACTCGATCTCGAGTAGACCTTACTCGATCTCGACCACCATGTCCGAGCACAGCCTTGTCGACAGAGCCTGATCGAGAGCCAGACCAACCCAGCTCCGGACCCAACTCGATCTCGACAAAACCTTGGTCGAGATCGACGAAGCTCAGCACCACACCCGGAGTCGAGAAGCTGCTCGAGAAGCTGCCCGAGAAGCCGAGGACGAGGAGCCGAGCACAGCCCTACTCGATCTCGACAAGCCCTAGTCGAGATCGACGAGCCCCTGAGTCCAGATCCGAGCCAGTCGAGTAGAGCCACCCGAGGAGACCTAGTCGATGACCCACTCCTACTCGACATCGACTAGGGCTACTCGAGGTCGACGAGCGTCAGGAGCCAAGACCGAGCCACATCGAGCAGAGCTAGCCGGGAAGTCCAGTCGATGATGAATCCTACTCGAGGTCGACGAGCCCTTGTCGAGGTCGAGTAGCTCAAGTTCCAGAAACGCGTCGAATTGATCAGTCCTAGTCGAATTGGAGTTGCTTGGGCGTGAAGGAAGTTGATTTGGCCGAGAGATCTATCCAAAGTTGATCAATTCTATCCATGAAAGGGAATCTATCAAGACATGAAGACTTACCTTAGTTAGATTTATCTTTTCCTTAGTTGATTTATTTCCATTAAGCAATTTATTTATCTTTTAGCATTTTAGATATAAATTTAGATAGAGATAGAAGATTCTATCCTTGACTAGCAAGGACTAGAAGGCTATAAATAAAGCCCATGGGGCTCAGTTTTCATCATTCAATTTCAGAGACAATTAGTTAGTTACACACAGAGTTTAGGAGTTTTAAGGTTTTTAAGGTTTTGGCTTTCTGCGAAAGTTGATTGCCAGGATTGTAAAAGCTTTGAATTTAGTTTTAATGCATGTTTCTTTTTATACATCAATGTCTGTTATTGCAATGAGGCGTGAGTAGTCCACCCACTTCTGGGGCTGGGGTGAGCCCGACGGTGGCCATGTGAGGCGATGCGGTAAAGGTCAGATCTTTTTGTGCAATTCATCTTCTATCCCTATAAGCATGATTCTTTTGCGAGAGTTGAAGGTGATCCTTGTTTGTGTTATTGAAGCGAAAGTGATCTTAATGCAACTTGGATTAATTATGTGAAAAAGGGTTAGTAACAATTAGGGTTTATGCGAAAGCCTCTATATGTCTATTTGTTAATGACGAAAGTTATTTGATGGAAAGCATGATCTTTTACGCCTTTATGTGTTACTTTGCATGGTTATCGTTGTGGTGTTGAAACCCTGGCTTTGGAAGTCTTTTAGCATATTAATTTATTTCTGTCGAAATTCTGAGTTTTGTTCGAGATTCTGCAAATTTAAGTTTCTGTTTCCAGTCGACATAGAGTAGACCTTTGTCGAGATCGAGTACTGCCCTTGTCGATCTCGAGTAGGAGCTGGTCTAGGTCGAGTTGGTTTTCTTCTGTTTTCGTCGATTTTCACTTTCTGAGTTTCTGTTGTTCACAGCTGTGGTCGATCTCGAGTTGACTCTTGTCGAGATCGACAAGCCTCTGCCTTTGCTTTTAGTTTCTGCTTTGCTTTGTCTTTTCTGTTTTGCTTTGTTCTTTGCTTTTGTTTTTCTGCTTTTATTTCTGTTTCTTTTCTGTGTTTCTGTCTTTCTGCTGCTTTGCCTGTGAGAATTTACAGCTACCTGAGAACTGCTGACGTGCTTCCTCTTGGATTCGATCCTGACTTTCTCTTACTGCATTGGAGGAGTCTTGTATTTATTTGCTGGGGCCTAAGTCTGGTTTGATCTATTTTCATTATATTTCATACTCGATTCACTCCTTACAACAAATTGGCGCCGTTGCCGGGGAAGCTATCAATCGCGCCTTAGGTATTCAGTTCTCACTTTTTCTTTGAGTTAATTTACAGGTGTATGCGCCATTCTGGTCAACCACCTGAGTTTGACGGCTTAGACGAACCAGAGCGCCTTCTACACATCAGAGCTAAACTGAAAGAGCCATGGCAGCTGCAGAGACACAGGAACAGCTGATCGCTAGGCTTACCAGGGAATTGGCCGCTAAAGATGCTGCTATCGCCGCTGAGAAAGAAGCAAGGGAACAAGCACAAGCTGAGCTTGCCCAATATCCAACCACGGCAGAGGACTACATGCACCCAACTCTCGTCGTGCCTGAATCGGCGATTCTTATCCCTGATAACTCTTTTGAAATTCGCACTCAATTTCTTATAGAGCTTAAAAATAATGCCTTTTATGGTAGATTTAATGAGTGTCCTCTTGAACATATTACAAACTTTGCTGACATGTGCCGTACTCTTACTGAAGGTACAACTTTGGAATATGTCAAGATGAAATCTTTTCGCTGGTCTCTCGCTGGGCCTGCATTGAAATGGCTGGAAGGGCTGAAACCAAAATCACTCACAACCTGGGCCCAAGTAGAGCAAGAGTTCCTGAACAAATTCTTCCCACCCGCCAAAACAGCACATCTCCGCCAGAAAATCACCGCCTTCAGACAGAAGCAAGGGGAACCGCTGGCAAAGGCATGCGAGCGCTACAAAGAACTTCTGCGATCTTGCCCTACTCATGGACAGCCACCCTACGTCATTCAGGAGATCTTCTTCAACTCTCTTGATCAAGGCACTAAGGACAGAATCAACCATTATACTCGCTATGAGTATCTGACAATGCCGCCAAGTGACGCGTGGGGTGTGCTAGAGAAGCTTACCACCTATGACAACAAGTATGGGTCTACTGCAACTTATGAAGAGAACCCATACGCCAGGCCAGCACCATCCATGCCCCTATATGATCCACCTAAGGAGATTGATCCAGATGTTAGGGAGCAGTACTACAGAGACCAGAATAAGAAGCTCCTCAAACAAGTAAAGTATCTCTCTGTCAACCAGCCTTGTATTGAATGCGGATCGCAAAGGCACACCACTCCTGAGTGCCCACACACAGAGCAAGTCAAGCTGGCAGAGCACCACGAGGAGATAGCTTACGCAGGGGGTCCCAATCACTACATGGGGGACCAAAGGTTTCAGCAACCACAATGGAACCAAGGTGTCCCTAGGAACCCCCCGCCCTACAGAGCTCCAGGACATCCGGAAAGAGACCAGAAAAAGGATGATATACAGACAGTCCTGGAGGAAATACGGAGGAACCACTCAGAAACTAGGCAGTCCTTCAACTCCGTCTATACTCAGATGCAAGGTGTCAACTCTAGGCTTGGGGAAATTGATATCTGGCGGAAATCAGTTGATACACAGATTGGTCAGCTGGCAGCAGGAATTCCCAGACAGTCAGGTGCGCTCCCTAGATCTTCAGAACCAAATCCTAAGGGAAAGACTGGACACATCGCTGCTGTAAAACTCAGAAGCGGCCATCAACTGCAAGAGCCAGAGGTCGGAAAGCAGCAGAACAGCGAGGAACAGCTAGTCGATGTCGACAAACCTCTGGTCGATCTCGACGAAGGCCTCATCGATCTCGAGGAGAACCTGCAAAAATCTTCGTCTGCACCGCACAGCAACTCGACTACGCCCAACCTGGTCGATGTCGACAAGACTCTAGTCAATGTCGAGGAGCCCTTAGTCGACATAGAGCAACCTGCAGCACCTCCGACGTCTGTTCTGACTTAGAAAAAGAAGTTGCCTTTCCCCACAAAATCTCTAAAGGACCCGGCAGAAAAGAAATTTCAGCGCTTCATCAAGATGCTTCAGAAACTCAACGTCACCATCCCCTTCACGGAAGCTCTCAATGAAATGCCATCCTATGTCAAGTTCCTGAAAGAGATTCTCAGCAAAAAGCGATCGATGGCAGAAATCACAAAGGAGTGCCGCCATCTGGACATATTGGAGAAGAGGCCGGATCCAGGTAAGTTTGCTATAACTATTGGATTTGGTCCATACAAAATTAATGCCCTATGTGATCTTGGAGCTAGTGTAAGTATAATGCCTTTAACGATTTGGTCCAAGATTAAGATAGGTGCCCTTGAGCCTATGGATGCTAGACTTTACATGGCCAACAACACGGTGGTCATTCCAACAGGCATGGTGGATAATGTTCCAGTACAAGTAGGTAAATTCTTCGTCCCTGCTGATTTCTTAGTTGTTGATATGCAAGAAGATCCTGCTTGTCCAATTATTTTAGGAAGACCCTTCTTGGCGACGGTGGATGCCAACATAAGCGTAAGGAAAGGAGTGCTCACCTTCAACATCAGCGATGAGGTAATTGAGTATTCCTTTAATAAAACTGAAAGGCATACAGGTCCAATGGAAGAGGTCAAATCTATCTCAGCTGGCTACATCACCTGCGGGGAACCCAAGGTCAGAAATATGACCCCCGAGGAGATGGAAAAGAGGGACATGGAGGCCCAGGTGGAGGAGATCATGGCAATCCTCAAGGAGAACACAGAGAATCCAATCGACACGGACCAAGGTAAGTCATTGTGGATTAATTATTTTTCGGATGCCTTGACAGGAGCTAAGTATGGGGTCAAGATCGACCAGACCCTAGTCGATCTCGACCAGACCAACGAGACTCCACCAGCACCAGCATCGTCGAGCAGCGAACCAGACAAACCAGGCTCGTCGATCTCGACTAGCCTTGTCGAGGTCGACCACCACTCGACGGCCTCGGCTTCATCTTCCTCGACGCTGACTCCACCAGACGGCCAGAGCTCGTCGATCTCGACCACCCTTGTCGATGTCGACCACCACTCGGGGAGCCCAGTTCCTGCTTCCTCGACGCTGAGACCACCAGAGCCAGGACCAGCCTCGTCGATCCCGACCAACCTTGTCGAGGTCGACCACCACCCGGCGCCACCAGATCCACCTTCCTCGATGAGCAAGCCACCAGGAGCAGAATCCTTGTCGATGTCGAGTTGTCTACTCGAGGTCGACGAGCCATCGTCTTCATCGACTTCTGAATCTGCGAGCAGACCACCACCAGAACCTGCAGTCTTGTCGAGATCGACTAGCCCTAGTCGAGATCGACCGAACACAGTGGTCCCCAATTCCGTCTCTGCGAAGGTAAGCCAAGGTATGGATCTTTCTTCTCCTATTTCCATTAAAAATTTATCTATACATGGGAGGGGTCTGCCTTGGTATGTGCGATTGTGCAGGATTTCCAATGATGAGCCTAAGGAGTATGAAGTTGGAGACAAGCTCTATGTCTCTAAATCAAAGGATCATTGGTTTCCAAACAAATTCAACAAGAAGCGGATGGGACCGTTCGTGGTGAACAAGATCCATTCTGGAGGATTACAGCTGATGGACAAAAATGGAGTCCTATTTGAGGCCCAAGCTACATGGGCCCTGCAGATGCCACCTTAAGCTAAATGGAAAGTCGGCCTAGCGACTATAAAATCTAGAGCATGTAAATAGACTTTTTAGGACGTTTTGAGACTTTGTTGCTTTTTGCTTTTGTTTTGAAACACTTTTAGTTTGCTATTATGGGTATATGTCTTCTACACTTTTCAGGACCATGGATAGAACCAAGAAAGTCATACTCGGCCAGGAGGTGCTCCATTCGATATTTAGAGAAATCTGCACATCTGTCTTGTGAGTTTCTTTCTTTACCCTTACCTTGATTTTATACAGTGAGGACACTGTAATGTTTAAGTATGCGGTGGGGGAAGGGCTTACTTTGTGCATATTTGATCATATTTGACATTATGTGTGCATTATTTCTTTGAATTGCTACATGGCTATTTTGGAATTCATTATTGATTTATGTGCTTATATGCATGTTTTCCAAAATTTGAGAAAAATAAATGCATTATTGACTTATGTGCATATATGCATGTTTTCCAAAATTTGAGAAAAATGACCCCCATTTAAAATTTTGAATAATGTCATGGAAGCTTATATTGAACTCGACGATGCAAAATTGGATTCATTAGAGATATAGCATGAAATTGCCTAGTAAAGGGAAGTCACAATGAAGTACATTATTTTATTGAAAACCATGAAAGGAGGTAAAATTTGAAATTGCTTTTGACATGTTGCATGATAAGATGATGGAGGACTTTATATTTCCATATAATGCTCATATTGTTATAATCCTAGCCTTACCCATGCTTATGCATCACAAAAGCCATAATATGCCTTGTTTCAAATATTGCTCCACATGATATAAACATTTGCCATTCTTTACCCTATCCGGGGATTATGTTGAGAATGATGTTACATTATGGAGATTGTCATATGGTGTTTGTGTGATTGTTATCATTATTGAAGTTTGGCGGAATTATTTGAAATATATGGAAAATTTAATGAGTGAAAGAAAATCCGATCAAAGATCGACCCTGCTCGCTGAGATAATAGTTTGGCGAGATGGGACACCAGGTGAGGAGTCCAAAGCACTAAGTATCCGGGGCCATTCATGACACCCATGTTTGCGACTCGCGAGAAGGCAGTGCTGAGGTTAGAGAGGTAAAAGCATTATTATTGAGAAAAAGCATTATGAAAGGTGATGAATCTCAAAGAGAAGGAATGTGGAAATTCAGTTTGGAAATACTCCATTTCCCCGGATCAAAAGCACCACATTGCCAAAGATTGCCCACCTTTAGCCTTTTACCAATCTACTCCTTAGTGAGCTTAAATTAAAGTCCTCTTGATTATTGTTGCTTTGTCACATAAAAATTATTTGTGCATAAACCCTCCTTTTGTGAGTAGATGTTGCTCTTATATATTTACACATGCATGGATCTGTGACACTAGTACCTTTTCGAGGATGGTAATTGATTGCAGGGACATATAAAGAATGAATCTAAGATGTTGAGAGTTTTGATTTCTTCCCCTGAATGACAATTAAAAGTATTGCTTGAGGACAAGCAAGCTTAAGTATGGGGTGTTTGTTGTGAGCTGAATCTGCCATGTTTTACAGCAACTTTTATATCAATTTCTGCATACATTGCATTCATTTGGGCTAAGATAGTACATAACCTATGTAGTTTATGTTTATTTGCCAAATTATGGAATCTACACCAGTTTCTGTTTAATTCGCAGAAATCGAGGCATTTTACAGCAATTCTACAGAGGGTCGGAAAAGCTCGGAAAATCAGCTACAGAAGTCCAAAGTCAAGGAAGCAGCGGAACCAGCCGAATCAATCTGAGAGTCAAGGCTACTCGATCTCGAGTAGACCTTACTCGCTCTCGACCACCATGTCCGAGCACAGCCTTGTCGACAGAGCCTGATCGAGAGCCAGACCAACCCAGCTCCGGACCCAACTCGATCTCGACAAAACCTTGGTCGAGATCGACGAAGCTCAGCACCACACCCGGAGTCGAGAAGCTGCTCGAGAAGCTGCCCGAGAAGCCGAGGACGAGGAGCCGAGCACAGCCCTACTCGATCTCGACAAGCCCTAGTCGAGATCGACGAGCCCCTGAGTCCAGATCCGAGCCAGTCGAGTAGAGCCACCCGAGGAGACCTAGTCGATGACCCACTCCTACTCGACATCGACTAGGGCTACTCGAGGTCGACGAGCTTCAGGAGCCAAGACCGAGCCACATCGAGCAGAGCTAGCCGGGAAGTCCAGTCGACGATGAATCCTACTCGAGGTCGACGAGCCCTTGTCGAGGTCGAGTAGCTCAAGTTCCAAAAACGCGTCGAATTGATCAGTCCTAGTCGAATTGGAGTTGCTTGGGCGTGAAGGAAGTTGATTTGGCCGAGAGATCTATCCAAAGTTGATCAATTCTATCCATGGAAGGGAATCTATCAAGACATGAAGACTTACCTTAGTTAGATTTATCTTTTCCTTAGTTGATTTAATTTCATTAAGCATTTTATTTATCTTTTAGCATTTTAGATATAAATTTAGATAGAGATAGAAGATTCTATCCTTGACTAGCAAGGACTAGAAAGCTATAAATAAAGCCCATGGGGCTCAGTTTTCATCATTCAATTTCAGAGACAATTAGTTAGTTACACACAGAGTTTAGGAGTTTTAAGGTTTTTAAGGTTTTGGCTTTCTGCGAAAGTTGATTGCCAAGATTGTAAAAGCTTTGAATTTAGTTTTAATGCAAGTTTCTTTTTATACATCAATGTCTGTTATTGCAATGAGGCGTGAGTAGTCCACCCACTTCTGGGGCTGGGGTGAGCCCGACGGTGGCCATGTGAGGCGATGCGGTAAAGGTCAGATCTTTTTGTGCAATTCATCTTCTATCCCTATAAGCATGATTCTTTTGCGAGAGTTGAAGGTGATCCTTGTTTGTGTTATTGAAGCGAAAGTGATCTTAATGCAACTTGGATTAATTATGTGAAAAAGGGTTAGTAACAATTAGGGTTTATGCGAAAGCCTCTATATGCCTATTTGTTAATGACGAAAGTTATTTGATGGAAAGCATGATCTTTTACGCCTTTATGTGTTACTTTGCATGGTTATCGTTGTGGTGTTGAAACCCTGGCTTTGGAAGTCTTTTAGCATATTAATTTATTTCTGTCGAAATTCTGAGTTTTGTTCGAGATTCTGCAAATTTAAGTTTCTGTTTCCAGTCGACATAGAGTAGACCTTTGTCGAGATCGAGTACTGCCCTTGTCGATCTCGAGTAGGAGCTGGTCTAGGTCGAGTTGGTTTTCTTCTGTTTTCGTCGATTTTCACTTTCTGAGTTTCTGTTGTTCACAGCTGTGGTCGATCTCGAGTTGACTCTTGTCGAGATCGACAAGCCTCTGCCTTTGCTTTTAGTTTCTGCTTTGCTTTGTCTTTTCTGTTTTGCTTTGTTCTTTGCTTTTGTTTTTCTGCTTTTATTTCTGTTTATTTTCTGTGTTTCTGTCTTTCTGCTGCTTTGCCTGTGAGAATTTACAGCTACCTGAGAACTGCTGACGTGCTTCCTCGTGGATTCGATCCTGACTTTCTCTTACTGCATTGGAGGAGTCTTGTATTTATTTGCTGGGGCCTAAGTCTGGTTTGATCTATTTTCATTATATTTCATACTCGATTCACTCCTTACAACAGTGGCCGTCGGGGCAGAGGGCGTCCAAAGAAGAGTTTGAATGAGGTGATTAGACAAGACCTGAGCGTTTTGGGTCTCGTTGATAAAATGACACGTGAGAGAGTGTAGTGGAGGATTGCTATCTGAGTCAACAACCACTAGTCGTGTGGAGTGTTTCCTATATCGTGCTTTCCTACCAACCGACCTTCCTTATGTGCATCCTTTATAATAGACCGTGTCAAATTATAGGGCAAACGGATCTAAGATCCGTTCCATCTGAGTACACCTGATTTTGGTGCATATAGAGACAACGTATATAAATATGAGTCTATGAAAACGAGTATATTGTTTAAATTATATAAATGTTGATTGAAAATTTGAAACTATTAATTTGTAATTGTGTTTAATCCGAAGAAGTTACTTGCTCTTAAATTTGAATTGTGAGATTATCAACATTACACATGTACATCTTTTCTTGTATTTGCGTCTTTATATACTAATAGGATATATTTATAGGATATATTTCTATCCTTTGTTTATTATGTATATCTTTCCATGTATATCCAATTGGGCCTTGGAGCCTAAGCATTGTAACTATATATATTCATTCTAAGATTAATGAAAGATCAAGAATCACAATTACAAAACCCTAGTGATTTTTTACATGGTATCAGCCTTTACCCGATCCTCTTAAAATTTCCTGCCGCCGCCGATCATGTCAACCAACGACTCACCTTCCACCGTCGGCTCCGGCACCACGCCGGACTCCAATTCCGGCACCAAGAGCACTGGCAGCATCCTTCTCGCTGCCTCTGGAACCGGTCCCCTTCCGGCTCTCCAGTTTCCCAATCTCAATGTTCGCCTTGATCGCTCCAATTACACCCTCTGGCGACACACAATCAAATCTGCCCTCGAAGCTTTTGATCTTGAACCTTTCCTTCTCAAATCTGAGGCTCCTGCCGCCACCCTTGCCGCCCCACCCGACTCCACAGAACCGCCACCACCAAACCCTGCCTTCGCCGATTGGAGGAAGAAGGACCGTCTGGTTCTTCTTTGGATTCAGTCAACCCTCACCACACCTTTACTCGCTCATGTTGCTCGTGCTCAGTCCACACACGAAGCCTGGGCTATTCTTGAGCGCATGTTCTTCGCTCAAACTCGAGCCCGTCAGATGCATCTCAAGCAACAGATGCAAAACCTCCAAAAGGGGACGCTCACTATTCTCGAGTATGTTGAGAAAAAGCGTTCCTTTTCTGATGCCCTAGCAGAATGTGCGTACATCGTTTCTGATGCTGACTTCGTTGAATGCATCCTCAACGGCCTTGGTTCATCTTACTCGGCCTTTCTTACATCCTACAATATGCAGAGGGATCCGATTTCCTCTGATGAGTTACTTGGTCTCCTTCTTCGAGAGGAGGAACACATTACAACGTCCCTTACTCCCGCCTTGGACTCGGCCCTCTCTGCTAATGTTGCGAGTCGTGGTGGCTGCTCCTCACAATCCACAGGGCGTCCAGAACAGACGCCTACTGATCCTTCTCGGCCGCGCCCTCAATGTCAGATCTGCTCCAGGACCGGTCACGAGGCCATCAATTGTTGGCAACGCCTCAACACCAGCGACTTCCCTCCTACAAACACCACCAGCAGCCGTCGAGGTGGCCGAGGAGGTGGCTGAGGAGGTGGCCGCGGGGATGGCAGATCTGGCGGCGGCCGCAGCTCGTCCCAGCAGTCCGACCAGCAGCAATATCAGCAGTCCTCGATGCCATCGCAGCGTCACGCCTTCAATGTTGGTGCTCCGCCGTCCACGCTAGTTGATCCCAATTGGTACTTTGACTCTGGCGCAACCAACCATGTGACCGCTGATTTCGGTAATCTCTCTGTTCACTCTGATTACACTGGCAATGAAGGTCTGCAGGTGGGCAATGGTATGTCCCTTCCTATTACTTATTTGGGCTCTTCATCCTTGCCTGCTAATCCTAACCCTCTTCGTCTCCATAATATTCTATTTGTTCCTCAAATTCGAAAAAGCCTTTTAAGTGTCTCTCAATTGACCAAAGATAACAATGTTTACATGTTATTTTACCCATCTGCTTGCTTTGTGAAGGACATGCAGGGATGCACCCTCCTCAAAGGAATCGTTGAGAATGGGCTTTACCAACTTCAACCACCAGATCCATCTCAGCCGCCCCATCAAGCCTTTCTTGGAGAAAAGACCAGTCTTCAAACATGGCTTGAGCGTCTTGGTCATCCGCATGAGTCTGTTTTCCGTCGTTTAGTCTCTAGATTTAAATTACCAGTGTCATTGAATAATCTTAAAACTCTTTGTGAGTCCTGTCAACTTGGGAAAAGCCATCGGCTCCCTCTCAATAGTCCCCATGAGTCTAGTCAGTCTCCTTTTGATCTAGTGTACTCTGATGTTTGGGGCCCTGCTCCTGTTGCATCCTTTAATGGCAATTCATATTTTTTAATCTTTGTGGATGATCACACCAAATTTGTCTGGATATACTTTCTGACTCACAAATCACAGGTTCTACATCACGTTGAGTTGTTTCATAAGATGATTGAGACCCAGTTCTCTACCAAAATCAAACAGTTTCAATCTGATTGGGGAGGAGAGTATCGCAATGTCTCCTCCTTCCTTCAGTCTCAGGGTATTATCCACAGAGTCTCTTGTCCTCACACCCAATCCCAAAATGGGGCTGCTGAGCGTCGTCACAGAACGATTGTTGAAAAGGGTCTCGCGATGCTTTCTCATGCAAAGCTACCCACGAGCTTCTGGGAACATGCTTTTCACACGTCAGTCTATCTTCACAACAGGACTCTAACTCCTGTGTTGCATTACAAATCTCCCTTTGAGAGTCTTTATAGAAAAGTTCCTGATTACAAATTCCTTAAGACTTTTGGTTGTCTATGCTACCCATTTTTGCGTCCTTACACCTCCAACAAATTAGAGTTTCGGTCATCCCCTTGCATTTTCATTGGGTATAGTTCCAAACACAAAGGGTACCTGTGTCTTCATGTTCCTACAAATCGAGTCTATGTCGCTCGCCATGTCATGTTTGATGAAGCCACCTTCCCATACTCATCCCATACAGCCGCCTTATCACCCACCCCATCCTCGAATTCAGAACTCCCTACCCTTTCCCTCCTACAGCAAGCCTCCTCTCCTTGGCTTCCATCGCCTCCCTCCTCACCACCTCCCTCGTCTGCAGCCACCCCTCCCTCAACTGCATCACCACTGACGCCCTCCGACCAGCCCTTGCGCTCGGCCACACCCATCCAACAGCCGAGTCCCATTGCCTCTTCTCCAGCCGACACCACCACCACCACACCCGGCTCGGTTTCACGGTCTCTAGAGGAGGAGTTTGCGGCTCAGATGTCTCCGGAACAAGGTAAGTCCCCCTCTCCTACCCCTGTTGAGCAACCAGCTGCTCCATCCTATTTTCGCCCTGCCACTGACAGCACACATCCCATGCTCACACGAGCACAAACCAACAAATTAAAATCCAAAGCTTACATCACTACAAATCACCCTCTTCCCTCTGTTCCTGATTTATATCATGAACCCAAAACCTTTCTCCAAGCCTCCAAATCCCCTGAATGGCAGAATGCCATGCAAGTCGAATTTGATGCCCTTATACGTAATGGGACTTGGACTCTTGTCCAGCGCCCCCTGCATGCTAACATTGTTGGTTGTAAGTGGGTTTACAGGATCAAGCGTCGTGCAGATGGATCTATTGAGCGTTATAAGGCTCGCCTTGTTGCCAAGGGCTTCAATCAGGAAGAAGGGGTTGACTACTTTGACACCTTTAGTCCAGTAATCAAACCCACCACCATTCGCATTGTTCTCTCCCTGGCTCTCCATCAGTCTTGGCCTCTCCGGCAGATTGACATCAACAACGCCTTTCTGAACGGTGATCTCTCTGAACAGGTGTACATGGCGCAGCCTCCGGGGTTTGTTGATCAGTCACGACCCCAAGCTGTCTGTCTGCTCCGTAAAGCTCTGTATGGTCTGAAGCAGGCTCATCGCGCCTGGTTCACTAAGCTTCGCCAGTTCCTCTTACAGCACCGCTTCCGCCCCTGTCAGTCAGACACATCCCTGTTTATTCGTCGTCAGGGCTCTTCAACTCTTTTGATCCTGGTCTATGTTGATGACCTCATCATTACTGGTTCTGTGCCTGTAGAGATTGATACATTCATTGCGCTTCTCAATCAGACATTCTCTTTGCGTGACTTGGGTGATCTTCATTATTTCCCGGGTATTGAGATGACTCGCCAACCACATTAGATTGTTCTTTCTCAGCAGAAATATATTCGGGACCTTCTTTTGCGCAGCAAGATGCAGGATGCTTGCCCAATTTCTTCCCCAGCAGAGCCGGCCTCTCGCCTGATTCGTGACGGTGATCCCCACTCCGATCCACACCTCTACAGAAGCATTGTTGGTGCACTCCAATATGCTACTATCACTCGACCAGAGATTTCGTATGTTGTTAATCGGGTATGTCAATTTATGCACTCCCCTACAGAGGTTCACTGGTCTGCCGTTAAACGAATCCTTCGTTATCTGAAAGGCACCTTGTCGTCTGGCCTTGTTTTCCGTCCACTGGCTGATAGTCGTCTTGTCGCCTTCTCTGATGCCGGTTGGGCATCTGATGGTGATGACTGTCGCTCTCAACATGGTTTTGCCATCTATTATGGTGGTAATCTAATCAGCTGGGCGTCTAAGAAGCAAAATGTCGTTGCCAAATCCAGCACAGAAGCCGAATATAGGGCGATTGCCTTTGCCGCCACTCACAGGCATGAATTAGAAGCAGATTATATAGGAATGCTCTTGATGGCCTCTGCCGGAGGATGGTGATGACGATGATGATACGAAGGAGACTGAGCCATCCGCTTCATATCCATCCGGAAAGAGGAGATATTGATCAGTATCTTACCCAAGCTTTAGAAGAAGCTATAACCTTAGCTTGTACAAGCTAGGAAAGCATGCCAGGTCACGTCACGATTAAAGTTTTGAGATGTTAAAGGCATTACAAAAATCATGTTTCTGATGTCAAAATTTGCGTCATCGAATTTCATTTCAGTAATAAATTTCATAGAGCTTCATTTACAGGATGCATGATTCAATTTTAGGTACCATGTGTCATCCAACTAGACATGGTGTTAGTTCAGCCATTCAGGTGATCAGTGTTCTCTCTTTGCACTTAAATTTTTCTTCTTCATAATGGAATTTTAAAATATAAGAAGGCCTTATGATTTTGTTTCTCGTGCTTTTACTTCTTTTCTTCAAATATTCAGGGATTTGTGGATGGTAACTCTGTTAGCATATTACTTTGATTGTATCACCAGGGCAATTTAGTCATTTTGTATTCATCTTTATTGTTCTATAAATAGCTGAACTCGTATGTAAATTGATCAACTTCATTAATTCAAGATTCAGTTGTGTTTTATGTTACAACTCTCTCTCTCATTTTCGTTTCTTCTTGTTGTTAATCAAATATGATATCCGAGCTTTCAATCAATTTTTTTCTTTGAGCTTCTATTCGGTTGGCTCTTCTCTTCACGACGCAGAATCCTCCACTAAATGCTTGGTTTTCTCAATCGTCAGATTCGAATGATCCATATTATCTTCATCCTTCGGATTCTCCAGGTTTGACTCTTGTTTCGAAGGTTTTCAATGGATCTGGCTATTATTCTTGGAATCGCGCTATTTCAATTGCCTTGTGTTCTAAGAATAAGAGTGGATTCCTTGTTTGAACTATGCCTAATCCACCTGCTGATTATCTGGATCTCCGGAAATGGCAGGGGTGTACTGACATGGTTATGTCGTGGTTATTGAACGACATGAGCTCCGACATTTCGGAAAGTTTCGTACTCTGCAATTCCGCTACTGATATTTGGTCCAGTCTCCGATCTCGCTATTCTAGCTCAGTCGAATGGTGCTCAACGATTTTCAATTGAGAAATCTTTTGCGAGTATTGCACAAGGATCAGATCGTATTTCTAGTTATTTCAATCGTATCATGAAGTTGTGGGATGAAAAGGAGTCTTTGAACAATTTTCCTCCTTGCGCGTGTGGTCTTTCTCAAACGATCAGAGATAATGAAGTAGAGCAACGTGTTCTTCAATTCTTGATGGGGCTTGATGACTCTTATTCCCCTATTCACGCTTCAATTCTCATGATGGATCCTCTTCCAACTCTTGATAGAGCATACCACATGGTTCCTCAGGAAGAGATACAAAGGGAGATCAGTTTTTCTCATCAATTGCTCGTTCAGTCATCATCTTTACGCATTTCTTCTCAAAAACCTTCATCTTCAAACAATTCTTCTGCTTCTGGTTAATGAAACAGTTCAGGATCTGTTTTGAAGTACAACAATCCTCACTATGTTTGCTACTTTTATAAGAAGAAGCGACGTCTTGTTGAACGATGTTATAAGTTGATTGATGTTCCTAAAGATGGTAAACCTAAGCCTTCCTCAAAGATTGTTGTTAACATTTTTGGAGATGATCAATTTGGTGTTTCAGCTCATATCATTACTCTTGATCAGTATGCATAGTTATTGAGCGTATTACAGAAAACTGAAGTGTCCACCTCTAAGGGATCAATGCCTTTCAACAACTTTTTGGGTATATCATCTCATTCTTTCACTGGATATGTCTCTTCTTCTTTCTCTTCATCGTCAGACACCATTTGGATTCTTGATTCGGGCGCAAGTGATCATATCTGCTTTGACACTTTTTGTTTTCATGATCAAGTTCATTTTCCTAAAACGTTTCATGTTCGGTTTCCAAATGCTCATACTGTTTTGGTCCATTATAAAGGCAAGCTGATTTTTTCCAGTGATATTATTTTAGAAGATGTGTTGCTGATTTTGGATTTTAAGTTCAATTTGTTGTTCATAAGGAAACTGGTCACATCTATGAACTGCATGGCATGTTTTACTTCTAATGGGTTTTTTTTGTAGGGCCTTTCTCTGAAGAGGCCCTTGGTACTAGGTGATGTTCACAAAGGACCTTACATGGCATCTTCATCAGCATCATCTGTTTCAGCTACTTCTATTTCAGTTTCAAATAAGAGTAGTTTGGCTCATAATAAAGTTGTTTCTGCTTCTGTTACTAGAGATGTTGTTCTTTGGCATTCTCATTTAGCACATTTGTCAAGTCAAAAGTTGAGTTCTTGTATTTTTATTCCAGTTAATAATGTTTGCATTTCATCTTGTGAAGTTTGTGCTAAGGCTAAACAGAAGAGGTTGCCTTTTCCTTCTAGCAAAATTTCTACTGTTGGTGCTTTTGAACTCATACATATAGATACTTGGGGCCCTTACAAAGCTCCAACTTGTGATGGTCATACATACTTCATTACAATTGTTGATGATTATACCCGTTTCACCTGGACACACCTTATGAAGACTAAGAGATGTGCTTTTTCTTTGATCAAGTCTTTCATTCAATTAGTGGCTACTCAGTTTCAGAAAACTATCAAAATTGTTAGATCAGACAATGCTTTTGAGTTGGGGACCAGTTTTCATTCCATTAGCTTCTTTAATGAAAAAGGTATTGTTCACCAGACCAGCTGTTATCACATTCCTCAGAAAATTGAGAAAAAGCATCGTCACCTGCTAGAGGTTTGCAGAGCTTTATTGTTACAAGCTCATTGTCCTGTTCGATTTTGGGGTGATTGCTTACTTACAACTACCTACTTGATTAATAGTCCAACCTTAGTTTTACAGGGAATCTCTCCTCATGAAAAACTCTTTAATCAACCTCATTTTTTGTCCCATCTAAGGGTGTTTGGTTGTCTGGCTTTTGCATCTACACCCAAACCTGGATGTGATAAACATCATCCTAGAGCATTTCCTTGGGTAACCTTATCACAAAAAGGCCCTACAAGTTATATACATTACAACTAAGAAGGTTTTTCTTTCTCAAGAAGTCATTTTTCATGAAACCGTTTTCCTATTCCTCACATTACCTTCACCTTCTGCTACCTCCATTCATTTGCCTACACATGACATCTCTGAACCTTCTCCTCCCATTTCAGCTACTATTCCTCCTTCTATTCCCTTTGCTCCTCGTCGTTCTCTTCGTCATCCTCATCCTCCTGTAAATCTCAATGATTTTTTTTTGTGGCAATAGTTGTCCATTCATTCCTTCTTCCCATTTGGCTTCTTCCAAATACTTCTGTTTGTCATCCACTTCTCAAAACATTTTGCCTATCAGAGAACCTTTGTTTTACGCTGAAGCTGTGCAATCCCCTGAGTGGCATCAATCAATGACTCTTGAGCTTGATGCTTTGCAATTGAACAACACTTGGAGCATTGTGGACTTGCCTGCAAGAAAGCGTCCCATCTCTTCCAAATCAGTGTACAAACTCAAATTTTGAGCTGGTGGTTTCCTTGAGAGTTACAAGGCCCGTTTAGTGATACGTGGTTGTTCTCAAAAGGCTAGGATTGATTATTCAGAGACTTTCTCTCTGGTTGTTAAGATGACAATAATTCAGTGCTTAGTTACCACTGTAGTCAAGAAGCACTTGCTCATGGAACAGCTAGATGTCAATAACACCTTTCTCCATAGCGATATTGACACTAAAGTATACATGAAGGTTCCCTTAGGCTTGCAAGATCAGTATCCAGCACAAAGCGAGGTTTGTACGGACAAAGCGACGTTTCTGGGCAAGAGGCGGCTCGCCGTCGGCCGCTGGTCGGAGACTAGGGTTTAAGAGCCAGAGATGGCAAAAACAAACACACCTGGGTCGGGGAGAGTGAGAGTGATGCTTCCAAAAAGAGGAATTATTGATTCAAATGACTCGATACGAAAGCTTAGGGTTTCAGGAAACAGGGAAAACGAAGAGCAATCTAGGAAAGAGACAGCGGGATTCAGATCTTCGGCGCAGCTAGATGAGAAGGATTGCCTAGTGAAAGCGGCCCGGAGATACATGGACAAAAAGGGGGGAAGTTCTGAGGAAGCGCCGAAACCAGTTGAAACCAAAACCTTCGCGAGCCTGTTTAGGGCTAATCGGAGTATCTCACAGGCGGAGAAGCTTCAATTTCACCCAGAAATTGAAAAGGGGAAGGTTGTAATCACTAGGGCTGAAATCCAGGAAGCCAAGAAAGAGTGGGAAGCCACCCTGGTAGGGGTGATTCCGGGATTAGCGCCTCAGTTTCAATGGGTCCGAACACATGTGCAGCAACAATGGAAGATTGAGATGCCGAGACTGTTTATGAAGGAGAATGGGGTTTTTCAGCTCAAATTCCGGACTGAGGAAGATCTGGAATGGGTCATTGAAAATGGACCATGGACGTTTGAGAAGACCAGACCAAAGCTCCCGAAGAGATGGTACCCGGGCATGCCATTAACATGGAAGATCTTTGATAGGGTTCCATTATGGGTATGCTTGCCAGATCTGGATCCTATACTCTTTAATAATGATTTACTGAGTAACATTGGTAGTGCGATCGGGACACCGGTATGTATTTATAGCTGTACTGCGACCCGGAACCGGATCTCCTATGCTAGGTTACTAGTAGAGGTTACTCCGGAGGAATCAAAGAGGACGGAGATGACAATATCAGATGAGCATGGGGTTAGTCGAAGACAGGAAGTGCGCTTTGAATGGCTTCCATGGGCGTGTTGAATGTGTAATCAGTTTGGGCATGAGGACATATGGTGCTGTAAGAGGAAATCAGAGAAGATCAAAGCACCAGGAAATACTGGGAAGGAGGGTAGAGTAACTGGACCAAAACTGACATGGAAAGAGAAGTCAATGGCTGATGGTTCAGCAACAGCAACGTCTGCACATCAGGAAAAACCTGCAGCAGATCAGAGGAAAGATTAGACCATAGTTGAGGATTTGAAAGGGAAGCGGATAATGCAGGGAAATGGTGAGGATAACAGCCCGGGAAAAGGAGTGTACACCCCTATAGCTAGGAATGAGATAGAAAAGAAATCCTCACCTAGAATGGACCAAGGAGGTTGGTCTTCGGTGGGATAAAAAAAACTCAGCAAAGAGGGGGAAGATGGTAGAACAGCGGAATATGGAATTCAAAATTCCTATGAATAACAGATTCACTGAGAGTGAAGGGTTTGAAGCAAAGAGCGATTCGTATGAGCAAAATGGGCAGAATATAAAGTCAAGAATCAACAATGAACAGAGTAGAGCAGGGGGTAGCACCATGAACTTGGATTACTCATGTCAAGTATGAAAATAGGTGCTTGGAACGTCAGGGGCTTTAACCACTCTGGCAAGCACCATATGGTGAATAATTTTATACATAAAAATACTATAAGTGTTCTAGCAGTTCTAGAGACTAAGATGACGACGAAGGGGGAAAAGGAAGTACTCAAGAGTCTGCCTAGGGGCTGGAAAAACATTATAAATCGTGTGAATACACCGAAAGCTAGAATGTGGTTATGGTGGAATCCCTGGACAGCTAATGTAAGCATTTTGCTTATGGAGGCACAATTCATTCACTGTCAGGTAGCAAGCTTGGATGGACAGTTCCAGTTTCTGGTGACATTTCTTTATGCTCAGAACGAGAGGGCACAGAGAAGAGAGTGTTGGGAATCCCTAAAGCAGTTGCAGATAAAAAACTTTCTTCTGTGTCTTGTCATAGGGGACTTCAATTGCATATATGAAATGAGTGATAGATGGCCGCAAGTGGATGTGCCAACTGATGATTTTTCAGAAATTCGAGGATTTATGGAGGAATGTGATCTAGCTGATCTAGCATATACTGGTTGCAAACTTACCTGGAATAACAGTCAGGTAGGGATGGGACGAGTGAAGAGGAAAATTGATCGAGCTTTGATGAATGAGAAATGGATGAATTTCATGCCATTTACTAAGGCAACCTTTGATATAGCTCTGCTCTCGGATCATTCTCCGGGTATGGTAACCATTAGAGAAGCACAGTGGAAGAAGGGGTTTCCATTTCGATTTAAAAATTCCTGGTGTGAAGAACCGGAATTCATGAGTATAGTTACAGGGGTCTGGCGTCAGTTGCACAGGGGGAGCCGACAGTTCATACTCAGGCAGAAGCTTCTGAGCCTGAAGGAAATGTTGAAGGGATGGGACCGAAGACAGTTCGCAAACCTCAGAAATGAACTGGATAAGAATACAAAATCGCTCCGGGAAGCACAGTTCAGATTGCAAGCAGATAAAACGAGAGTTGACTTGCAGAGACGAATCAAGGTCCTACAAAATATGGTAGGGGCAAATATGCGCAGACTGAGGAGCCTGACGACCCAACAAGCCAAGCTGCATTGGCTAATGCAAGGGGAGGAAACCTCCAGTGTTTTTTACCGACACTTAAAAGTCAGGAAAGGGGCGAACTCGATCATGTATATGATTGATAACAGAGGAAGGAAGATTGATGAGCCGAGCGAACTGGCAGACCTCATCGTGGGATTCTACAAGGAGCTGTTGGGATCACCGTCGGCTGTAGTGGATAATTTTATATTTCCGGTGGGACGTAAACTAGTGGAGGAGGATGTTAGTGGCATGACGACAGCCCCAACGATGAGTGAGATTAGGAAAGCAATCTGGAGCATTAGGGAGAGCAAATCTCGATGACCCGATGGGTTTGGAAGTGCTATATTCAAGAAGGGGTGGGAAACCATGAAAACAGATATCTGAAAGGCTGTACATGAGTATTTCAGAACTGGTCAGCTGCTGAGGCAATACAATCATACTATTATATCCTTGATACCAAAGGTGGATAATCCGACGATGGTAAAGGATCTGCGCCTGATATCTTGTTGCAATACTGTGCTAAAAATGATCACGGAGATACTGGCTGATAGAGTTCGGGGGACCCTGGATGGACTGATAGCTGACTCACAAGGGGCGTTTGTACCAGGGAGACCTCTCAACAGCAACGTTACTGTTGCAACCGAAATTCTCCGGGGATATGGAACAAAGGGAGTTTCTCCTAGATGCGCTTTGAAGGTCGATTTACATAAAGCGTATGATATGCTGAGCTGGGTCTTCATAGATAAGGTACTAATTTACTTCAAATTCCCCTCCAAATTCGTTCAGTTGGTCATGGGTTGTATTAGTACGGCCAGTTTCTCGGTTCTTGTGAATGGGGTGCCGGAGGATTTTTTCCAAGGTTGCGTCAAGGCGATCCTATGTCTTCGTATATCTTCGTGCTCTGTATGGAGATTTTAGGCCGAATGTTGAAAGATGTGGCGAGTAACCCGGAGTTCAATCACCATCCCAAGTGCAAGGAGTTGAATCTGATCCACTTAGCATTTGCGGATGATTTGCTAATCTTTTGTAGAGGAGAGGAGAAATCTGTGGGCATGGTAAAGAAATGTTTAGATGATTTTGCAGATGTCTCAGGGCTGGAACCGAATGCTTTAAAATCTGAAGTATATTTGGCAGGGCTTTCGACAGAGAGAGAACATGCGCTATTTGGGGTGTTGGGCTTCACGAGGGGTGACCCCTTGGTCCGGTATCTAGGGTGCCCTCTCCATGACAAACGCTTGAAGATCGCTGAGTATGACCCGTTAATATCAAAGATTGAAAGACAGATTAACTGCTGGTCAATGCGGAACCTCTCTTATGCTGGGCGTATGCAATTAATAAATGTTGTTCTTATGGGGATATTGGGCTTCTGGCCAGGTATTTCTCTTACCAGTAGGCGTGATAGAATGCATAGAGGGGATGCGTAGGAGATTTCTATGGAATGGAAATTTGGAGGGACGACGGTATCTAGTTGCTTGGTCGACAGTCACACTTTCGAGAGAGGAAGGGGGGTTGGGTATAAAGGAAATTCTCGCTTGGAATAAATCCATATATGTGAAACTTGTTGCTGATGTTATCCAACGAAGGGAGTGTGTTTGGACAAGGTGAGTGGAGGTGAACCTATTAAAGGGACGAGAAATACAAGATGTCTAGCTGACTGCGAGGGACTCTTGGACATGGAAATGTCCAAGAGTTCCTAGCTCCATGGGATGAGAAAGACCTCGATATTGGAATAGAAGGCTCAACAATGGATGCTCTGCTGAGGCCGGGAAAGGAACTGCCAAGTATCGCTTATGAGCTGATGCGAAATCGTGAAGAAAGGAGGTCATGGGATGAGCTGCTACGGACAAGACAGCAGTGCAGACGATGGAGTTTTATTACATGGCTAGCTGTGCATGATAGATTGCATACAAGGGCTCGATTGTTCAAGTGGAATGCTATACCGACGCAGAACTATGTTTTTTGTGATGCGGAAGTAGAGGATTGTGAGCACTTATGGTTTGGGTGTGCTTATACCCAGAGTGTGGACACGTTAGTGATGGCTTGGCTGGGCATCTCAAGCCGGTTTGAGACGATACACGGTTGGCTGGACTAGTTTGTGGAGGGAAGTGGCCGAGGGTCAAATATGTTCCAATCAAGGCTTTTCGCACTAAACTGCACCATCTACCATACATGGAGGGCCCGGAACATGGCAGTTTTGGAACATAAATTTATTAGTATAGAGAAAATGGTAAAAACCATTGTAAATGAGTGCAAAGATAGGTTGAGAGTTAAAGGAAAGGTCACCGGTAGGGCGGATAGAGAGTGGAAACGAAGGCTAGTAAGTTCGCCGTTTTTGTATCTTACAAGTGTTCCCTGGTTTTGGATCACTTTTTTTGTAATTTGGGGGTGCCTAAAGGCTCCTTCCCTCCTTTTGGAGATTTATATATATTTACCAGTTCAAAGATCAGTATCCGGGCAAAGTTTATCATTTAAACATGTCTTTGTATAGCCTTAAGCAAGCATCCCGTCAATGGTACACTAAGCTGTCAAATGCTCTTATCTCTCAAGGTTATACACATTCTCTTAATGACGATTCTTTGTTTCACAAGAAGAATGGTGATTCAATTGTTTTTCTTTCCATTTATGTTGATGACAATGACCAGTTCGCTATCGACAATCGTAAAGCATTTCTGCATTCTACATTTCGTATTAAGGATCTTGGAAATTTGAGTTACTTCCTTAGCATGGAATTCCTTCCTGTTTCTGATGGTATGATTGCTACCCAGAGGAAGTTTATTTCAGAGCTTTTAGAAGATTATGATCTTTCTGAGTACATGCCTGTTAATTCCCCTTTGGATCCAACCATTAAACTCAAGTCTGCCATGGGTGATTTGTTGCAAGATCCAATAGTTTATAGGCGTCTTGTTGAGAAGTTGAATTTTCTTACAAATACAAGACCCGACCTCTATTTTGCCACACAACATTTGTCTGTATTTATGTAGTAACCCATAGCTCAGCATTGGGATGCTGCCATCCAAGTGGTGAAGCATCTTAAGTCCACTCCCTTTTATGGAATCCTCCTATAATCTACTAGTGATTTCACATTGCAAGATTTTTGTGACTCTGATAGGGCTCAAGGCCCGCCCTGGCTATAGGCCAAGTAGGCTTGGGCCTAGGGCCCCCAAAATATATGGGCCCCAATTTTTAAAAACCCTATATAGCTCACATATTAATCTAGAGTATAACTATTTAAAAGGCTCATCAAAAAATCCCACATGAGCCACATCATTAAAACAAAATTGAATTGAAGAACGCACAGTAGATCAATTGCTCAATTACTCAATTTTATAGTTCGATAAAGTCCAATTCATGCTTTGATAAATTGCTCAATTTTATTTTCCCATAATTAGCTACTTTTATCAATTCTTCAATTATTGCAATTTGTTGTTGTGAATTGTGATCATCACTAAATTCCAATTGTTTATTACCTTCGAATTGTTGTAGCCGATTCCTGAATTTCTTTTTTTAATTGACACTTTTCCATTCAATAATGCAAGAAGGGTGATTTTTCAATAAGAACATTACATATTTATGTGATTTGATGCTTTTTTGAATAATTATAATATTTTGTCTGAATGAATTTTTAGCGTTTTTCTTTCTTAAAATAAAAAAAATGCAAATACATTTTTTTTAATTAAAGTGGCCTAATTTTCTTATATTGCCTTAGGCCCCAAAGTTCCAAGGGCCGGCCCTGATTAGGCTACTTAGTGCTTTCCCTTGTTCATGTCGGTCTGTGAGTGGATATTTCATCTCCCTTGGGTCATCTCCTATGTCTTGGAAGTCTAAGATGCCGATTACAGTTTCCTTGTCTTTTGTTGAGGTGAATATCGGGTATTGAGACAGATCACTGCCGAGTTAGCTTGGTTAACTTGCCTTCTTCATGAACTTGAGGTTCCTCATATTACACCTATGCATGTCCATTGTGATAGCCAAGTTGCGATTCACATGCTAGGAATCCAATTTTTCACGAATGAACCAGAAGCATCGACTTGGATTGCCATTTTGTTCGTGAAAATGTGCTTGATGGGGTGATATCTCTTAGCTATGTTCCCACAACCTCTCAACTTGCAGATGTCTTCACAAAACCCCTCTTTGGTCCTAAACATAAGCAATTTCATCCAAGTTGGGGCTGATTTCTAAACCTCCACCTTAAGGGGGGGGGGGGGGGGGGGGGGGGCGTGTTAGCATATTACTTTGATTGTATCACAGGGGCAATTCAGTCATTTTGTATTCATCTTCATTGTTCTATAAATAGCTGAACTCGTGTGTAAATTGATCAACTTCATCAATTCAGGATTCAGTTGTATTTTCTGTTACAACTCTCTCCCATTTTTATTTCTTCTTGTTGTTAATCAAACGAACTCCACCTTGGTTAAGACAAACTTGTATACAGGTTATGATATATCTTGAATGATGGAAGACAAACTGAATGGGCTATTTATTCATGTAGTCTTTCTTTTGCTCTTTGGATCAAATATTAAATTGATCTTTGGGCCTTATATATCTTATTTATCATATTTTGGACTTATGCTATGTGGGAGGTAATTGCATCGATTGAATTTACACTATTTTTGTGTAGTTATCTTGAAGCTAATATATTTAAAATAAGCTTTTTGGTAGAAATTATTTGTTAAGATTTGATACGGGAACTTAGAAAGGTTTCGAAATTCAAACAAGTTATCCTTGGAGATCTTCTCAACCAAAACCATATTGCGTGGAGATAAGGCGTTACTAGAAGCTGTTGAAGATCTTGCCGCACCATTTCCGGAACTAGGACGACCAAGATTTCAAATTCAGAAGAGAAGGACACAACTCTCAAGCGAATATTTGAGCATTCATGTCTTCTACTGCATTCGATCATCCTTAGTTTCTCTCGTCGTTCTCTTTGTTTTCCTAGAGATTATTTTGTGAGAGTTTGAGAGAAACACAAGAGCTTTATATTATGTCATTAGATTTATACTAAGAGTATTCTGATACTTAAATGTATACACACTTTGGAGTGAAGTAAGACTTTTATTTCTCTGTAATTTGGGTTAACATTTATTTCAAATGGATGTAAAATGTGCGTTTTAAATGGTCTTCTAGAGGAAGAAGTTTATGTAGCTCCACCCTCTCACTAGATCAAGACAAAAATGGTAAGAGTGTGAACCAAAAGGAGTTTCGAGGTATGATTGGTTCACTTCCTTATCTAACGGCTAGTCAGTCTGATATTATGTTTAGCGTATGTATGTGTGCTCGTTTTCCAGCTGATCCTAAGGAGTCACATTTGATTGCTGTAAAAAGGATTTTTACACTACCAGAATATTGCAATTAGAAATCATGTGATTTAAATCAATAATTTTTTTTTGTGATGTTTAAAACATTTTACACAATAGTCAAATATATGGATAGATGTAAAATTGTTAGTTCTGAAAAAACCAAAAACGCGCCCGTTTAGAAGAAAAGGCGGGATTAAAACACTTAGAAAAATTTTGCAGCCCGGATTTTCAAATTTAAAACACTTCGAAAAAATTTGACCCATTTTATACACTTTGTTAAAATTTACTCCATAAGACTTAAAAACATTTCTATCTCTTTTCTCTCTCCCCTCACCACCTCTAACCTCTATCTACTCTCTTCAAACCCGAGCCCCCAAATCCCCAAATTCATCTTCAATCATCTCTCTCCAGATCCGAGCTTCCTCTCCGGCGACCGTCCTCCTCGGTTCAGTCCTCTTCCTCCAGCTATCATCTCTCTAAAGCCCATCCCGACGAGTACGACCTGGCCGTTGGAAAAATGGATGGGAGGTGAAGAACCCTAAATCGCCGACTTCTTAGGTATCTCGCCTCCTTGTGGCTTTATCTGTTTTTCAATCTTCTTCCCCTTTCTTTTCTCTTTTGTGTCTCTAAATCCCTAATCCCATCTCTATTGTCATAGAAGAAGGCTATGTCGCTTCTGTCAGTCGTCCTTTGAATCAGGTGCTCCCATATCCGACTATTTGGTTTGATTTGTTTTCCATCTTCATTTCCTTTGCTTTATTGTTTATTTTCATGAATCCCTAACCCTATACGTGTTGTCTCAGAAGAAGGCTCTCAAAAGAAGGCTTTGAACCAGTGCTTCAGTATTCGTCTGCTCCCTAACCCACAAGGTACTCATTTTCTTATCCTTTTTCTAATGTACTTTTAGTTCAGTATTCCAGCTGAGCTATTGGTTTTACTGCTTCAATATGCTAGAGGTTATGGAATCGATCACTACTTTATAATGTCCCTATAGTTCAGTATTCCAGTGGATCTATTGGTTTCACTGAATTTGCAGAACCCAGAAACACTAATGTTGTAGATAATATGGGGAAAACTCTTGCTAGAGTTGTTTCAAATGTACAAATAAAGCATAGAAAGTTAAAATTTATTTTCCATTATCGCTCAAGGGAATGTTTTCTAAGCTACTAAGCATCAAGTACTATATTGGATTGTAATTGTGGCATTCATTCCTCTGGAAGGGAATTCTATTACTCTTTTTCTTAGCCTAATTAACACTGAAACGTGTACTAGAAGTTCTTTCTTAATCTATCATTTTCTTTTTCTGAATTATTTGATATGTACTCCTAACACTTTCCATTTCCTCTTGTCTTCCTTCTCTGCATTAGTTGAATGTTCCATAGCTTTGACAATCTTTGTCGTGATCAACATTAGTTAAATGTTCCATTGGCAGATATATCTAGTTAAATACTCTTTTGTTACCACTGTAACTTATAACTCTACATTACCTTGCTTCAATTGCCTTTTGTTAATGGTTAAATAAGTACAACTGTAAAAGAGTGGTGAGTAGTTGTAGTCACATTCCCAACAAATAAAGGTATTGAATGTATGTGAATATTTTGATTGAATCAAAGAGTAATAACAAACTAGATTTCTCTGCTTTAGTACTTCCGTTGAATTACTAGGACTGCTTGTGTGAGCCTGATTTTCTTATTTATTGCATGCAGAAATCATATGAAACTAAGCAGTATTAAAAGGGCTTGAAAGAAGTTGATGCAGTAATAAAGAAGTTTCCGGATCATTGAGGTATGTATTTAGAGTTTTACACCTTTCTTTTGCTTTCTAGGTGCAATCCTGCATTCAAACCTCGTGAACTTTTTGTTTGCTAGTTGATTCTGGAGCAAATGGAGCCTTCACCAGCATTAGCATATACTAGGAATGGACTGATATTCTAAAGAGTTGGTTTTAAAAAAACAGCTAGAAGAAGGTTGTGATAATTAGGATTTTGTAATGGAATATATTCTTAGTGAGAAACTGGCTTCTTCTGAACAGGAAAAGCAAGATTTATTAGACAGGGTCAGGGACGCTAAGGCTGATTCTGATAACTTTTATTCAAAAGTGCAGGAAGTGCTTGAATTTCATATTGCTTCTGCTGAAGAATGTATTTCCTTGCTGCAAAGGTTTTTGCTAGTACGTTGCTATATTTATAAAATTTAAGCTTTCATGTTAACCTGACCCATACAAGACCTAGTGACATTCATTTTTAAATGGCCATATCCATCTAGCACAAGATCTTTACTACATATGAAGACACTTTAATGATCATTTTACTTTTATTTAAATAAGTTTTGTACCTGATTGTTACTAAACAGTTGACAAAAGCTCCAAAATCTGCAATTAGATCTTTCTGAGATGGAAAGAGAGTCTGGATCTTTATCAATAAAGAAGAAGGAAATTGATGACTTCTTGTTACAGGAGACAGAAAGAGGTGAAAGTCTGCGAAAGCTGCTGGTGATGAAGCAAATGAGTACCAGGAAAATCTTGAAGTAAGGAAGATTCTAATGCTTTCAGTTGTGAAGTCTAGGGAAGAAAAGGTAAGGCTTACTGACATAGAGGACATCACTTTGGTAGACATTCAATGTCTGAAGGAGGAAATTTCTGCAGCTAGAGCTTCTCTGCAGGTTAGTTCCATCTGCTTACTTGAGATTATCAGTCATAAGTTATGGTATTCAAATATAATGAATTCCATAGATATGTACATTTTTTGTCGTGACTTTTAAAGATGTAGATAGCATATTTGGCTGCTAATATCGAAGATTGTTGATAATTGGTGTGTTAAGCCTCAAATCATGCTACTTCTTGTCTTCTAATTGCAACAATAGTATTTGCCTTTTCCAAACCCCTAATTATGGATCGTATACTCTGAACTTACTATATTATGTACAAGTAGTTGATTCTGTTGATGTTTCTTGGAGGCATATCCTAATGTGGTTTGCAAATTTTTTTTTTCAAAAGGACTTGCTAGTTTTTTCCCCCGAAATTAAGCAATTGGGGCTGCTTTATAGTGGTAGTGATCTGTTCCATTTGAGGATGTTTCTGGGTGCTTTCTCTGTTGTCAAGAGCTGAATTTGCTGCATTTGAGGTTGTTTATTTTTTTTTCAATAATTTAATCTCTATGTTTGTTCTAGAATATGCTCTTTTCTATATTGTGATAGCATTCCCGTGTTCTGACTAAATTCAACTCATTTTATGAATTTAGAATGGTTTAGATCAAATCATTTCTCTATTGTGATAGAATTGAAGATTACCTTTTCTCAACAAATGGTCTAATTGGATTGCATTAGTTGGAACCATATATTATATTATAGTTATCTCATTCCCTGGTTTGTTAATTGTTATTTCTACATTACAAGGAATTCAAAGTACAAAAACAGACGTGTCTACTAAATTCCCTCGGTTTGAAATGTCTCATTCACAATCTATAATTTAATCCTCGTTTTGAAATGTCTAATTGACAATCTATACCCATGCTCATTTTTTGTTTTGCTCAATTTTTTTTACAGATCTATATTTCTAAGGTTCTTAGGGTTTCTTTTTCTTTCATTTATGTGTCTGAATTTAGGGGTTTCATAATGGATGTCGAGCACCAGATCTCCGTGGAGCTCCAATTAAATTGAGAACCTTTTTTATCCAACAAGCGTAGATCTAGGAGAAAAGAAAAGCTCAGAAGGGTTGTGTTATGGCGAAGGTGGGTTGGCGATGGCCTGAGTTAGGGTTCTGATTGTTGTAAGGTATGTCTCTCTCCGTTCCTTTTGTTGTTCTTGGTTTATAAGGTGGTGGAAGGTGTAGGTCTGGTAGTTTCAGGTGAGAAGAGATGTTCAACGACAGTGTTTAGCGTGGTGGAGGGTCTAGATGTGGTGGTTTCAAAGCCTCGTGCTCTCTCCCTATAAGGCTGGTCTCGACTGAGAAAGACGAGCAAGTTACACAGTGCTCCTCACTTGTACTACAAATGATGAATACTACACGAAAGACGAGCATGTTTACGTGACTCATGTAATGGTAATATGCACCATTGATTTTCTGTTTAAGCATTTGGAAGCTCAAACTTGACTGTCCCTCTGTCTCTATTCAGGTTTTGAATAACAGCTGCATCCCCTAAAGAACTCATCAATGGGGAAAAGATCAGCTCCACCCACTTACTTTGTCCATCCCTTTCCCTGATTTCAATTTGACAATGGCTACATTTTCTTATGTGGAATTACACTCATTTTTGCAGTGGAGTCGAGCTGCTGAATCAACAAGCTATTGCTCTCCATGAAGACACCACGTTGGCTGATCATGAGTGAGTTTTAAGCAATCATGTACAAACAATCACCTTCAATTCAATTGAAAATTCAATTATAGTGCAAACCAATTTTATACATGCTACCTGGCATTGTTCTTAATAACTCAACTTGAACTATTTTAACCTACTAACTAGTTGGTGATTGAAGATGTACATTCTTCCTAGTACAAAGAAATCAAACGCCCTCCTAAATTCGTTCTTCCTTATTGCTTTTGATAGTTCAGCCATTTAATTTTGCGATAAATAGAAACGGGGAAACGTTATCCTTTTAAAGAAATCCTCTTAACGTAGTTGCATATACATATAGATCTATATTTTTCTGCAACAAAAAAAAGGAGATGGTAGGTACAGTAATCACTCCCATTTCAGAATAAAAAAAAAATAATGTTTGTATTTATAAAATTTTTTCTTTGAGTGAAACTGATGAGAACTGACTAATGAATGTGGCTACCCATTGCCCCATCATCAATACACTCCCATTTATCTTACTTACATACACACTGTTATGGATTTTTGTTAGTTTAGTTCTGCACTTGTTAATGCTTCATGAAATGATTGAATTTAGACTATTTGAATTGATGGAAATGCCATTGGAAGCACCTGAGAGAAATGAGCCTGCATTATAACTATCAAATGAGTAATCAATTCTTCAATCCAGCCTCTTGGAAAATAAGACTTTCCATGGTTGTTTGTTCAGTGCTGTAATTTAGTTGATACAATGGGGTTGGGCTTGTATATAAGGATTGATCCTCACCACCATGCAAAAGCAAGCTCTCGCCCTAACCAATGCCTTGAGGCCTAACAAAGTTTTTTTTCTTTCTTTTTCCCTTTCATTCTTTTATTACCTAGTTATTTTCCCAAAACTAACTTGAGCTATTACCTTACATATATGGTTTCTTTTGTGTTCTCTGTACATATTTTATGTCTGGGGGAGCGTGTGTGATTATTTACACAAGCATAGAGGTATGTTCAAGGTTCCAACTCTACTTAAAGTAGCAACTAGCGTGTCCAAGTAAGATGTTTACCTTCACCTTTTTTTGGTTTACATCAGAGCAATACACTTCACACAGATTTGAAAGTGAAATCTGGCTGGTCTGAATATTTTGTGCTTTGTCTTGTTAGATGGTTAAGGCCGCTGATTTTGGAGTAGCTAGAGTTAAGCTCAGTCTGGAGTTATGACTGCTGATTGTAGAAACTAAAATGTATAGTTGGATGGCCCCTGAAGTTAATTTGAATCAATTAAATGCAACTTCTATGGATCACTCTTGTTTAATACTCGCATATTGAGAAGATGTGGCTACCTTAGTAAATTCTGTAAGCTAAGAGTGTATAATTATTTTCTATTAGATAATGTGCTTTCAATCCGATTATAATTGATAGGTATAAGGCCACTGGAAAACAAGTATGCGCAGTTGGTGACGGTTAGTGACTCTATCGAGTTTATACCATGATCTTGTCTCAGTAGAAAAGGTAAGAACGCTTCGTAGTGTCTCTTTTAGGTAGGTTTTCCATGGACGGTTTGATATTCATCTACTTCTCTTTTCTTCTCTTCATGTGACAAGCTCTCTCTTCCGGCTATATTCCCACTTGTGCTCTTCTTGTGAGCCCTGAAGTTCAAGAAGTTATCCACTCCCAAAGTAATAAACTTGGTATGGATGCAGTTAACAATGAAAAAAGTTATGCAGCCTCTCCATGAAAGACAAAGAACACAACGCAATTTTTTTCAGTTCTGGGACAACGAGCTATTTTACACTTTTATGGGTTGTTTTGTTGGCGCAATTACCCTAGGTTTTCGGTTGTTTTCGGAGTTGATTTACTCAATTTTCAGCCGTTTTAATTCAAAGTTTGGGGTTGCTTGCTTGAGCCATTGGGTGTTTACATGTATCCTAGTGGCTCCGAGCCACTAGGATACATGTAATAGTAATATGTATTTAGATGTAGAGTCGTGCCGTTGCCTAGTCTATTTTATCGAAGTTACCGTGTACATATATAGTATGTTTTATAAGTTAATTAAAGTATTGATTTTTTAATTTTCATAAGCAAAATCATATCTTATATTGATCAAAGAGTGTTGTGAATCAGACTAATAGACATCGAATTAGAAATGAAAAATGTAGTGCCTTTGTAGCTTTAAAATCAAACCATTATATAAAAATGGATACCGATATCATTAAAGAAATCATTTAATCAACCTAAATCAATGTCTAGCATGTATTTTTACATTACAATGCTAATACAAACTAATATATATTGATAAAAATAACATCGTTAGAAAAAGTTAAAATGATGTTGAATAATAAAAAGACATCACTTTACAAAAATAAATCTATATCAATATGAATAACAATATGGGTTTTATATACATACCATATAGGGCATTACTTTAAAACAATATAAAATTATAAATTATTTATATGAAATTAATACACACATAATAAATTCAATAAAAAAGATGTCTAATTTGTTTTAATACATTGGTTATTTCAAAAATAGTGATGTAAATGTTAAATTTTGGCTTGGTGTGGACATCTTCATAAGCTTTTAAATGAAAAATAACGAGGGTTTAACAACAAGTGAACATGTCATAAACAAAATTGAGGGGTTGATTTATATCTATATTCGAAATAAAACAGATGTTTTAACCAAGAAAAGACAACTGCTTAAAACCGATGTGAAAAGTTTTGATCTTTTACTACACGCACATAGAGATCGGAATTTTTTTGGAAAGACATCTGTTGTCAACAGATGTCTAATTGCAATTTTCTAGTAGTGTTAGATACCTTAATGGTACTAAGTATCTAAGTCTTTGGTACTCTACAGCCAAGGTCGAGTATAGCATCAGGTGCATGTTGTTCACAAGTGTTGTGGATTGCCCAACAGCTTCGTGACCTTGGTTTTGATCTAAGAGGTATTCCTATTAAGTGTGATAATAAAAGTGCTATATCTATTACTAAGAATCCTATATAGCATTAGAGAACAAAACACATTGATGTTACATATCATTTCATACAAGACCATGTGGAGAAATGTGATGTTTCTATCTCTTTTGTCTCAACCAATTTACAATTGGCTGATATTTTTACGAAACCCTTATCTAAGGATAGATTCAATTTTATTAGATTAGAACTTAGGATGTTGACCAAGAAGGCATTAACATGAGGGTAATAATTCTTTGGAGATATTATTTCTCCTATGGAATGGAGTTTGTAAGAAACTCAAGATCTTGAAATTTCATTTCACGATCTTGAATTCGCTAAATCAGGCACAATTAAATTGGATCAAATTTATTTTATGGTTATCTATTTAGATAAACATAGAATAAATATCTCAATTTTTTTAAAAATAAAAAAATAGCTTTTAAAATTATGGATTTTTGAGACAAATCTCTCTTTAGTTTTAAATTTTTCAAAATTTTGGTTTTAAAAGATATACCTTGATCCGTATCTTCTAGATTCTTTTCAAAATTACCTTGGAACTCATCGTTATCGAAAAGACCCTTCAGTTTCCCTCTTTTGTGAAAATATCTCTCTCGCCTATTTATAAGTCTGTCATCCTACTGTCACATCCACACTCAAGATCTCTCTTCCCTTTTCAACTCAAAGGAATCCCTTTTTCAAAATGATTCATCTTCCCAATAAACCCTCATGGACCAATGGCACCTAAACGCCCTTCCGTTTCTGCATCTTCGTCCTCCTCCAAGAAGATCAAGGGTTCCTCTACTAAGAAGATGAAGAGATCTACCTCAAAGAAGAGGCAATCGAACACCCCAGCTATCAACGTGTCCTTGGATTTTGTTTTCAGGATGCCATCTCTGCTTCCGACGCCTTCAGTTCAGGTATACATTGGTCTTCCTCACTTTTGGATTGTGAACAATGAGAAGATAGGTATGTGGCTTGACACATACTAGACTCAAAATCTTTGTTTCTGCGACACTGTTGATCTCTCCTTTCTTGCTTCAATTGCCCTTCCTTGCATCACCCTTTTGAAATCCACTTGCATGTGGTCGATTATAAACCTTGGTGAAGTCGGTTTTCCCCTTCTTACTATACTTTTCTTTCTTTGTTAATCTTTGGTCTAGAAGGGATTGAGGGACTCTCACTGTTGTAGGAGGAAATCGAGTTTAAAATATAATAAAATAGATCAAACCAGATTCGTGCCCACGCAAATGATTACAAGACCTCCTCCTGATGTAGCAGCGGGAAGTCAGGATCGATCCTCGAGGAAGCGTGTTAGCGGATCCTAGGCAGCGGAGAATCTCACGGAGGGTGTCGACTTCAGAGTACTCGTCCTCGACTAAGGTTAGTCGACAGAGGGTCAAGCACAGTCGAATCTGAGCAAGCGAATGTCACTGAAGTTTTGGTCGATCTCGAGAAGACTGCTCGATGTCGAGGAGATTCTGGTCGTAGTCGAGTAAACCTAGTCGCCCTCGAGTAAGGCGGCAGAGACAGAAGCAACAACGATCTGCTTGATCGAGAATGAGTAGTCCACGTCGACCAAGGGGTGGTCGAAATCGAGCAGTAACAAAAACTTAAATAAAAGACAAATCTTGCCAAATTCGGAATAAACTATGTATGGAAAAGAACTTCCAAGATCAGGGTTTGCAACAACGATAACCAAACATGCATAAGGCAAGATAAAGAAGAATAATCATGCAATCTCATTGAAGGATCAAACTCTCGCCTTTTCCAACAATTAGACAACTCTTTCAAGAAACCCTAATTGTATCTACCGATTTTATGTTTATAATCCAAGTTGTTAACATGGATCTCTATTAAATAGGTAATAAACATATAAGAGGCAGTGGATGATCAAAGCATAATAAAAGTCGAATCTTTACCTCAAGCACGCGTGGCTATCGTCGGGCTCGCCCCGACCCTAGAAGTGGGTGGACTACTCGCTCTTCATTGCAAGGAAGGACATCAATAATAAAAGGAAATAACTTTGCATTAAAATAAACAAAAGCTTACAACCGATCGAAGCCAGACAACTTTCGCTCCCTTGCTCCTACTCGGCCTCCACTCTCTCTCTCTCTCTCTCTCTCTCTACTACTTACTACCTCTTCTCCTTCTCTAGAATTGAATGAATAAAAACTAGCCCCATGGGCTTTATTTATAGGCCTTAATCCTTGCCAATCAAGGTAAGGAATATCTATCTAATCCTAAAGATATAATTCTACTTGGAAATAAATAAATCTAAATAAGTAAAACTAGATAAATCATTAGGGTAATTAATTGTTCAACCCTTAGGATAAATAAAAAGATAAAAAGGAAAAAATCTAAATCTTCATGTGTTGGAAATCTTCTCTCGAAAATATCTCCATCGGATTCGGGATAGAACCTTAACAAGAACTCGGACAAGCCCGAAATCGGCCACTGGTGGTCAATGACGAGAGGGTTTCTCGACCAAATAAATTTGTAGTCAAGACCCCGCTATAGGATAGTGGAGTCAGGTTCGTCCTCAGGAGAGAAGTCAACGGTTCTAGGTTTAGTGTGTTTTGGGGTTCAGGAATAGCGGGAAGAGGTGGGGAGGTTGTTGTCGATGTCGACTAAGACTTGGTCGATGTCGAGGGAATGATAGAAGAAGAGGTGGTCGGTGTCGGGTAACTTTGCAGGATAAAAATAATGAAATAAAATAAATAAAGATGCAAACTTCCAAGGTTAGGGATCACCACAACAATAAACATATGCGCAGATCATAAATCACATAAAGATGCATGCTTTATATCAAAGAATCAACTTTCGCAAATTCCAACAATTTAGGTGATAGAGGCTCTCGCATAAAAACCTAATTTGTTTCTACCTTTTCTTAATTAGGATCAAACAACTTTCGCAAGAAAACCCTAATTACTATCCAATTCATAATAAGATCACTTTCGCTTCAATATCATGAATAAGGAATTTCCTCAACTTTCGCAAAGGATTAAGCACATAGGTAGATGATGATAAAGACATATAAATTCATGGATTTAAATCAAACACACATATCTATGTTGGGATCACCCCAACCCTAGAAGAAGAAAATTAGAAACAAAACATAATAAAAAAAAATTAACTTTAACATAAAATAAACTAAAACTTACAAAACCTTCCAAACGTTCCTCCTCTCTCTCCTCTCTCGCCTCCTCTCTCTCTCTCTCTCTCTCTCTCCTCTCTCTCTCCTCCTCTCTCTCTCTCTCCCCTTGCGCCCGAAGACGGCTTTGCTTGAATGAATGAAAATCAGCCCCCTAGGGCTTTATTTATAGCCTTCTATTCCTTGCTAATCAAGGATAGAATCTTCTATCTATATCTAAAATTATATCTAAAATGCTTAATGATAAATAAAAGCAATAAAGGAAATAAATCTAAAAGGAAAAGATAAATCTAAACTAGGTAATATGTCTTCATGTTGATAGATCTTCCTTCCATAGATAGATGATGATAGATTTCGGCCTACTCGACCTCCTTCGTGCCCAAGGAATCCCAGCTCGACTCGGACTGCTCAACCGCGTAACGCGTTTTCGGACTTTGCTCGTCGATCTCGACCAGGCTCTACTCGAGATCGAGTAGGATTCGTCGTCTGGCTAGCTTGGTCGGGTGGCCCTGCTCGACATGGCTCGGATCTGGTGGTTCTGGCTCCTCGATCTCGACCAAAGGTACTCGAGATCGAGTAGAGTGCGGTCGAGGATGACTCGGACTGATGTTGTAGAGGACTCCTCCTCGGCATGGGCTCGGACTGGCGCAGGGTGGCTCCTAGATCTCGACAAGGCCTCCTCGAGATCGAGTAGGGTTGGCTCGGCGTCTCCGTCTTCGGCTTCTCGACTTGGCACAGCTCGTCGACTCCGGACATGGCTCCTCGATCTCGACAAGGCCTCCTCGACATCGAGTAGGATTCCGGGAGTCGGGTTGTCTCTGACTCAGTGTCCTCGATCAGCTCTGCTCGACCAGGTCTGCTCGACAAAGTTGGTCGATATCGAGTAAGGTGTACTCGATATCGAGTACACTTGGCTTCAGCTCTCTGCTCTTTTCTTGAAACGCACTTTCCCGAGTCCTCGTTTGTCGGATTGATGCATATGACCATGCGTTGGAAAGCTCTTTCCGAGGGCTACAACTCTCATGAAGACATCAAAGCTTGATTCAGAACGAAGAATGACGAAAAATGGCCTTTTCTCCAGCTGCACCATTCTTAGCTTCTCCATGATTTTCCTTTAAGCTCCAAAGTGCGTCCGATTTCTGCGAAATATAACCAAAACTTGTGTAGACCTCCATATATTGCAAATAAGTGTAAACTACACAGATTCTGTATTATTCTAACCCAAATGCATGCAATGTATGCAGAAATCGATATAAAAGTAAGTGTAAAACATGGCGAATTAGGCTGACATCAGTCAACTCGATATCGAGTAGGCTTACTCGATATCGACCGGAAATTTCTCGGCTTCAACTCAGTCACTCGATCTCGGCTCTAGGGGTTAATATCGAGTAGCTTTTGGTCGATATCGAGCTGTCCTCTTGTCTGCTAGTCGATTCTGGGATTTTCGACCAAGATTTGGTCGATATCGAGTTGGCTTGGTCGATATCGACCAGTGTTCTCAGCATCCTGCTCTTTTCTTGAAACACACTTTCCCGAGTCCCCGTTCCTCAGATTCACGCATATGAGCATGCGTTGGAAAGCACTTCTTGAGGGCTACAATTCTCATGAAGACATCAGAACTTGACTCAGAATGATGAATGCCGAAAAATGGCCTTTTCTCCAGCTGCACAATCCTATGCTTCTTCATGAGTTTTCCTTCAAGCTCCAAAGTTTGTCCAAACTTCTCCAAATTAGCTCTAAACTCCTGAGAATCACATCAAACTTGTGTAAACTCCATATATGGCAATATTAAGCATAATTACACAAATTCGCTATATTTCCAACCCAAAATAATAGAATAAGAGGCAGAAATAAGTATAAAAACATGGCATAAAACATGGACATCAAATCACCTCATACTTAAGTTTGCTTGTCCCCGAGCAATAACTTGGATGGTCATTCAGGGGAAGGATTCAAAACTCTCAACATCATAGATTCATTCTTATATGTCCCTACAATCAATTACCATCCTCGAAAAGGTACTAGTGCCACAAATACATACATGTGCAATAAAAGCAACATCTACACACAAAAGGAGGGTTATGCAAAAACAATTCATGTGACAAAGCATCAATAATCAAGAGGACTTTAATTAAGCTCAATAAGGAGTAGATTGGTAAAAGGATTAAGGTGGGCAATTTTTGGCAATGTGGTGCTAATAATCCGGGGAAATGGAGTATTTCCAAACTGAATCTCCACATTCCTTCTTCATAAGATTCATCACCTTTCACTCATCGCTCAATGTTTTTTTTCTCAACATAATGCTTTTACCTCTCTAACCTCAGCACTGCCTTCTCGCGAGTCGCAAACATGGGTGTCATGAATGGCCCCGGATACTTAGTGCTTTGGACTCCTCACATGTGTGTCCCATCTCACTGAACTATTATCTCAGTAAGCAGGGTCGATCTACCTTTATCTCTTGAGGTGACCTAATTTTTTTCTCACTCATTAAATTTTTCATATATTTCAAACAATTTCCTTCCAAACTCCAATAATGATAACAACAACACAAATACCATATAACATCATAATGTAACATCATTCTCAACATAATCTCCGGATAAGAAATAAGGTAAAGAATGGCAATATTTAGAACATGTGGAGCAATAATTGAAATAAGGCATAATATGGCTTTTGTGATGCATAAGCATAGGTAAGGCTAGGATTATAAACATGAGCATATATGGAAAATATAAAGTCCTCTATCCTCTTATCATGCAACATGTCAAAAACAATATCAAATTTTACCTTCTTTCATGGTTTTAAATAAAATATGCACTTCATTGTGACTTCCCTTTACTAGACAATTTCATGCTATATCTCTAATGAATCCACTTTTGCATCGTCGTGTTCAATATAAGCTTCCATGACTCTTTTCTTTTGAACAATTTACAAGCATTGGGTGATGTCTCATACAACTTTGAGTTTAGCATTTTTGCACAAAAATTTAAAACTTTACTCAAAATTCACCATGTTTATCCTAAAGAAATAATAAAACATAAATAAATAATATTTAGCTCTTCCCCCATCCCGTACTTAAAATAGACAGTGTCCCCACTGTAAAAATAAATGTAAAACAAGGATAAAGGAAGGAACTCACCGAATAACGCGTCGAGTAGGCAAAACAGGAGCCGTCGAGTTACTGAGTTGGTCGACATCGAGGACCTTGGTCGACGTCGAGGAAACTGTCAGCGTCGAGTGGAAGTCCGAAGTCGAGGAGCCTCATGGCTGGTCGACGTCGAGTAGCTAGGTCGACGTCGAGTAGATTTCTGCTGCTCCTCTTGGTCGATCACGACAGGCCTAGTCGATTTCGACTAACTTTCAGGGACTTCTTTTTCCACTCTTTGCAATCCTTTTATGCTTCCCGACCTGAAAATGTTAGTTGCTGCACAAAGACAAGACCTTCGACACGAAGTATTCAAAACTAAAAACAAAACCAAAACCAAAAGTTTCAAAGTCCCAAAATTCAAAAGTTTTATGTACATGCTCTAGATTTTAGAGTCGCTAGGATGACTTCTCCACTTGTGCATTAGTCTGGCTCATCTTTGTCCGGAGGTATAGGTGGGTCTGGTGGTTCTTTCGGTGGTGGGAAGCGTGGGATGTCATCCGGGGGCATCATGTGAAGAAGCTTAATCCTCCCCGAGTGAACGCTCAATGGCTTCACCCATTCATCTTCATGGGCTCCAGCTGGCATGCATAAAGGAAGATATAAAGAAAATATACATACCTCATCATCATACCTCTTCCGCTTCATTGGTTGATTTGTTTGCGCGTCTCCACCACAGCAAAACGGTGGAGTGGGAAGAGATATTTCCACCTCATCATGCAGAGCTTCATGCCACTTTGCTAGGACCCCATACTTGAATATGAACATCAGTTGCTCAAAATTATCGGGGATAACCTTCACCATGTAAGGTAAAAGCGACCTTGAATCATCCTAGGCAACAACGTCCAACTTCTTCTTTTTCTGGCTCTTCTTCTTCTTGAGGTTCTTCAAATGGTTTTTCAAAGACAGATAGCAAAGTTGGAATTGAGATAGCGGAAGGACATACCTGAGTATCGACTGTAGATAGGTCGATATCGACTGGAGATGGGTCGGCATCGACTAGGTGTTGGTCGAGGTCGATCTCAGGTTCAAATCCTTCTTCTAGCGGGATTGGCGCTTCTGGCGGTGATTTTGACAAATCTTGTAGCTTCCTAAATGTGCGTACTCCCTAAAGCCATGCCTCCTCATCAACCATGTATATCCCTCTCAAATATTCCAATTCTTTTGCATACCGTCTCTCTCTTTCCCTTTCGTCGCATGTTTCAAAACACTCAAAGGTGTCCTGCATATACCTGTAGAAGAAAACTCAAAGAAAAACGTGAGATCTAACTACCTAAGGCGCGAATGATTGCTTCCCCGACAACGGCCCCAATTTTATTGTAGGAAGAAATCGAGTTTAAAATATAACAAAATAGATCAAACCAGATTCGTGCCCACGCAAATGATTACAAGACCTCCTCTTGTTGTAGCAGCAGGAAGTCAGGATCGATCCTCGAGGAAGCGTGTCAGCGGATCCTAGGCAGCGGAGAATCTCACGGATTGTGTCGACTTCAGAGTACTCGACCTTGACTAAGGTTAGTCGAAAGAGGGTCAAGCACAGTCGAATCCGAGCAAGAGAAGGTCACTGAATTTTTGGTCGATCTCGAGAAGACTGCTCGATGTCGAGTAGATTCTGGTCGTAGTCGAGTAAACCTAGTCAACCTCGAGTAAGGCTGCAGAGACAGAAGCAACATCGATCCGCTTGATCGAGAATGAGTAGTCGACATCGACCAAGTGGTGGTCGAAATCGAGTAGTAACAGAAACTTAAATAAAAGACAAGTCTTTCCAAATTCGGAATAAACTATGTATGGAAAAGAACTTCCAAGATCGGGGTTTGCAACAATGATAACCAAACATGCATAAGGCAAGATAAAGAATAATAATCATGCAATCTCATCGAAGGATCAAGCTCTCGCCTTTTCAAACAATTAGACAACTCTTTCAAGAAACCATAATTGTATCTACCGATTTTATGTTTATAATCCAAGTTGTTAACATGGATCTCTATTAAATAGGTAAT
Organism: Persicaria maculosa; assembly: GCA_963922045.1. Taxonomy (NCBI): domain Eukaryota; kingdom Viridiplantae; phylum Streptophyta; class Magnoliopsida; order Caryophyllales; family Polygonaceae; genus Persicaria; species Persicaria maculosa. The sequence goes on from OY998263.1 coordinate 54,251,404, forward strand.
AAACATATAAGAGGCAGTTGATGATCAAAGCATAATAAAAGTCGAATCTGTACCTCAAGCACGCGTGGCTATCGTCGGGCTCGCCCCGACCCTAGAAGTGGGTGGACTACTCGCTCTTCATTGCAAAGAAAGACATCAATAATAAAAGGAAATAACTTTGCATTAAAATAAACAAAAGCTTACAATCGATCGAAGCCAGATGTAAAGACCAGAATTTAATTAATATTTATAAAATATCCGTAGGATAATTTGAATATTATCCTCCCTTATAATTATGAAAACCCGAAAAATTTAAAATTTTTATGCCTAGCTTTACATGGATTCAATGATGGGAAAAAATTTACCCAAGCCACTTTTCTCGTATCTTATAAACGTAACGGATTTTAACACTTCGCGAGCTCGGGTTTTACATTATGTTAAAGAGGTCATCCACCCAAATTTCCCAACATTGAGCCACCAAACCCTTGACTTGTGGCTTGCTTGTGAATGTAGACATTCAACCACTCCCATCACTTCCTTCCCATCACACCCATGCTTTGAATCATGAAGCCAACCACCCCTCTCCTCTATAAGCCTGACCCCAAGACTCATGAGGAGCTCATCCAAAGTAGCCCCACCATCACTTGAGAGGAAAGAGAGAGAGAAGGAGAGCCTTGCTCCATTTTAGGTCCATTTTGGACAGCCTTCACAAGAAATAGCATAACTCCCTCCATACTCATCCAAATTGAGAAAACACGTTGGCCATGGATCCGTCTTGAATCCAGCTTTCCATACATATCTCAAACAAAAAAATCCAAGGTTGTTTACCCAGCCAAAATCGTCCATCTTTGGAGCTGCAGAAAACTGTATTTGAAGGGTCTTGAGAGTTTGACTAGATTTCTTGGTAAGAACCCTTCCTTTCTTCCAAAACTGAGTTCCATCATGTGTTATAAGTCTTTTTATTCAACTTTGAGTTCCACCAGGTGTTCTTGAGTCGTTTGTGTGGGATTCTTCAAAGGTAATCCCTCATCCGCCTCCCCCTCTCTAGGAATAGATCTTACGTTCTTGGAAACGGCTTAGGAAGTGGAGCCTCTACGTGTTTTTGGTTGCGTTTTGTAGCAAACGTCAAGAAACAAAATGGATATATGTGCCTCTGTAATTTGGACTTTATTTCCAATCCAACGGTTTGATTCGGCTGAAATTTTAATATGATGTTGATGTAAATGTTATCTAACTTCTCTTAAAAAAATGAGGGCAATCCAACGGTTGGATCAAGATTTATTATAATTTTAGTAACCAGTGTTTATAATGGCTCGATTAAAAAACTTGGTTAAGGGAATGCTAAGAATATTGTTAAATATATGATGGCATAACCGAAACTTAGAGCATATAAAATACAGAAATGAAGTATACCCATAACTTGTCTTATGATCCGATAAGAAGAAAATCGATTATGTGATAATATGATATAGATTATAACTGGTTAAGTCCGGATCACTTAACCAAAGTGCGTAATCTATAGAATTGTGAACCTCATGTGGATGTATGTTGATTATTAGGTTGGGTATCATGCATTAGAATACGACCTAATGAAAGCTTAATAAAATTACTAGGCTCTCGTTGATTGGATCATTGGTTGCGCATTTTATTGCTTGCTTATTCTTCGGACTCCAGGTAAGTCCCCTAGACTTACTCATGATGGATTTATGTGATACTCTTTGTCTTATCGAGAGTCTTCATGCATCACGCGACCTAGTAACATGTTTAGGAATATAAACCGGTAATATGATATAGGATGAACATAGTAAATCCAACACTTCATATGTATGCTATGTGTCTATGGAAGGACGGCCGTCAAAATCTGAATAAATGACTTATACTAGATGGAACACGAATGAAATGATGAAAGACTTATGATGAGAAAGAATGAGTATGTTTGAGAAGGATGAGTACGTTTGAGAAGGATGAGTACGTTTGAGAAGATATTATGATATGACAGTGATGATCATGATGATTATGTTGATGATACGGGCCCTTGTGTATTTATTTTGCATTTATATATATCTATATACTTGCTTATGTGTTACATTTTAACATTCATGTAGTTTAAGTATGCCTCTTTATATGGCATTGAGTGTGTATATTTCCGATGATTGACCCCGATTTATTTCTTGTTTTTAGATTCAGGTACCCCTTACCCGATATGACCTTTTGGGACGATTAGAGCGAGTGAGGCATGACTTACACACTCTTTACTTTCTCGCTTACTTTGATTTGGTTTTGACCCGGCTATGCCGCGGCGACTTTGATGTACGTTATTTCCGCACTTTATATTTCCGACTTGAAAATCATTTATACGATAGTACCTAGGACAGGTGAACGCCCCCAACAAGCGCGCGTATTTCTAGGGGTTCGCAATCCCCATCTTTTGACAACTAAATCTTCCGCTTAAATGAACCTAATAATAACTCGTACTCGGTCGTAAGATCCAAAGCTCACGGGAGAAGATCAAACTTCTCCTATAACGTTCCCCGATAATCTAGTATTCCGAACCTTATTTACCTTCTAAGTAGGTTTATGGTGGTTAATTCGGGTACTTAAATTTTGGGTCGTTACAAAGTTGGTATCAGAGCCAAGGTTGTTCGACCTGAGAAAGCACGAGTTAAAAAATTAACTTTCAAAACCCGCCCACCGTTTTGGAAATTTTCAAGGATTTCGAAGTGTTTAAAGGGCAAAGATGAAAACCCTTTGGAAAATGAAAATGGTTAGGATCTTTATAGACAAGAGATAGGATCGACGGGTAGAGACAAGGCGATAGGCATCCTTAGAGATGTAGAGGGGTTCGGGTAGACTGCCTAGTTTTTCCTTACAGACGGGCCTGGAAGACTCCAAGGGAGCAACCATGGTGGTTTGAGTAGGATAAGATTTAGAGGCGGGCTCGCCAAGCTATCCCTCGAAGGGTAGCTATCTAGTTAGCTTCCATGCGATATAAAACTGTGCCTGCGGGCCATCCCCTTGAAGGGATGTAATTATGTGAAATGAATGTGCCTGAGGGCCGTCTTCCTTGAAGAAGACGTTTTATTTAGTTGTATATTGAGTACACTTAAATGTCCAGTTGTCAGCATGGTCGACACCCAGATTAGTAGAGGACGCGGGAGACCACGTGGCCGAGGTCGTGGCCGCATTCCCAAGACAGAGACTGAGACTGAGGCCGATGTTGAGGTCGAGATCCCCGGACAGCACGAGGGAGAGGCTGATAGGCAGCAGCAGAGATCAGCGATAGAGAGGGCATTACTCGCGTTGCTAGAGCGAGAGAGATCGGCTGGCGTCACCGACTGGGTTAAGAGACTATCACAGAGTAGCCCGCCTATCTTCGAAGCCAAACCCAGAGAGGATATCGAGCAGTTCTTCAGAGGACTCGAGGGAGTTTTCAGCTTGATTGGAGTACCCGATGCGGAGAGACAGAGGCTTGCGGCTGGGCAGCTTTGAGGAGATGCTTATGACAGATGGCTTGTCTACTGTGATGATCGTACTGCATGGACCTACGAGGAGTTCAGGAAGTTGATGCTGAGAGAGTACTGTCCATCTGGGACACAAGCAGCACGAGAGGTTGCGTTCTTCAGCACCCGCTATCCCATTGTTGTTGAAAGCATTCCACGAGCAAAACCCAAGGATATCTATCTCCGAGATCATCTGCCAGTTCAAGAAGGAGCTCGTCTATTATGGAAAGGTCCGTAACACCGACGAGATGCGCATCCGCATGCTTTCTATGAGGCTTCCGCCAAACGTTCTTTTGATCTCTACCATCATGGAGGGAATAACATATGACAGATTTCTAGAGATGATCCTCCGCTATGACCAACAGCTACGTCTGATAGCTGCCACGTCTTCAGCTTTCCGCACTCCATCTGGCGGAAAGAGGCCACGACCCGCGGAGCACAGATTTGATAAGGGCCTAGGGAATGGGCTAGCGAGAGGAGAATCGACTAGCGGGACCACTTGGGCCATTCCAGCTGTACCTGTATCATCATACCGCGAGGCTAGAGTGAGAGCTATTATCTGCCACAGCTGCCGCGAGGAGGGCCACTACCAGACAGACTGCCCTAGGAAGTTCATTTCATGCTACACGTGTGGAGGGGTAGGACATCGTGCTATCATGTGCCCACAGGGCGAGAGATCTTCAGTCACTCCTACAGCTTCAGTTTTACGCCTTCCAAAGGCACCGAGCCCGCTCAGATTTCTTATGCATAGGGTCAGGCTCCCTCGGGAGCTGGCCGAGGAGATAGTAGCTACAGAGGTGGCCGAGGAGACAACAACTTTAGAGGAGGACGAGGCCGAGGTGGAGGTCGAGGTAGAGGTAGAGGAGGAGGTCGAGGCGGCCGAGGATCTTACCAGCACCAGCAGGCACAGTCATCGAAAGGGTCGGCAGGACCAGGCCAGGGCAGAGGTTTTGCACAGCTGGCAGCGATAGCTGTAGACACTGATTTCTTACCACCCCCGCCGCCCCGCGCGTTCCCAATGCGGAACGGCGATTCGACAGCTCCGACTTCCATAGGTACGATATCGTTCTGTGGCTCTACTCTTGACATTCTGTTCGATACCGAGGCAACCCACTGCTTTATAGCAGATTCATGCGTAGCTAGATTTAAGCTTGTATGTTCGATATGTCTCGCGTTAGTAGTACGTATGGCGGATGGGGCTAGGGTTAGGACGGGGCGTGAGATCCTAGGATGCCCCATTCGGATAGGAGAGCGAGAGTGGCCCACTGACTTGATAGTCATGCCACTGCGGACAGATGAGATGATCCTGGGGATGGATTTTATGAACTTCTACGGGGCGATCCTCAACCTGAGGACCCGTAAAGTTTCCATCCTCGCGGAGGATGGGACTGAGCACGAGGTGTGGGGGGACGACCCCAAACGGAACGGAGCCCAGATCAGCGCCGTTCGAGTGGCGAGACTTCTAGACCAGGGATGCACGAGCTACTGGTGTTATGCTTTAGAGGTGGATCGTGAGCGACCCAGCCTGACAGATGTCCCCGTTATTAGTGAGTTTGCTGACGTTTTCCCAGACGAGCTACCAGGACTTCCGCCACAGCGAGATGTTGATTTCGCTATACAGTTGGAGCCGGGCACCAGGCCGATTTCGAGGGTCCCGTACAAGATGGCGCCGACAGAGATGGCCGAGCTGAAGGCACAGTTGGAGGAGCTGGCCGGGAAGGGCTACATCAGGCCAAGTGCTTCACCGTGGGGAGCACCAGTGTTGTTCGTGAAGAAGAAGGATGGGTCGTTGAGGCTATGCATAGATTACAGGGAGTTGAACCGGGCTACGGCGAAGAACCGTTACCCGTTGCCGAGAATAGACGACTTGATGGATCAGCTACAGGGAGCTGTCGTCTTCTCGAAGATAGATTTGCGTTCGAGTTATCATCAGCTGAGGGTGAAGGCAAAGGACATCCCGAAGACGGCCTTCAGGACTAGATACGGACACTACGAGCTTGTGGTTATGCCGTTCGGGCTAACCAATGCGCCAGCCACCTTCATGGAGTTGATGAACAGGGTGTTCATCGATTTTCTTGACAGATTCGTGGTGGTATTTATCGACGACATCTTGATCTACTCGAGGAGCAGAGAGGAGCATGCTGAGCACCTGGGGATTGTGCTGAGGATTCTACAGAAGCATAAACTGTTTGGGAAGTTTAGCAAGTGTGAGTTCTGGCTCTCCGAGGTGATGTTTCTTGGTCATGTTATATCCGCAGCAGGGATATCAGTAGACGCATCGAAGGTTGATGCTATCATTGCTTGGGAGGTCCCCAAGAACGTTAGAGACATCAGGTCTTTTCTAGGTTTGGCTAGCTATTACTGACGGTTCGTCGAGGGCTTCTCCAGCATAGCTAGGCCGATGACGCAGCTGACGAAGAAGGGAGTACCCTTCGAGTGGAGTCCGGCGTGCCAGGCCAGTTTTGATCTGTTGAAGCAGAAGTTGACATCCGCGCAAGTGTTAGCACTACCAGAGGGGACGAAGGACTTCGTGGTCTACACGGATGCTTCGAGTTCAGGTTTAGGTTGTGTGTTACAGCAGAGGGATCGGGTCATCGCTTACGCTTCACGCCAGCTGAAGCCAGGGGAGGACTCATACCCCACGCACGATCTTAAGCTAGCTGTAGTGGTGCATGCGCTCAAGATTTGGAGGCACTATCTGTATGGCACGTCAGTAAGGATCATGACCGATCACAAAAATCTGAAGTACATTTTCACGTAGAAGGAGCTGAATATGCGACAGAGGAGGTGGCTGGAGTTTATCAAGGACTACGAGTTGGAGATTGAGTATCACCCGGGGAAGGCCAATGTGGTGGCCGACGCCTTGAGTCGGAAGACTCGTCAGGAGATTGTTTTGTCCAGATTGACGGCTCGACCCGAGTTGTAGCGGGATCTGATCTGTTGTGGGATAGAGGTCTGGTCACATCGAGAGAGTGGACAGCTGAGTTTCCTGGAGGTTCAGTCAGAGTTGATGGATGAGATTCGACGAGCGCAGGCAGAGTGTCCGCGGATTGCCGATATCCGACAGCGCATGGCCCAGGGCCACTGTAGGTCTTTTACCGTCCGAGATGATGGGATGCTGATGTTGCAGGGACGAGTTGTTGTGCCTGATGTGCACAACCTGAAGCGGAAGATCATGATAGAGGCACATTCCACTCCTTATTCGGTCCATCCGGGATCGAATAAGATGTATCAGGACTTGAAGAGGACGTTCTGGTGGCGCAGGATGAAGAATGACGTCGCTTTATTTGTAGCGCGATGTCAGGTCTGCCAGCAGGTGCGGATAGAGCACCAGAAGCCCGGAGGGATGACACGATCACTTCCCAACCCTGTGTGGAAGTGGACGGATATCACGATGGACTTTGTGACAGGATTGAGGAGAGATGTACAAGGCTTTGATGCGATTTGGGTGGTGGTCGACAGGTTGACCAAGACCGCCCATTTCATTCCGATTCAGGAGACATGGCCCGTGTCTGATTTAGTCCGAGCTTTTATACAGCATATAGTGAGGTTGCATGGGGTTCCCGAGAGGATAGTATCTGATAGAGATGGCCGCTTCACTTCGAGATTCTAGAGGCAAGTGCACAAGGCTCTGGGGAGCAAGTTGCATTTCAGCACGGCCTATCACCCGCAGACGGACGGGCAGAGCGAGAGGACGATTCAGACACTAGAGGATATGATGAGGGCTTGTGTTTTGAAGTGGGGGAACCTGTGGGTTTGGCATCTTCCCCTAGTAGAGTACTCGTACAACAACAGCTATCATTCATCGATCAGGATGGCTTCTTTTGAGGCGTTGTACGGGAGGCGATGCAAGTCGCCTATCTGCTGGGATGATCCTGCAGACCGAGTAGGGACACTACCACAGTACGTACAGGAGGCGACAGATCAGGTCAGACGGATCCGAGAGCATCTGAGGGTTGCGCACGACCGACAGAAGAAGTATGCTGATAGACGCAGGACTGAGTTGGCCTTTGAGGTTGGAGATCATGTCTGGTTGCGAGTGTCACCGATGAGAGAGATCCGACGATTCGGGATGAAGGGCAAACTGAGCCCTAGATATGTGGGCCCCTTTGAGATCCTCGAGCGAGTAGGAGAGGTTGCTTACAGAGTTGCTTTACCGCCCCGTTTGGCTGGTATACACGATGTCTTCCACGTGTCACAGATGAGGAAGTACGAGCCAGATCCGAGTCACAGATTGGACTACTTTGGATTAGAGATAGCACCTGACCATACCTTCGTGGAGCATCCGATTGCTGTTCTTGACCGCCGGGTCAAGAAGCTGAGGCGCAGAGAGGTACCGTTGGTACTTATACAGTGGGCTAGGAGGAGCCCCGAGGAGGCTACTTGGGAGACAGAGGAGAGTATACGGGCGAGCTATGGAGATGTATTAGATGAGTTGCTAGCGTCGTATGTACAGCCACGGGCAGATATAGTTTCGACTGCGTGAGTGGCCGGTGAGTACTGGTAGAGTATATTTTAGTCATGTTTTAGATATAGTTTGCATATTATTTTAGGGTATTTTTGCATATTTTATAGCTTAATTTGTATTGTTTGATTTTCGGAGTCTACACCCATGTTTTATTGATTTCAGGTATTTTAAAGCGAATTCGAAATAAATTGCATTGGAAATTATACGAGATTGGGCAGAGCTACTCAAATTGTACGGGATGGGCTGCTGAGTTCATTCGGAATGAGACACGGCTTATCAAGAGCTTATTTCATTAATTTGTTGTTATTCGTTAGAAATTAGGTTAGGTAGATTATAAAGTGATTAGATATATTATATATATTATATAAACAATAAATAAGGATATAATATGGAACATTCCATATTAGATAGAGGATGCTACTAGTTCAATATATATACATTCTTACGGAAGAACATAAGAGACCGTGACCGTAGCCGACTTTAGCTTTAAACCCTAAGTGTTTTTGTCTTATTTTTATGGAGACCTAAACTCCTCCGTTTCGTCTATGGATTGAAGCTTTGATTTGATAAAGTTGTGAGATTTCTATTCTTGTTCTATTCCTATTGATTCGTATTGATTCTTTTGCGAATATTGTTGATTTCTTCTAGTCCGTACAACTAGTTGAGATTATTGCTAGGATTTTGTAGATTCCTCGTAGCGAACCTTAATCCATAGTAGCAATCATGCCTTTTTAGGACTCGTAGGACTAAACTGGTGTGTAGAGAATCAATTACATGTTGAATGCTGACTCGTAACTTGGTGTTGCATGTATCCTGGTCAATCCTTAATCTTAATGCTACTATTAGGTTGAATCTTGACCGTGTTAGGGTTATCTAATTAGTAAGGGCTACTAGGACTCGTAGGACTAGTAATTTACACAAGATCAGGACAGGAACAATAATAGGATGAAAAGAGAACTTGAAGAAGAATCAAGGATCAACTAGTCAAATTAAAGTGGATATTTATAGATGAAACTCTATTCTTAATTGTTATCTCCGTTAACTTGTTTATAGTTTATTTTGTTTTCTTTCTTATTTTCACCACACCAAAACCCCATTTTCTATTAATTGGTAAATAGACTTAACTTAGGAATAACTTGATTCTCTGTGGGATCGACTCGTGCTTACCACACTACATTAGTTAGTAAGTTCGAATTTATTTTAATACGGTTTAGGCGACTAAAAACCGTCCATCAAATTGGCGCCGTTGCCGGGGAATCAAAGTTTATTTCTTTGTTTTGTGTGTTTATCAATTTTGTATATATCTAATTTATTGTGAACCTATCTTACGGTTCATAACACCCTTGCTACTAACTTTTTAGATGTTGAGGTTATTGCAGTTTGAAGATGAGAACTTTCACCAATATCTTAACAAATTGCAGAGATATGTGGACATCCGTTATTCACGGGGTTATCAAGACAACATCCAAGATATGATTGTTTGCATAATTGACGGGATGACTGCTGAGACAGGAGCACTTGCTGAGTACATGAGTAACGGAGGCCTAGCACGGTTAGGTTTGTCGGGGTTGTGGGATTTCTTCTGTTACATGGATTATCTGTTTGATGTGTTTTGATATATGTTGGGTTGATGAGTGTAAGGAGAATAAAATTCACTTACACCGCTCGGGGAGGATAAAATTCACTCGAGTGAAAAGAATCATCAATAAACCAATGTTCGGGGAGGATAAAATTCACTCGACACTAATGAGAAAAGAAAAAAAATACGGTTTGTAACCGATCCTGATTGTGGAGGATAAAATTCACGCAAGGAGGAAGAAAAAGTGTTTATAAACAAAAAGAAAGGAAAAGTATGAGCTTAAATGAAATTCCGAAGTAGAAAAGGCCTAGTAATCTATGAGTGTTTATGACGATTTTTATGTGCTTAATGAATTTGATTGCTCAATACATTCTGAATGCAAGCATCCCCTGAACCTAATTAGAGTTTAAAGCAATGAGTATGAAGGGTTTGATGTGGGTCTCATAGTGTCCTAACTATTTTGAGCTTTAACGTAATAAATAACTCTGAAGCCATGATAACCATACTGATGAGTGATCATTCATAGAAATTTCTTTGAGTCTCTTGTCTTTCATTTTGAATCTGTCGTTGTTTTGTGATTGGTTTGCTTAGGGACAAGCAAAAGTCTAAGTATGGGGTAGTTTAATAGAGTATATTTTAGTCATGTTTTAGATATAGTTTGCATATTATTTTAGGGTATTTTTGCATATTTTATAGCTTAATTTGTATTGTTTGGTTTTCGGAGTCTACACCCATGTTTTATTGATTTCAGGTATTTTAGAGCGAATTCGGAATAAATTGCATTGGAAATTATACGAGATTGGGCCGAGCTACTCAAATTGTACGGGATGGGCTACTAAGTTCATTCGGAATGAGACACAGCTTATCAAGCGCTTATTTCATTAATTTGCTGTTATTCGTTAGAAATTAGGTTAGGTAGATTATAAAGTGATTAGATATATTATATATATTATATAAATAATAAATAAGGATATAATACGGAACATTCCGTATTAGATAGAGGACATTCTTACGGAAGAACATAAGAGACCGTGACCGTAGCCGACTTTAGCTCTAAACCCTAATTGTTTTTGTCTTATTTTTATGGAGACCTAAACTCTCCCGTTTCGTCTATGGATTGAAGCTTTGATTTGATAAAGTTGTGAGATTTCTATTCTTGTTCTATTCCTATTGATTCGTATTGATTCTTTTGCGAATATTGTTGATTTCTTCTAGTCCGTACAACTAGTTGAGATTATTGCTAGGATTTTGTAGATTCCTCATAGGGAACCTTAATCCATAGTAGCAATCATGCCTTTTTAGGACTCGTAGGACTAAACTGGTGTGTAGAGAATCAATTACATGTTGAATGCTGACTCGTAGCTTGGTGTTGCATGTATCCTGGTCAATCCTTAATCTTAATGCTACTATTAGGTTGAATCTTGACCGTGTTAGGGTTATCTAATTAGTAAGGGTTACTAGGACTCATAGGACTAGTAATTTACACAAGATCAGGACAGGAACAATAATAGGATGAAAAGAGAACTTGAAGAAGAATCAATGATCAACTAGTCAAATTAAAGTGGATATTTATAAATGAAACTCTATTCTTAATTGTTATCTCCGTTAACTTGTTTATAGTTTATTTTGTTTTCTTTCTTATTTTCACCACACCAAAACCCCATTTTCAATTAATTGGTAAATAGACTTAACTTAGGAATAACTTGATTCTCTGTGGGATCGACTCGAGCTTACCACACTACATTAGTTAGTAAGTTCGAATTTATTTTGATATGGTTTAGGCGGCTAAAAACCGTCTATCAAGTACCTGGGAGGGGGACCTTTATCCGTACTATGTGTGATTGGGTGTTTACCTCTGTGATTGAGTGCGCATTTTCTGTGATTGATATGTGTGGTGGGGCCCATGAGCGGTCCTACATGATGTGATTATCATTGATGTGTGATACTTTATGATATATGACTGATATGATATCGTTATGATTATGTGATTGTTGTGAGTATGGTTGATAAATGATGGTATGTCGGAATGTTTAACCTAGAAAAAGGAATAAGGCTTAGCCTTAGAGGTGGATGTTGGTCCACCCTCTTATTTGAGGAATAGATCATAGTGAGATCGTGTGTTTGATCCTTAGAGGTGGATAACCACCTCCCGAGAGGGAGATGCGCCGAGACTAGAAAGGTCGATCTAGGTCTAATGTCGAGTCGGGACGCCAAACACCTTGATTTTGAGATTTAGTTCGAAAATGAGCAATTTAAGGTTCCAATGTCCGGGTAAACCTATTATACTTCGCGAAGTGGATACGAGCTTTCCATGGGGGCACTCATGGAATTTTCGCTAAGACCGAGCGGTAGTGTGATTATCCTCTCGAGTTGTGATACTTTCAAGGTTGAGGCGAGATGTGATGGGGGCGCCCATCACATGCTTGATGAAACCTTCGAGATTATTACGATTGTGACAAAGGTGGCGTGAGATTCTTGGACGACGCATCCAGGATGATCATGTGCCTTTTGTTACGATTCAAGGACTCAAGTTTTAAAACCTCCTCCACCGGTTTAAATCTTTTGTCTCGGGGACGAGACTTGTTTTTAGAGGTGGATGATTGTAAAGACCGGAATTGAATTAATATTTATAAAATATCCGTAGGATAATCCGAATATTATCCTCCCTTATAACTATGAAAACCCGGAAAATTTAAAAATTTTATGCCTAGCTTTACATGGATTCAATTATGGGAAAAAATATACCCAAGCCACTTTTCTCGTATCTTATAAACGTAACGGATTTTAACGCTTCACGAGCTCGGGTTTTACATTATGTTAAAGAGGTCATCCACCCAAATTGCCCAACATTTAGCCACCAAACCCTTGACTTGTGGCTTGCTTGTGAATGTAGACATTCAACTACTCCCATCACTTCCTTCCCATCACACCCATGCTTTGAATCATGAAGCCAACCACCCCTCTCCTCTATAAGCCTGACCCCAAGACTCATGAGGAGCTCACCCAAAGAAGCCCCACCGTCACTTGAAAGGAGAGAGAGAGAGAAGGAGAGCCTTGCTCCATTTTAGGTCCATTTTGAACAGCCTTCACAAGAAATAGCATAACTCCCTCCATACTCATCCAAACTGAGAAAACTCGGTGGCCATGGATCGGTCTTGAATCCAGCTTTCCATACCTATCTCAAACACAAAAATCCAAGGTCGTTTGCCCAGCCAAAATCGTCCATCTTTGGAGCTGCAGAAAACTGTATTTGAAGGGTCTTGAGAGTTTGACTTGATTTCTTAGTAAGAACCCTTCTTTTCTTCCAAAACTGAGTTCCACCATGTGTTATAACTCATTTTATTCAACTTTGAGTAAGAATCTAAATCATGTTTTGGGATTTTTGGTGACAAAATGGCAAGGTGTTTGAAAGGTGTTCCGAAGGACTCCCAAGGGTGTTCTTGAGTCGTTTGTGTGGGATTCTTCAAAGGTAATCCCTCATCCGCCTCCCCCTCTCTAGGAATAGATCTTACGTTCTTGGAAACGGCTTAGGAAGTGGAGCCTCTACGTGTTTTTGGTTGCGTTTTGTAGCAAACGTCAAGAAACAAAATGGATATATGTGCCTCTGTAATTTGGACTTTATTTCCAATCCAACGGTTTGATTCGGCTGAAATTTTAATATGATGTTGATGTAAATGTTATCTAACTTCTCTTATAAAAATGAGGGCAATCCAACGGTTGGATCAAGATTTATTATAATTTTAGTAACCAGTGTTTATAATGGCTCGATTAAAAAACTTGGTTAAGGGAATGCTAAGAATATTGTTAAATATATGATGGCATAACCGAAACTTAGAGCATATAAAATACATAAATGAAGTATACCCATAACTTGGCTTATGATCCGATAAGAAGAAAATCGATTATGTGATAATACGATGTAGATTATAACTGGTTAAGTCCCGATCACTTAACCAAAGTGCGTAATCTATAGAATCGTGAACCTCATGTGGATGTATGTTGATTATTAGGTTGGGTATCATGCATTAGAATACGACCTGATGAAAGCTTAATGAAATTACTAGGCTCTCGTTGATTGGATCATTGGTTGCGCATTTTATTGCTTGCTTATTCTTCGGACTCCAGGTAAGTCCCTTGGACTTACTCATGATGGATTTATGTGATACTCTTTGTCTTATCGAGAGTCTTCATGCATCACGCGACCTAGTAACATGTTTAGGAATATAAACCGGTAATATGACATAGGATGAACTTAGTAAATCGAACACTTCATATGTATGCTATGTGCCTATGGTAGCACGGCCGTCAAAATCTGAATAAATGACTTATACTAGATGGAACACGAATAAAATGATGAAAGACTTATGATGAGAAAGAATGAGTATGTTTGAGAAGGATGAGTACGTTTGAGAAGGATGAGTACGCTTGAGAAGATATTATGATATGACGGTGATGATGATGATGATTATGATGATGATACGGGCCCTTGTGTGTTTATTTTGCATTTATATATATCTATATACTTGCTTATGTGTTACATTTTAACATTCATGTAGTTTAAGTATGCCTCTTTATATGGCATTGAGTGTGTATATTTCCGATGATTGACCCCGATTTATTTCTTGTTTTTAGATTCAGATACCCCTTACCCGATATGACTTACGTATGTGGATGGTTGTCGGGACAGACCTTTTGGGACGATTAGAGCGAGTGAGGCATGACTTACACACTCTTTACTTTCTCGCTTACTTTGATTTGGTTTTGACCCGGCTATGCCGCGGCGACTTTGATGTACGTTATTTCTGCACTTTATATTTCCGACTTGAAAATCATTTACACGATAGTACCTAGGACAGGTGAACGCCTCCAACAGGCGTGCGCATTTCTAGGGGTTCGCATTCCCCATCTTTTGACAACTAAATCTTCCGCTTAAATGAACCTAATAATAACTCGTACTCGGTCGTAAGATCCAAAGCTCACGGGAGAAGATCAAACTTCTCCTATAACGTTCCCCGATAATCTAGTATTCCGAACCTTATTTACCTTCTAAGTAGGTTTATGGAGGTTAATTCGGGTACTTAAATTTCGGGTCATTACACCAGACAACTTTCACTCCCTTGCTCCTACTCGGCCTCCACTCTCTCTCTCTACTACGTACTACCTCTTCTCCTTCTCTAGAATTGAATGAATAAAAACTAGCCCCATTGGCTTTATTTATAGGCCTTAATCCTTGCTAATCAAGGTAAGGAATATCTATCTAATCCTAAAGATATAATTCTACTTGGAAATAAATAAATCTAAATAAGTAAAACTAGATAAATCCTTAGGGTAATTAATTGTTCAACCCTTTGGATAAATAAAAAGATAAAAAGAAAAAATAACTAAATCTTCATGTGTTGGGAATCTTCCACTACAACAGAAAGCGTTATTAGCGACCAAAGTTTTAGTGACAAATTATTATTCCTCGATAAATGTGGTATTTTACGACGAACATAATCACTCCTCATAAAATGGCACGAGAACATTAGCGAGGAACCGATATTCCTTGCTACAAATGGCAAATAACGATAATTTTTTCGGTTCATCGCTAATTGTTTCCATATTGTAGTCGTCTAAAGCGTAAAAGCAATAACGACAAATTTGAAGTTTTTATTGTGGAATATTTTCATCTCTAAAAATACATTTTTCGAGGAAACTATGACACAAGTGCATAACTATAAGGCGATAAAAGTATATTTTCATCGCAAAAAGTACATGTTTGATGATGAAAGATTTCATCATTGAAAAACTACTTACCGAGAAAGTATTAATTTCATCGTTGATAGTATGAGGAAAAACTATGTCTGGTGTATTAATACAAGCAAAAATAATAATAAAAAACCCATTAAAAATCAAAGGCAGTGAAAGTGTACATTCCTTGGTGTTTTTGCTACTTTGTTTATGTAAGAAGGTTGCCCATTACTTTGCTGAATGAATGATAATTTCATTTATGTTAATATTTGCCTATGCGGGATTTGAAACCGCATGTTTGTGCATGAGCACATCACTCTACCGATTGAGCTAATAGGCATAAAAATTATAGGAGAAGACTAGACACGATAAATAATTGGATAAATCAACGGCCTGAAACAACAAATCTTACCTACTTCAAATGGTCAATGCCAAATTGCTAATCGGTCAAAAAGTTGAAGAGAATTTGTCAACAAACTATACTTTTCAACTCAAAACTTTAGTGTATAACTAACATAGCTATGCATTTGCAGTAAGATTCAAAGCTTTTTCAACCTGAGCTCATGATAATCGCACTGTTTTAAAACTTTTTCAACAAAAATTCAGAGGTCAGATTTATCCATCATAAGTTATTGAGTACATGGATTTAAGGAGAAAGTTGTTGCGGTAAGATTCAAAGCTTAGTAAAAAGTATCTAAAATATCAATGCAACACCTCATTAAAACAATTTGCCCAGTTAACTGACAAAAGACCACCTAAAGCTGAATTTAAAATCCTAACGACATAAGCAAATCATCCCCTTGGAGATATAGGGGCAAGTTGTACAATGCAACTTAACCAATTTCATTAGTGATAAAATCTCCAACATGCAATATTCTTTGAATGAGAGCATATTTTGATCAAAAGGAGCAAAAAAAAAGAGGAATAATTCCATTTTCGATAAAAAGAGTTCACAAAATGAAAATTGAACGGATGCTTACTTTACATAACTCTGTTTTTAAGCTTGTACATACCTCTGTTGCTAGCAATTGCCTCGGAATTTGAGATTGGACTTAATTATTGATCCAGAATGCCCGCCATGTTGTCCAGAATGCCGAAAAAAAAGATAGGAATGCGAGCAAAAATCACAACAAAAGCCAACAATTTACACAAAATAACTCCATTGCTTCCCCAGTATAAATTTTCAGTCTAACCAAAAAAATGAGGGTAAGAAAGAAAAGTATATACTCCAGCCAGATATACGCACAGAAGAATCCAAATATACCTAGATGCTTATTTTCTGAAACTGAAATTTGTGGGCTCTCATCAGTCCACATAATGCAAATATATTCTAGCCAGATATACGCACTAGTAAGATCTTGGCTAAAGTCATCCTTAAATAAACAACTTCCATAATTGTGTTTCTTCCACTAGAGTTTGTTGGCTCTGATTAGTGCAAAGACTAGTAATAATACATATTTCAATCCATCACACATCACAAGCTTAGCTTACTAATGCAATTAGTTGCACTTTTTGAGCAAGTTGAACAATTAAAATAAACCGGATGTTACAACTGTCTTACTGAGGCAACTATTATGTTACTATGGACTTATGGAGAGATGGGACTTCTGGTCACATCACCCATAAAGAGCAGCACATTTGGATGGCGGATTTGCTTCATTAACACAACCATTATGTTAAAGATCATAGTTCCCAGTAATCGGATAATCATCAATGAGATTAGCAACCAACAATCTTTTTCCAGGATTATAGTTCCTACAATAACAACTATTTTTTCCTATAAGCATCTTAGAAATACTTTTCAGACTATAATCGATAGATGCAGGTGGTGGCTAAGATTCACCGTAGAATTTTGTATGGTGAGATTCAGCTAGGAAATTTATTTCATTTGATATAGACGATTTATTCTTAAGTTATTTCGTGTATAAACTACTAAGGATCTCTTAGTAGGAATTAAATAAAAACTAAATCCCCAACTCCCCGGAATACTGTGGTATCTCTAGCTACTTATGAAGGCAAACAACTAAGAGAAAATAAGGTCGTTAAACTTGGCACAACATACTTTCCTCAAAAAATCCTTTATTAGATCATCACGAAAATCTTGGATAGTCAGAACCTTTAGTGCAAAATCCTACAAAGGTAGCAAAAAGGAATATGTATCAAAATGCAGAGCCACTTTAGAAGAAATCCACCCCCAAATAAGCTGAAGTTATTGGTCCCTTTGTTAGGTAGATACCATTAATCAAACATGATAATAAACCCAGCTAGGCAATTCAACAAATACCTTATACGCACTAAAAAAAAGGTCGAAGTATACAATTACAACAGTTTCATCCCCAATAATAAGTACCTTAATAATGCTCTTGAGGTGCTTGATGAGCTCGAAATCTTGTGTGACCCCATTGCAACAATCTGCAATTCTAAAAACCCATATAATGATCAAATCTGTTTTTTAAAATTACAGCAATATACAGCAGCTCCATTTTGTTTAAAATTACACTGTACTTTTACAGCAATACAACAGCCCCCAATTTCTGTATTTTACAACAATACAGCAGCCCCAATTTCTGTATTTTACAGCAATGCAGCAACCTATTTCTGTAATATGTATTTTAAAGAAAAGTCCTGCAAATTGAAAACTTTACAGTTAAAAATCATTAAGATGAAATGTTGAAAGTTGTAATCTACCCAAATTAAATAATTGATACTAACTAACCATTTGAATACACTCCTAGTAAAGCCATTTGAATATACTCATAATTATTTCGAGATAAATATTTGTCTTGATATAATTTCTCCAAATCTAGACTCAAATCACATTAATTTCTTGAAAATAATCCAAATATACATAAAAGTATAAAACAAACCTAGATCTAAAAGTGAGAAGAGAGGGCTGAAGAACGCTTACCCTTGGTAAGGAGGAGGTCCGACCGTCGGTAGGGAGGGAGGAGGGCCAACCACTGGTAGGGAGCACGAGGGCTTACTGGCGGAGTGGCTGGCGGCAAAGGCGATGGGCGAACAGAGGGCGGGCAGAGGCTGAGTTTCTTCTGTTTGGGCGATTTGGCTTTGGGGAACATTCACACTCACAAAGTCAGAATTTCATTCACACACTGAGGCTGAGCGGCTGAGCCATGAGGCAAGTTTTGTAATTTTGGGTTTTCTCCCTTTTTTTTGTTTTAATAAATTAGATTCCGGTCCAGACCGGAAATTTCGCTCTGGTCCCGGTCCGATCCAACTTCTGTCTAGCCCTAATTCTACTTATAATATTTTCAACTTATTACATATTTTCATATTATTTAATACAATATAATAAAATATATATACTCAACATAAGATTTTACTAATTTTTTTTATCCAATTCCACTTAATCAATATAAAAATATATGCTTACGGTACAATTTTATCCAATTTAGTTAGATCAATATATTTTTATAAGATTAATATAGTAATATATAATTAAGATAATATTTTAAATTTCAATAAAATAAAATCTATCTATTATATATAATAAAGAAGAAGTCGTCTGAGACACAAATTTTGAAATAATCAATATATGCATAAGTTAACTTTTATTTTAACTCTATTTAATCAATATATCTATATATGCATAAGATAAAATTTGACACAATTTCATTAGATATGGATATCAATCATCAATTTCAATTTATTTTTATTTATACATAATAAAGGAGAAGTCGCCAGAGACACATGACGGCTTCTCCTTAAAAGTAGTCATATGAACCAATCACATTTTTTGAAAGAAATAATAAATATATGTAGAAGATAAAAGTGGATATATCTATTCAATCAATCAATATATCATTGTATAAGATAAATTTTATTATAACCCTATTTAATCAATATATCTATATATGCATAAGATAAATTTTGACCCAATGTGATTAGATATGAATATATTTTTAGAAGATAAGATTTAATAATTAATATATGCATAAGATAAAATTTTATTCTAAATCTATTTAATCAATATATCTATATATTCATAAGATAAAATTTGACCCAATTTAATTAGATATGGATATATGTTTAGAAGATATTAAGGAATTTTACATACTATATAAGATAAGATTTTACCTATTATATAAGAATAATAAGATAAGATTTTACTTATGTAACATATGTAACAAATTTTAGAAGATATATATAATAAATAATAAGTCGTATGTAACATATTACATCTTTTCCTTATCTTAACTTAATAGTAATAACCAATAAAAAAAATTATCTCCACCTTAATCTATTTTAAGATAATATTTTTCTTAATTTTTTAGACATAGATCTATTTTGAAAAGATTTTACCCAATTTTTAAGATATTGATAATAACTATATAAAAGTCTGATAATGCTTTCAATATATTAATGAGAATCAATGGTAATTTTATTTAAATTTTGTAACAATTCAAAAGTGTTGACAAAAATTAATTAGCTATTTGAACGGGTATTTATATTAAATTTATTTTAATTATAAAAGAACCGCACACGGTGCGGGTACTGAACTAGTTTGTCGTATGAACCAATCACAATTTTTGAAATAATCAATATATGTATAAGATAAAATTTTATTCTAATTCTATTTAATCTATATATCTATATATACATGAGATAAAATTCGACCCAATTTGATTAGATATGTGTAAAGGCTCGGATTTTTAAATCCTAATTTTTCAGAAAAAAAAAGAAAATGAAAATGAATTTAAAAGTGAAAAAAAAAGAAAATTTTATTCTAAAGGCTCGGATATGTGTAAAGGCTCGGACTTTGATCTCGTAAAGCGGATTTCCAACCTAAACAAAGTTTTAAGAACTAACATGACGACATCCTACCTCGGATTTTAAAAATCTAATTGATCAAGAGAGCGGATTCTGTAGGTTATTTTCGGGTATTTTGAGATATGTTTTAGGATCACAAGTCACAACCCCTCTTGTCACCTTTCACTTCCCCCATCTGATTCCTCTGTAGCATAAAAACAAAACCATGGCCACCATTCCATCACCCTCACCTCGTCGTTATTCATTCTTGGACCCGAGCCCCTGCTTCGATCACATTCCTGAGCATCTCTAAGCGCCCCCGAGCACCTCTCGAACGCTTCTCGAGCTGCACTCGAGCAGCAGCAACTCCATCACTCCCTCCTTCGAATCTGAGCAGCAACAGCTTCCTCCGACGTCCGTCCGAGCCAGTAGCCGCCACATCCGCCAGTGCTGATCGCCGCCGAGCCTCCTCCCATGTCTCGCGTGACAAGCCCGGGAAGCCACTCCTTCTTTCACTCGATAAGGTCGTAAAGGTCCCTCCTTTATAACCCATTGTCTTCAATCCAGGACTCCCGAAGCTTCCCGTGTCCTCGTCGAGCTCGAACAGCTCCGGTGAAGCCGAGCGCAGCTCAACGACCCCTTCTCGGTGATCTCTTCCTTTCCTTCTTTCCTTCCTATTCTGTCATGTGTGTGTCGGGTAGTCGGTGGGGTATTCCGAGTTCGAGTCGGCCTCCGGCAAGCTCCCTCCTCTCTTTCCGGTTTGCGAGCGCCGGCGAGCCTTTGTTCTCTGTTTTCTCAAGCAGGCCAAGGAATGAGATAGATGAACAGTAGAAATTCATCCCCATTTCTTAACTCGTGAACCCCTTGCCACCTCACCTACCTGGGGCCCATTCTCTTTGATTTTCTTTTGACTTCGGATTTGCAAATGAGAATGGGGAGGATGAATTGGCATTGGGCCTATTCCTTGGTCCAGAATTTGTGTTTTAAAAGGAATGAAAGATTGGGCCTGTTTTCATCGTAATAAATGGGGCAATTTAACCAATTTGTTCGGTTTTGGGTATCACAAAATTAATGATCAGTTTGGTAATTTACAAGAGTAGGGAGGGTCGCTTTTGAATTTTTCTAATTATAAGGTCGGTTTAGTAATATAAAAGGGGCTGATTTTATTGAGTAAAAATGGTTGGGATTTTAAAGGAATTTGGAAATGTTTTATGAAAGTGCTTAATAAAGGGTATTTAAAATAATGTATAATATCATTTTGAGATTTAAAATAGAAAATGTTATTATTGAGATTTAAAGATATAATATTATGGTGATTAAAACAAATATAATATTATGAAACTTGGGGATTTAAAAAGGTATTATCGGATTTAAATCGAAAAAGGAATTTGACGAACATTTCCCAAGGTCGGAATCTATAACTATTTGACTCGGTTTTTGAAACGATTTTTGGGATTAACTTGGGAATTATGTGATCGATGATTAACTAGCAAGATAATATGATTGAGTGACTAACAACATGTTTTGTGTGGTCTAATGTCATGTATGAATGATTAATGGCATGAGACGTTAGGACCATGTATCGCTTGACTTATACTTTATGAACTATAATGAACTGTTGAGATGAATACGGATATGTTATTATGAGAATGTGAATGTGGCTAAGTGAATTGTGGATAATGATATGGTCTCGTGGAATGTGACAATATGATGAATAGTTGAACTTGATGGGATGATGATTCGAGGTGTTATGATGCTATTGAATGATGTGTGCTTTGTATGACTGAATTGTTAGATATAGACTTATATGTGTTTTGCTATATATCTAGGTGATACCTTGTGTTTATGATTGATATGTGTCGGACCTTCCATTATGTTGTTCTGCATAGCCAGGTGAGTTCCTATATGAGCTCACTCAGATTCGAAAAGAGATCTCCCTACTTGTAGCCATGTGCATACTAGGTGCTTGCATTCATAATAAAGCATGTCATGTAGTATCCTGCTAGGATTGCACTCATGATTGAGCATTCGTTTACTCATTGCTTTTGTTAATAGAACGGTCGTTATATGTGAAGTAACTAGAGTCTTTGCTATGGTTATAGGACGGCCCAGTCCCATCGGGTCTCGTCTTGAGTCAATCGAGTCATGGAACTTCCTTATATTATGAGCTGCTCGTGGGCTTTATTGGGGATACGGGTTGGGCATGCGTGCCGCCCGATTATTATGGAATGCATTCACGAGCTGGCCAGTCTCCACCCTATCGGAAGGGGGTGGAGGTAGGAGGGGGATATACCACTTGGTATTCGGTGCTAAGGCCTTATTATATTTATACACTTGATCTTAGGACCATGCTAGTGTGTTAATATTCCGCCTTGCATCTAGAAACATCTTTATTAGGACTAGCATGTGTATGTGTTTGCTTGTTTGGGATTATATTGCGTAGGGCTTCGATCTGACACCGCACCGCATACATATTTTTTTAGGTTTGTTTTGCAGCATGATTGTTCCTTGCTTCTATAACGTGGGAACTCTCTTGGGCGATTGCAAAGAAATGGTCTAACCTCACTAACATTGTCTATTAGATTTTTGATAAATACTCTTATTGATTTGGTTTTGACTCGGCTCTGCCGTGGCACCCTCTTGTATTACACCTTAATTCCGCTATCTGCATGACTACTGGTTTTCCACGCTTAGACTTACGATAGGTACAGGGGACTTCCCCGGGGATTCCAATGATCCCTTCGAATTTTGGGTATGAAATCCCACTTAAAAACGTTAGAGTAGAATTTCAAACCTTCAACTTGTACTCGGGGCGCAAGATCCTAACGAGGGGTTTCATCCCTCGAAACATAACCTGGGAATCATAATCTCGGGCCGTTACAAAGGTGGTATCAGAGCGAGGGTTTGCAAACCGAGTATAATAGGTTGAAGTGATTTTGTAAATGGCCCAAGGTTTTCAAATGGCTTTTCAAAGTGTTTTAGAAAGGGCAAAATGAATTTAATATGGCTAACTCAAATGGACTAAATCTGAACTTGACTCAATAAATCCAGTAATCAAACAAAGGGAAACGATAGGGTAGTAAAGACGCTAGACCATCCCTATTGGATGTAGGTGGGAACGGATAGGCAAAATCCTAGCTTTCTTTTACATATGGGTTTTGAAGACTCCAAGGAGCCCGAGGGTGGGATTAGCTTGGGCTAGGGGGGTCGTGAGGTATTTGCCCCTCCGGTCAATTGTCCCTCGAAGGACAACATAGATCGTCTCTGTGATTATATGCATTATATCCAACTGGGCCCGAGGGCGTTCCTCCTCGAAGAGGATCATATTAATCCCGTTGATTGCTTCCATGCAGAGTGTTATTGTGCTTAGGCTAGAGAACTAATCAGTATGCCTTAATTTTAACATGTAAATAACTGAATGTGTGAACGGGATAGCTGGAGAAAACCTTGTTCTTATGGAATCGAAATCCATGCCTTGTCGGAATAGCCCTTCCATGATTCAACCCCTTGATGATTCTGACTCCTTCATCCGTCCCACCAAAACATTTAGGCATGTTAGCAACGGTCGAAGAGCAACCGCTCTTTCTGTTTCGAGTCTTATTCGGTATTCCACTATCTATGCTTCGATTGAGTCTTTTACTTGAGGTTGCTGTCTTCCACGGGATGTTTGGGGTTGGTCAACTAAGTATCTTCAGAAGTCGTGTCAGATGTGAGTGTTACTTGAGCATGTTAGTGGGAGTGATGATTAAAGTAGTTTCGAGTTAGAAGTGAGTTATCTCATGGGTCATCCCTTTCGATCCTCGTAGTGGTCAACCGTGTCTCCTTGCCACAAGAGTCTAAATACAAGTTCTACCCTCACCTCTTGAAAACAGCGTGAATGTCCTTGTGTCCTACCGAGCGAGTCATGCTAGCGTCTCACGGGGAAACGGGGTGATGAGTTGGTGAATGCCCTTGGAGAATTCTGTCGGTCATAGTAGTAGCCATTCTTGTGATTGCATGATATAGTATATTGATGTATTTCAACATGGCTTGCCTAATATGTTGCATGATTGCAATTGTGAATGAGTATATGTGTTGCATGTATGAATTCCCATGATTGTCGCTCTCCCTTGAATTAGGTCCATGATAGTGTGGTCAACCCTCGTTGAATAATTAACATATGAAATGAATTCTTAGCATGCTAAATTGATCTAATTGAACCCTGTTGGCTGTGTATATGTTTAATGAGTATTGTTAGTATCATGTAGGACATATACCTTCCAGTTATAGGCCCTCGTACGATTACGTGACGTCTTGGTATTACTATGCGAATATGGATGTTTATGATGTGATAGTTGTTATACCACCCTGTATAACCTGACCATATCTTTAACGTGATTAGTAGGGAGCATCTTAGCATGCTTGCATTAACCCCACATTGTCCTGATCTGCTTATGTGTGTATCTAAGGTGAGTGATTAATCATACATGTTATATTATGTGATGCTCGCTAGATCCTGCATAACTTATGTTGCATATGTCCATTGTCGGTCCATCTATGCATGATCATAACATGTAAGGCATGACTGGTAAATGAAATGATAGGGTGCTAGCCTGTTCCAAGTGCATGCAAAATTTGATTAGATGAACGTGTTGTGAACTTATAGGTCACTATTCTTTGAGATAGGTATATACTAGTGTGGAATAATGTGGTTGAGATACTTCGTGATTGCTATGTGTTGCTTGCCGCAATTATAACCTCATAGAATGACCTAAGAGCATTGTTGTAACTCTCGGGTTGGGATCTTATCCTCGGTTTTGTCGTCCCTAGCCCTAGTCCATGTCTAAACCCTCAAGGAAGTTATGTCATCCACCCTTGTTTCTCGCTATCTCCGTAACTTCTAACACTCACGATCCTTCGGTGAGCGCCAACATGAAGGGAAGGGCTGACGACCAAGTGGCACCGGAACGACACAGCGGAAGTGTGGTGGGTCCATGACCTATAGACTCCAAGGACGACGTCACCGATGGCAAAAAGGACGGATATGCTTCAAGAACGGCAGTCGTGAGCAGGATTCTCCCTGACCCGAGGAAGAGCATTCTTAATTCAAACCAAAGTTTCTCCTATTAGTCGGAATTGATGTTGTGCGCTAGGCCTAGAACTGACATTATTGGAGGTATGATGACTAATGTGCTAAAATGGTATTTAATGATTGCATGACTGACTTGTGCCTATGATGATATGCTTTGATGCTCTAGTATACTGATGTGCTAGTAAATAAGATGTAGGGTATATATGGTTGATGATGTTTCTCTCTTGAGTAGGAGTCGTGAGGTTCTTTGGTGAGACAGGTCGGAAAGTAGCAGGTAGATTGAGGTCTTCGGATTGGGTCAGTGGTTGTGTGAAGTGGGGTGCAGGAAAGATGTGTCAGCAAAAGTGGAGCCGAGTGAGTTGGGATTTGTTGGGAATAATAGTCAGCGAGTACAGTTGAGCTTCTAGGTAGGTCTTCGATGAGGAGTGGAGTTAGCATGACAAGATTTCAAGGGAGAGGTCTTCGTTAGAGGTAGTGTCGGGCGATAGTGTGTGGGTAGTGTAGTCTAGAGGGGGATGAGTGAGCTAGGAGTAGATCAGAGGATTCTTGAAAAGGAGTGTTGTTAGACGGATTGGTGCGTGAAGGAAGGTGTCTAGATAGTTTAGGAAGCAGATCGTGGGCGGTTTTGAGGATGATCAGTTAAGGAATGTCTAAGAAGTCGTAGAATTTGGGACAAGGCTGTATGTACGGTGATTGGGAGCGATCTTGGTAAAGGCTGAGGTTGAGGTTGAGGAATCGCTAAGGAAGAGTAGTGTAAGATTGCTTAGAAAATCACCGGTCTTAGGGAATTAGGTTGTTCCTATCAGGGATGTACTTGTGATGAGTATTTGGGGAATGTTTTGATAGAATTGACAGTGCTTGGAGAATCTGTGAGTGAAGGATATTTGGGGAATGTTTATTGTGGCTATTGAGATATTTGAGGATGTGAGATGAGTCTTCGAGGAAAGGGCTGGTAGCTAGGCAAGAATGATGTTGAGATTTTCTAGTAAGATTGGGGCTTGAGGTTGAGATAGGAATGTTCTGAGCATGGAATTGGGAACTAGGCAAGTGTAAGTTATTGAGAACGCTAGAGGAAGAAGGTTTTAGAAGGTTGGCGAAGTTGCGGTACTTGGGAATGTTTGGATGAGAGGTAATAGGAATTCTATGGAAATAATGACCGGTGCATAAGAGGACTTAAGTGGTAGAAATTTCGAGGTTCGCGGAAGTGTGATCTGGGAAATTTGAAAACATGCTGAGAAGAGGATCTAGAGTAGGTTGGCTTAAGGAGTCGTGATTTGTTCATGTTAATTTCATGAGTTTTGGAGTGGGATGAGTAGGTAGAATCAGTGGTTGGTCTTTGGGGATAGGCGCGGGTGATGAGGAGCTTGGTGATTCGTGGTTAAGAGTAGCACTAGATGGGTTCCATGTTAGAGTTGGTAGGGAGTGTCATGTGTGAGATGACCTGTATGAGTTGGGTTATTAGAGGTGGATGGCTAGTGAGAGTGATTAGTGATGCGGGAAGTATGATAAGGTTAGCAAGGTGAGTTGAGGTGTCTATTTGGGAGATGATGGTCAGGCGGAGTCTTGAGAACCTAGGAAGAGTCAGCGAGATCGATCGTTCGTGAGAGCAGTTCAGTAGAGGACTTGGGATTTCTCTTGTGAGGTAAAGATGAGACTGGTAGGGAACCCCTAGGACGAAAGTGTGCTTTATAGGGAGCCTTAGTAGTTGGTCGAGGTGTTGAGCTTGTCGGAATAGAGGAATTGTGCGATTGGGAACTCCGAGATATGAGTTTAGATGGCTCGAGGGCATATGAGTTGGGATACATAGTAAATTGATTTGAGATGTAGGCCTTGAACTACGGATAGTTTTGAGGCTATAGAGATTGTATGCTAAGCTGAGTGCAATGGTATATAAAACTAGTATTAGATTTGAGTTGGTAGACTTAGGTGAGGTTGATCTTGATGCGAGAGATAAGAAGTAGTGGTCGTGCTTTGTTATGGTTGTTAGTTGTAGGCAGATTCTCTTGAGGATGTGATCTAGTGTTATGCGTTACTTGGGGCCGAGTGTTGTGCGAATTCAATGATATAAACAATGTTGATTCCCTGACGTATTGCCATAGACAATAGTGAGATGTTAGTACTAA
The DNA here is from genome assembly GCA_963922045.1 of Persicaria maculosa. Lineage (NCBI taxonomy): Eukaryota > Viridiplantae > Streptophyta > Magnoliopsida > Caryophyllales > Polygonaceae > Persicaria > Persicaria maculosa. The sequence continues at coordinate 54,278,621 of OY998263.1, forward strand.
CAAAAGTAATCCCCTGAACTCGATGAAATGCTAGTGTACGGAAGTACTTGTTTGCTTCTAATGCGGTGACGCTTGGTGATTAGCATGAGTATGATGTGCTTATCTGATTGATATGTCGTGATTATCTTATTGATATGATGTGCAACCTCTATGATGTGATGTAATGGCCCCTACTATGAATGATACTATGCTAGATATGTTATCTTATGTAACTATCATTGACATGAGTATGATATGTTCATAAACGTGTGATATGATTTCTATATTGAACGATTGTTATGATATACAATGCCTTGAATTGGAATTGCTAGGATGCTACAACTGAATTGATGAATTTTGATTCTGACTTGGAATCTAGGAAAAAAATTGGAATTACCTTTAGAGGTGGATGATTCCACCTCCTGAAATTTGAAGCTTGCTTGACTAACAACGGGTTAAGGGATTCAGAATGATGTCAAAAGGAACTAACTTGGATTTTGCGAAATTTAACGCGGTCGAGAACTTCAATGATTTTGAAACCAAACCTCTTCAAACTGAGATCCCCCTTGAGTTTTTCTAACCGAGCCTGCATTATGACGTCCCACGAAGTGGATGCAGGCATTTTATAAGGGCCCTTATAGAATGTTTGCTAAGACCTAGTGGAGATATTGTACTGCTTTTCGAGTTATGATATAACCGAGAAGTCGGGGTAAGGATGTGGTAAGGGCCCATATCACACTCTCGCTATGACCTATTAGGAATATCATGGTCACGAAGACGATTCTGTGAGAATCTCATAGGGCCACTTATGAGGCACTTACAGGATCAATGGATTGGTCCTTGGACTCACCTAGTTCCAACTTCATCCCCTACCTTGTTTTGATTTTAGTCTCGGGGACGAGACTTGTTTTTATAGGTGGATGATGTAAAGGCTCGGATTGTTAAATCCTAATTTTTCGGAAAAAAAAAAAGAAAATCAAAATGAATTTTAAAGCGAAATTTAATGGAAAAAAAAACTCTTTAGCTCGGACTTTGATCTCATAAAGCGGATTTCCAACCTAAACAAAATTTTAAGAACTAACATGATGACATCCTACCTCGGATTTTAAAAATCTAATTGATCAGGAGAGCGGATTCTGTAGGTTATTTTCAGGTATTTTGAGATATGTTTTGGGATCACAAGTCACAACCCCTCTTGTCACCTTTCACTTCCCCCATCTGATTCCTCTGTAGCATAAAAACAAAACCATAAAGCTGCTTTTGTTGTATCTCCTTGTTAGCTCCACACAGATCAACTCTCTCTGCTTTTCATGGTTAACTGTCGTTTGACCAAAAAATTTGTCTGGTTCCTCCACCTCAACAACCCTTATCATCTCCCTTCTAAATATGAGATTCAACCCCACAAACCTCTCCATCCAAACACCACCCTAAACCCCCAACTCACTTCTCCCTTCCGTTGCGTCCGAGAACCACCATCACCACCGCCACACTCACCTTCTTCATCCCCCAACTGGAGCAGATCTGAGCTCCCATGGCCACCATTCCATCACCCTCACCTCGTCGTTATTCATTCTTGGACCCGAGCCCCTGTTTTAAGCACATTCCTGAGCATCTCTAAGCGCCCCCGAGCACCTCTCGAACGCTTCTCGAGCTCCACCCGAGCAGCAACAACTCCATCACTCCCTCCTTCGAATCTGAGCAGCAACAGCTTCCTCCGACGTCCGTCCGAGCCAGTAGCCGCCACAGCCGTCGGTGCTGACCGCCGCCGAGCCTCCTCCCCTGTCTCGCGTGACAAGCCCGGTAAGCCACTCCTCCTTTCACTCGATAAGGCCGTAAAGGTCCCTCTTTTATAACCCATTGTCTTCAACCCAGGACTCCCAAAGCTTCCCGTGTCCTCATCGAGCTCGAACAGCTCCGGTGAAGCCGAGCGCAGCTCAACGACCCCTTCTCGGTGAGCTCATCCTTTCCTTCTTTCCTTCCTATTTTGTCATGTGTGTGTCGGGTAGTCGGTTGGGTAGTCCGAGTTCGAGTCGGCCTCCGACGAGCTCCCTCATCTCTTTTCGTTTTGCGATCGCCGGCGAGCCTTTGTGCTCTGTTTTCTCGAGCAGCCCAGGGAAGGAGATAGATGAACAGTAGAAATTCATCCCCATTTCTTAACTCGTGGGCCCTTGCCACCTCACCTTCCTGGGCCAGATTTTGTGTTTTCAAAGGAATGAAAGATTGGGCCTGTTTTCATTGAAATAAATGGGGCAATTTAACCATTTTAGTTCGGTTTTGGGTATCACAAAATTAATGATCAATTTGGTAATTTACAAGAGTAGGGAGGGTCGCTTTTGGATTTTTCTAATTATAAGGACGGTTTAGTAATATAAAAGGGGCTGATTTTATTGAGTAAAAATGGTTGGGATTTTAAAGGAATTTGGAAATGTTTTATGAAAGTGCTTAATAAAGGGTATTTAAAATAATGTATAATATGATTTGAGATTTAAAATAGAGAATATTATTATTGAGATTTAAAGATATAATATTATTGTGATTAAAAAAAATATAATATTATGAGACTTGGGGATTTAAAAAGGTATTATTGGATTTAAATCGAAAAAGGAATTTGACGAACATTTCCTAAGGTCGGAATCTATAACTATTTGACTCGGTTTTTGATACGATTTTCGGGATTAACTTGGAAATTATGTGATCGATGACTAACTAGCATGATAATATGATTGAGTGACTAATAGCATGTTTTGTGTGGTCTAATGGCATGTATGAATGATTAATGGCATGAGATGTTAGGACCATGTATTGCTTGACTTATACTTTATGAACTATAATGAACTGTTGATATGTATACGGATATGTTATTATGAGAATGTGAATGTGGCTATGTGAATTGTGGAGAATGATATGGTCTCGTGGAATGTGACAATATGATGAATGGTTGAACTTGATGGGATGATGATTCGAGGTGTTATGATGCTATTGAATGATGTGTGCTTTGTATGACGGAATGTTTAGGTATAGACTTATATGTGTTCTGCTATATATCTAGGTGATACCTTGTGTTTATGATTGATAAGTGCCGGACCTTCCATTATGTTGTTCTGCATAGCCAGGTGAGTTCCTATATGAGCTCACTCAGATTCGAAAAGAGATCTCCCTACTTGTAGCCATGTGCATACTAGGAACTTGCATTCATAATAAAGCATGTCATGTAGTATCCTGCTAGGATTGCACTCGTGATTGAGCATTCGTTTCCTCATTGCTTTTGTAAACAGAACGGCCGTTATCTGTGAAGTAACTAGAGTCTTTGCTAGGGTTATATGACGGCCAAGTCCTATCGGGTCTCATCTTGAGTCAATCGAGTCATGGAACTTCCTTATATTATGAGCTGCTTGCGGGCTTTATTGTGGATACGGGTTGGGATGTGTGCCTCCCGATTATTATGGAATGCATTCACGAGCTGGCCAGTCTCCGCCCTATCGGAAGGGGGTGGAGGTAGGAGGGGGATATACCACTTGGTATTCGGTGCTAAGGCCTTATTATATTTATGCACTTGATCTTAGGACCATGTTAGTGTGTTAATATTCCGCCTTGCATCTAGAAGCATCTTTATTAGGACTAGCGTGTGTATGTGTCTGCTTGTTTGGGATTATATTGCGTAGGGCTTCGATCTGACACCGCCCCGCATACATATTTTTTTAGGTTTGTTTTGCGGCATGATTGTTCCTTGCTTCTGTAACGTGGGAACTCTCTTGGGCGATTGCAAAGAAATCGTCTAACCTCACTAACATTGTCTATTAGATTTTTGACAAATACTCTTATTGATTTGGTTTTGACTCGGCTCTACCGTGGCACCCTCTTGTATTACACCTTAATTCAGCTATCTGCGTGACTACTGGTTTTCCTCGCTTAGACTTACGACAGGTACATGGGACTTTCCCGGGGATTCCAACGATCCCTTCGAATTTTGGGTATGAAATCCCACTTGAAAACGTGAATGTCGAATTTCAAACCTTCAACTTGTACTCGGGGCGCAAGATCCTAACGAGGGGTTTCATTCCTCAAAAAGTAACATGTAAATCATAATCTCGGGCCGTTACAATACGGATATATTTTTAGAAAATATTAGCTAATTTTAAATACTATTATATAAGATAAAATTTTACCTATTATTACATGGATAAAATCATATTCTAACTTTATTTAATCAATATATCTTTATAGGAATAAGATAAAATTTGACCCAATTTGATTATAAATGGATATATTTTCAAAAGATATTAACTAATTTTAAATACTATTATGTAATATAATATTTTACCCTTGTTTTTAAAACATGGATATATTATATTATATCTCTTTTATTGGTAATCAATTAAATATATTGCTAGAAAATAATTAGTTAAGCGGGTGTTAGCACAAACTTTATTCAATTTTAGAAGATATATATAATAGATATAATAAATGATAAGTCGTATGTAACATATGACATCTTCTCCTTATCTTAATAGTAATAACCAATCAAAAAAAATTTATCTCCACCTTAATCAATTTTAAGATAACAGTTTTCATATGTTTTTAGACATAGATATATTTTGGAAAGATTTTACCCAAATTTGTAAGATTTTGATAATAATTATATAAAAGTTTGACAACACTTTCAATATATTAATGAGAATAAATGGTAATTTTAATTAAATTGTGTAACAATTCAAACGTGTTAAAATAAATTAATTAGCTCTCTGAACGGGTATTTATATTAAACTTATTTAAATTGTAAAAAAACTGCACACACGGTGCGAGTACTAAACTAGTATAGTGATAGTTAGAGACTTAGAGTTAATGCTTGACTACAAGTTCGTATAATCAATATCAAACAAATTAATGTTACAAAATCCGCACACAAATGGGTATTAATATCATTTATTTAAATTGAAAACCGCATACGGTGCGGGCACTGAACTATTAAATAATTAATTTTGATATAAATAATTTTTTCACCAAAAAAATCTAGATATAAATAAAATAGCACTTATCAAATACTACATATTTATCTATTAATATTTTTGGTAAGTGTACTATGAAATATTTTTTATTTATATTTTGTCAATTAATATACATATGTATATAGATATATTGTGACTTATATAATTTTCTATAAACTATGATAACATATTATATTATTATTATTTTTCTTACAAATAACCACAACACGCTACATATGATTTTTTTTTTCTCTTAAAATTAACCACAACGCATCACATAGGATGCTATACAGGTTTTAGTATATGTATAAAAGATATTTAGATTATTATCAAACTATTTATATTTAGATTATTATTATTTATTTATTGGAATCTATCTGAATTATTTATAATATTGTATTAACGTATCCATGCACGAGACGGGACTTACAATATTATTAAATGAAATTAAGAAAATTGAAATGAGTAGATTAATGATTATGGATTCATAAAATTAACTTGGTTTAGAATAAATTTAATTTATAATGAAGATGAAATTTTATAAAGAAGCAAAGGAGTAAAACTTTCGGGAGGCATTTTTGTCTATCTTAAAAATTAAAGAGGGAAGTGAAAAATGACGGAGGAGGGAAAGAGGATCTTCAAAATCAAAACCCTAGCTTGGAACTACTTGGAAGAGGCTCTGGTAGAGTCGATTATCGCTTGTCTACCTCTCTCACTTGTCTCCGCCCTCGCCGCACCACCCCAACCTGGTGCCCTATCGACACCGGCCAAATCTGGCGCCATCGACACCGGCCAGAGCACCAATTCTGCTAAGGAGGCTGGCCAGAGCACCAATTATGCAAAGGAGTTTTACAAATTTGTCTCCGCCCTCGCCGCACTACCGCTTCCCTACTGACCTTCGACACCGACCAAATCTGGCTCAATCGCCTCTACATAAGCCATCTCTTCGGCAAGAGCACCAATTCTGCAAAGTAGTTCGATTATGGTACTGCCCTTCGAGATTTCCGACTTCGAATCCAGTTGTCGGTTAGGTAAGTGCAATTGCCATCTCCTATTCCCTTCAACTATTTCTGATTTTGGTGATTTGTGCGAAGAACTCGTCTTGCACATGCAGAATTTCAATTTTGTCAATTGCTGGAGTTGTGTAATTTTGATCTATGTTTGATGTATTTGCTTCCTTGTAATTTCGCGACCTCGCGAGGAAGTTGTCATAGATCCATGCTATGCGCCGAGGTTCTGCTTCCGGAGTTAGGAAATCTGTTATCTTACTTGATTTTGGATGAATTTTGTTTTGATTTTGTGTTTCACCTCCTGGAATGTGCATTCTGTATGCCTCTTTTAGCGTAGAAGGTGTAAATTGACGAATTCCCTGAGATTTGTTATGGCATTTGGATCAGATCTCTAATTACTTTGAATATTGTGTGATTTGTTGTATAGTATCGTTCTTACAAGCGTGTGATTCCCCCTTTTCCTTAAAATAATGTCGTATCTTAAATATTTTGGGGGATTTTCTTGGTTTGAATTTTTCTTTGTTGACAGGGAAGGCTAATGTAGCCAAGATGTTGTAAGTTGATTAGTTAATTGTTGATGGAGATAGGACTGATCTCTTAGGCTGAGAGACACTTAGTTTTTATTGTCTTCCCCATGTATCTTTATATTAAATGTTTTTTTATTAACGATTTCAAAATTTTCTAGAAAAAAATAGAAGTATGGAGGAACTATTATTGCATTACTGTTAATCAAAAGCACTTATGACTAATTTCCATCTAAATGGAGTAGGGATTTTCATGAAATTCAGCGTATCATAAAAGATTGTGGGGAACTCTATCTTCCCACACAACTAATTGTGCTTCATTTGATGTGATAATGGTGTTGGATTGGGTTGCCTTGGGTTAGTATATGCCTATCTGCTGACTTTGTGATCGAATTTGCCAAGTAAAATTAACCCTGACGGAGAATTTGCGCTTGAATTTTTTTAGTCATCGCCTTGCTGAAGTTTGTCAGCTACTGAATTTATGAGATGTACTTTGTACTATCAGCATACTCCTTTTGATTGAGTTAAGAATTAGAAAGGCTTGAGTTTTTAATATGATGTTATACTACTGGACATCAAGGTCTTATATCGAAGATTCCTTGAATAATGTGGGTTTAGCTAGGAAATTTGTGAGACTTAAATGTTTGAGACTTTGACATACTTAAACTCTATTGTTTATTGATTTCTTCTTATTTATTGTTATGCCTGAAATCAGTTGAGTAATTTTTTTAGAAGGCTCTATATTAGCTCGGCTGATAATGTTCAAATATATGAGGAGATGGGGATTATCTCTGCTAGACCGATCATGATTTGTGGTTGTTCATATGATAGTTACCTTGATTACCCTTTTCTTTTTGCTCAATCGTGCATGAGAATTCTCTCTCTCTCTCTCATGCTGAATCACTTTAGCGGTTGGGTTTTGGTGGTTTACTACACTCGATTTATTTGAAGCATTGCTACTTGCTTAAATAAGGCTTTATGTTTGACTAGGTTAGGTGACCCTAAGATGCGATTATGTCCTTGCTTTAGCTATCCTTGCTTGTTTCATGCTCTAGGTGTCCAATAATTTGTTATGATTCTACATGTTTCTCCTACCCAACACTCTCACTTGTTTCCTTGATTGTCTTTTCCTCTCTCTCTAGCATCAATTTCTCAAGCTTAAGAGCATCCCTCCGAATGTCTCATTCGCTCTATGTTGTTTAGGCTTTAGAGCTCAAATGTACACTTCGAAGGAAAAGGTACGATTCACTCTCCACAACCTGCAATTTTAGGTCTCTTTGATCTGGATTGATTGAATTCCATGTTTATCTTGTCTCTCTGTGTATATTTCAGGTTTCAATTCTAATTCCAAGGTACAATTATGATTCTAGGTTTCGTGTGATTACTATTCTAGGCTCCATGCATATTTGATTCTAATGACAAGTTTTTGATAAATTCTAATTGAAAGTTGCATACTCATTGTAGATTCCTGTTGAAATTGTTTCATGCTAAGCTATTGAAAGCATGGCCACTAGTGTTGTGTTGTTAGTATCTTTTCTGGAATTTAGTAATGTTTGTATCCACTTGGGATTTAGTGGCTTACACAATCACATTTTTCGTGAGTATCATGGTCTTAGTATTTGCCGGCATTTCAATCTGCCTTGACAATGACCACCAATTTCACCCATTTAATTCAAAAATATATGCAATGAGTTAGTGCCTATTAATATTTTTTAAACATAAACTTTACGACTTAAATTATGCAAACTGCTCTATTTTCCTAGTAGAACAAGCCCAATTATTTATTTTCCTCGTCTTTCTTTACACATAAGTTAGTAGGCATTGTACATATATTGTTTTTAGACAGATTGAATGTAGTTTTGTTCCTGTATAAATTTTGTTTGGATGAGGCATTTACTAATCTTTTTTATGAGTTAGGTGCTTTCGTAGTGGTTGGATCATGCTTGGATGAGTAAATCAATCGTTTCCTGGAACTTCGATGACCCAATCAGGGTGCTCGGCATTTGCCGCAAGTGCTCTCACTAAGCATTCATTGGATATGTAAGCACCAACTTGTGATTAGTTCTTTATCTGACTTCTGTAAGCACCAACTTCTTATCATGCCACCAGTGCTGGGCAGAGCAACATAGGAGGCTCTCAGCTTGATGATAGTAAGTTGCAAGAACGGTTCCATGAAGACATCTCAGGTAAAGCTCTTCATTTTTTGCCCTCTGTTTTGATTAAGTTTGTAGATAAAATTTTCACTTTGTTGTCGAGTGGTTGAATAATTTACTTTTGTTGAATGTGAATTTTCATATCATATCAATATAGCATTACTTCGGTTGAATTTGAATTGCTCAGTCGGAATGAAAGGGAAGTCTACTCTGACTGGAAGTTCCTTGTTTCTTTTCTTTTATCAACTTGTGCAGGTCAATCATCACACGTTTTCTAATGGACTTGTTATCTTTTCCACTCAGCGAGTTCTATGTACCTAGAAGTTCTTGTACAAGATGGAACTTGCACTATGAAGAAATCTGCAAAGAAGTTCTTAGAGCAAAATCAGGATACATCAAATTTTGTGGTTTTGGACCTCGACCAACACCAAGTAAGCCTTCTCAATTGTTGTTACATGAAATATATGAGAAGAACAAAGCCTTGGAAGACAAGATCAAATCCCTAATATTTGCATTAGAAGAGACGGCGAAAATGGTGGAAGAGTTCATAGCATAATTTCTAGTTAGGTTAGACGTTCAATACATATGTCAGGTATTGGTTGGTCATATTTAATTGTTCAATCTCTGAGACTTTTGAGGAATTCATTTGAGTTACGTTATAAAAATAAAAATACAGGTTTTGGATTTTGATTAAGAATTTATGTATTCGAGTTACCTTGTTTCTAATTTATGAAGATAACTTTTGACGTAAACTACATTGTGGGAGAAAGTAATTTCATCCCAAAAAAATGTTGTTCCTAAAACGACAAAATGATATGGTCGTTGTTAATTTTCTGTAGCGAGATAACTTTTTGTCACTTGATTGATGTATATAGTGATGAAAAATATATTCTCTCGCCAATGAATGATTTTAAGCGAGGAAAAACTTCTTCTCTCTATCATGCATTGCTCGACGCTAAAAAATTCATATGACGACATATTAAAATGGTCGATGACAATCTTTACCAACATAACATTTTATCGCTAAAATGATATCTACAACGATGGATTCGATCTCATCACAATAGCATGCTTATACCAACAATAAATTTCCTCGTCAAATGTATTTTTCATGTTCAATTTCATAATTGTAATCCATCATTTCCGAGGAAACTAATTGTAATCCATCATGCAATCTCATCGAAGGATCAAGCTCTCGCCTTTTTCAACAATTAGACAACTCTTTCAAGAAACCCTAATTTATCTACCGATTTTATGTTTATAATCCAAGTTGTTAACATGGATCTCTATTAAATAGGTAATAAACATATAAGAGGCAGTGGATGATCAAAGCATCATAAAAGTCGAATCTTTACCTCAAGCACGCGTGGATATCGTCGAGCTCGCCCCGACCCTAGAAGTGGGTGGATTACTCGCTCTTCATTGCAAGAAAAGACATCAATAATAAAAGGAGATAACTTTGCATTAAACTAAACAAAAGCTTACAACCGATCGAAACCAGACAACTTTCGCTCCCTTGCTCCTACTCGGCCTCCACTCTCTCTCTCTCTCTCTACTACTAGCCCCATGGGCTTTATTTATAGGCCTTAATCCTTGCTAATCAAGGTAAGGAATATCTATCTAATCCTAAAGATATAATTCTACTTGGAAATAAATAAATCTAAATAAGTAAAACTAGATAAATCCTTAGGGTAATTAATTGTTCAACCCTTAGGATAAATAAAAAGATAAAAAGGAAAAATATCTAAATCTTCATGTGTTGGGAATCTTCTCTCGAAAATATCTCCATCGGATTCGGGATAGAACCTTAACAAGAAATCGGACTAGATCGAAATTGGCCACTGGTGGTCAACTCGATATCGAGTAGGCTTACTCGATATCGACCAGAAATTTCCCGGCTTCAGCTCTGTCACTCGATCTCGGCTATGGGGTCAATATCGAGTAGTTGTTGGTCGATATCGACCAAAACTGGTCGATATCGAGCTGTCCTCTTGTCTGCTGGTCGATTTTGGAATTTTCGACCAAGATTTGGTCGATATCGAGTTGGCTTGGTCGATATCGACCAGTCTTCTCAGCATCCTGCTCTGTTCTTGAAACGCAGTTTCCCGAGTTCTCGTTTGACGGATTGACGCATATGAGCATGCGTTGGAAAGCTCTTCTCGAGGGCTACAATTCTCATGAATACATCAGAACTTGACTCAGAATGATGAATGCCAAAAAATGGCCTTTTCTCCAGCTGCATCATCCTTAGCTTCTTCATGAGTTTTCCTTCAAGCTCCAAAGTGCGTCCAAACTTCTCCAAATTAGCTCTAAACTCCTAAGAATCACATCAAACTTGTGTAGACTCCATATATGGAAATATTAAGCATAATTACACAAATTTGCTATATTCCCAACCCAAAATAATAGAATAAGTGGCAGAAATAAGTATAAAAACATGGTATAAAACATGGACATCAAATCACCCCATACTTAAGCTTGCTTATCCCCAAGCAATAACTTGGATGGTCATTCAGGGGAAGGATTCAAAACTCTCAACATCATAGATTCATTCTTATATGTCCCTACAATCAATTACCATCCTCGAAAAGGTACTAGTGCCACAAATCCATACATGTGCAATAAAAGCAACATCTACACACAAAAGGAGGGTTATGCAAAAACAATTCATGTGACAAAGCATCAATAATCAAGAAGACTTTAATTAAGCTCAATAAGGAGTGGATTCGTAAAAGGATTAAGGTGGGCAATTTTTGGCAATGTGGTGCTAATAATCCGGGGAAATGGAGTATTTCCAAACTGAATTTCCACATTCCTTCTTCATAAGATTCATCACCTTTCACTCATCGCTCAATGTTTTTTTTCTCAACATAATGCTTTTACCTCTCTAACCTCAGCACTGCCTTCTCGCGAGTCGCAAACATGAGTGTCCTGAATGACCCCGGATAATTAGTGCTTTGGACTCCTCAAATGTGTGTCCCATCTCACTGAACTATTATCTCAGTAAGCAGGGTCGATCTACCTTTATCTCCTGAGGTGACTAGATTTTTTTCTCACTCAATAAATTTTCCATATATTTCAAACAATTTCCTTCCAAACTCCAATAATGATAACAACAACAGAAATACCATATAACATCATAATGTGACATCATTCTCAACATAATCCCCGGATAAGAAATAAGGTAAAGAATGGCAATATTTAGAACATGTGGAGCAATAATTGAAATAAGGCATAATATGACTTTTGTGATGCATAAGCATAGGTAAGGCTAGGATTATAAACATGAGCATATATGGAAAATATAAAGTCCTCTATCCTCTTATCATGCAACATGTCAAAAGCAATATCAAATTTTACCTCATTTCAAGGTTTTCAATAAAATATGCACTTCATTGTGACTTCCCTTTACTAGGCAATTTCATGCTATATCTCTAATGAATCCACTTTTGCATCGTCGTGTTCAATATAAGCTTCCATGACTCTTTTCTTTTGAACAATTTACAAGCATTGGAAGATGTCTCATAAAACTTTGAGTTTAGCATTTATGCACAAAAATTTAAAATTTTACTCAAAATTCACCATGTTTATCCTAAAGCAATAATAAAACATAAATAAATAATATTAAGTTCTTCCCCCATCCCATACTTAAAATATACAGTGTCCCCACTGTAAAAATAAATGTAAAACAAGGATATACAGTGTCCCATACTTAAAATATACAGTGTCGAGTTACTGAGTTGGTCGACATCGAGGACCTTGGTCGACGTCGAGGAAACTGTCAGCGTCGAGTGGAAGTCCGAAGTTGAGGAGGCTCATGGCTGGTCGACGTCATGTAGCTAGGTCGACGTCGAGTAGATTTTTGCTGCTCCTCTTGGTCGATCTCCACTGGCCTAGTCGATTTCGACTAACTTTCAGGGACTTCTTTTTCCACTCTTTGCGATCCTTTTATGCTTCCCGACCTAAAAATATTAGTTGTTGCACAAAGACAAGACCTTCCACATGAAGTATTCAAAACTAAAAACAAAAACGAACAAAACCAAAACCAAAAGTTTCGAAGTCCCAAAATTCAAAAGTTTTATGTACATGCTCTAGATTTTAGAGTCGCTAGGCCGACTTCTCCGCTTAAGCATTAGCCTGGCTCATCTTTGTCCGGAGTTATAGGTGGGTCTGGTGGTTCCTCCGATGGTGGGAAGCATGGGATGTCACCCGGGGGCATCATGTGAAGAAGCTTAATCCTCCCCGAGTGAACGCTCCATGGCTTAACCCATTCATCTTCCTGGGCTCCAGCTGGCATGCATAAAGGAAGATATAAAGAAAATATACATACCTCATCATCATACCTCTTCCGCTTCATTGGTTGATTTTTTTGCGCGTCTCCACCACAGCAAAACGGTGGAGTGGGAAGAGATATTTTTACCTCATCATGCAGAGCTTCATGCCACTTTGCTAGGACCCCATACTTGAATATGAACATCGGTTGCTCAAAATTGTCGGGGATGACCTTCACCTTGTAAGGTAAAAGCGACCTTGAAACATCCTGGGCAACAACGTCCAACTTCTTATTTTTCTTGCTCTTCTTCTTCTTGAGGTTCTTCAAATGGTTTTTCAAAGACAGATAGCAAAGTTGGAATTGAGATAGCGGAAGGACATACCTGGGTATCGACTGTAGATAGGTCGATATCGACTGGAGATGGGTCAACATCGACTAGGTTTTGGTCGAGGTCGACCTCCGGTTCAGATCCTCCTTCTAGCGGGATTGGGGCTTCTGGCGGTGATTTTGACAAATCTTGTAGCTTCCTAAATGCGCGTACTCCCTCAAGCCATGCCTGCTCATCAACCATGTATATCCATCTCAAATATTCCAATTCTTTTGCATATGGTCTCTCTCTCTCTTTCCCTTTCGTCCCATGTTTCGAAACACTCGAAGGTGTCCTGCATATACCTATAGAAGAAAACTCAAAGAAAAACGTGAGATCTAACTACCTAAGGCGTGAATGATTGCTTCCTCGACATCGGCATCAATTTTTTTGTAGGAGGAAATCGAGTTTAAAATATAACAAAATAGATCAAAACAGATTCGTGCCCACGCAAATGATTACAAGACCTCCTCCGGATGTAGCAGCAGGAAGTGATGATCGATCCTCGAGGAAGCGTGTCAGCGGATCCTAGGCAGCGGAGAATCTCACGGATGGTGTCGACTTCAAAGTACTCGACCTCGACTAAGGCTAGTCGACAGAGGGTCAAGCACAGTCGAATCCGAGCAAGAGAAGGTCACTGAAGTTTTGGTCGATCTCGAGAAGACTGCTCGATGTCGAGGAGATTCTGGTCGTAGTCGAGTAAACTTAGTCGACCTCGAGTAAGGCTGTAGAGACATAAGCGACATCGATCTGTTTGATCGAGAATGAGTAGTCGACGTCGACCAAGGGGTGGTCGAAATTGATCAGTAACAGAAACTTAAATAAAAGACAAATCTTGCCAAATTCGGAATAAACTATGTATGGAAAAGAACTTCCAAGATCAGGGTTTGCAACAACGATAACCAAACATGCATAAGGCAAGATAAAGAAGAATAATCATGCAATCTCATCGAAGGATCAATCTCTCGCCTTGTCCAACAATTAGACAACTCTTTCAACAAACCCTAATTGTATCTACCGATTTTATATTTATAATCCAAGTTGTTAACATGGATCTCTATTAAATAGGTAATAAACATACAAGAGGCAGTGGATGATCAAAGCATAATAAACGTCGAATCTTTACCTCAAGCACGCGTGGCTATCGTCGGGCTCGCCCCGACCCTAGAAGTGGGTGGACTACTCGCTCTTCATTGCAAGGAAAGACATCAATAATAAAAGGAAATAACTTTGCATTAAAATAAACAAAAGCTTACAACCGATCGAAGCCAGACAACTTTCGCTCTCTTGCTCCTACTCAGCCTCCACTCTCTCTCTCTCTACTACTTACTACCTCTTCTCCTTCTCTAGAATTGAATGAATAAAAACTAGCCCCATGGGCTTTATTTATAGGCCTTAATCCTTGCTAATCAAGGTAAGGAATATCTATCTAATCCTAAAGATATAATTCTACTTGGAAATAAATGAATCTAAATAAGTAAAATTAGATAAATCCTAAGGGTAATTAATTGTTCAACCCTTAGGATATATGAAAAGATAAAAAGGAAAAATATCTAAATCTTCATGTGTTGGGAATCTTCGACTACAACCGAAAGCGTTATTAGCGACCAAAGTTTTAGTGACAAATTATTATTCCTCGATAAATGTGGTATTTTACGACGAACATAATCACTCCTCATAAAATGGCACGAGAACATTAGCGAGGAACCTATATTGCTTGCTACAAATGACAATCAACGATAATTTTTTCGGTTCATCGCTAATTTTTTCCATATTGTAGTCGTCTAAAGCGTAAAAGCAATAACGACAAATTTGAAGTTTTTATTGAGGAATATTTTCATCGCTAAAAATACATTTGTCGAGGAAATTTTAATTTTTTCGCTAAATGTTTGGTGGGAATTTTTTAAAACCCGTAAAATTTATTAGCGATAAATATTTTAATTTCTTGCTAAAATTATGTGTTTCTAGAGAAATAATTTGTCACTAAAAATATCAATTAGTGAGGAATTCTATTTTCGTCGTTATTTATTTGTGTTAAATTTGAGAAAATGCCCTAAATTCAATTGTGAGAAAAGTTTAAATTCCTCACCAAAAGTTTATATTTTACGAGGAGAACATTTTTCTCCTTAAAACAACCATTGAGCAAGGAATATCAATTTCGTTACTAGTAGTGGTGTAGAGAAAACTATGACACAAGTGCATAACTATAAGGCGATAAAAGTATATTTTCATCGCAAAAAGTACATGTTTGACGATGAACGATTTCATCATTGAAAAACTACTTACCGAGAAAGTATTAATTTCATGGTTGATAGTATGAGGAAAAACTATGTCTGGTGTATTAATACAGGCAAAAATAATAATAAAAAACCCTGAAAAATCAAAGGCATTGAAAGTGTACATTCCTTTGTGTTTTTGCTACTTTGTTTATGTAAGAAGGTTGCCCATTACTTTGTTGAATGAATGATAATTTCATTTAAGTTAATATTTGCATATGCGGGATTTGAACCCGCATGTTTGTGCATGAGCACATCACTCTACCGATTGAGCTAATAGGCATAAAAATTATAGGAGAAGACTAGACATGATAAGTAATTGGATAAATCAACGGTCTGAAACAACAAATCTTACCTACTTCAAATGGTCAATGCTAAATTGCTAATCTGTCAAAAAATTGAAGAGAATTTGTCAACAAACTATACTCTTGAACTCAAAACATTAGTGTATATCTAACATAGCTATGTATTTGCAAACAATGAGAATACATGATTGGTGTAAACAGATTGGAGGAAATAGGTCGATCTTTCATTAAGGATGCAAGAAGTTGCAATATTGTGTCCAAATGAACCTTACCTAGACCTGGGAATAAATGAATTTCGATCCAAGGCATTTTTATAACGGGATCTGCATCCAAGGCATGTTAATTTCAGTCCTGAATTCCTTGGTTGAATTCGTTCTATTTGGAGACAGGATAATCTCATATGGAAAAATAAATACAAAACAAAACGCAATGAATCGATTAAAAAAGGGGAAAGAGCCAACATATGGATACAAAACACAAAGCTCAATTCATTTAAACCAAGCAATCACATTATTCAAAGGATACTAGTGACCCTAAACCATGTTCATTGGTTGTCCGACCAAAAAAAAAATCATTATTGAAGATGAAATTTATACTTTGATATTTGTGTTAATATCATGAAAAGAAGCAAAGAGAAGAACTCAAACTTATGAATCTCAAGGTAATGCCAGGGATGACTAAACGCTCCTTTTCGTAAAAGTGTTTGAGATGAATCGACTTAAAGAGGTCTAACAAAAAAAAGGTTGCTAGATCTGATAGTGCATGCTCAAACCTGAGCTCATGATAATCGCACTGTTTTAAAACTTTTTCAACAAAAATTCAAAGGTCAGATTTATCCATCATAAGTTATTAAGTACATGGATTTAAGGAGAAAGTTGTTGCTGTAAGATTCAAAGCTTAGTAAAAAGTATCTAAAATATCAATGCAACACCTCATTAAAACAATTTGCCCAGTTAGCTGATAAAAGACCACCTAAAGCTGAATTTAAAATCCTAACGACATAAGCAAATCATCCCCTTGGAGATATAGGGGCAAGTTGTACAATGCAACTTGTAAGAACTACTAACCAATTTCATTAGTGATAAAATCTCCAACATGCAATATTCTTTGAATGAGAGCATATTTTGATCAACAGGAGCAAAAGAAAGAGGAATAATTCCATTTTCGATAAAAAAAAGTTCACAAAATGAAAATTGAACGGATGCTTACTTTACATACCTCTGTTTTTAAGCTTGTACATACCTCTGTTGCTAGCAATCACCTCGGAATTTGAGATTGGACTTATTGATCCAGAATGCCTGCCATGTTGTCCAGAATGCCGAAAAAAAAGATAGGAATGCGAGCCAAAATCACAACAAAAGCCAACAATTTACACAAGATAACTCCATTGCTTCCACAGTATAAATTTTCAATCTAAACAAAAAAATGAGGGTAAGAAAGAAAAGTATATACTCTAGCCAGATATACACACAAAAGAATCCAAATATACCTAGATGCTTATTTTCTGAAACTTAAATTTGTGGGCTCTCATCAGTCCACATAATGCAAATATATTCCAGCCAAATATACGAACTAGTAAGATCTTGGCTAAAGTCATCCTTAAATAAACAACTTCCATAATTGTGTTTCTTCCACTAGAGTTTGTTGGCTCTGATTAGTGCAAAGCCTAGTAATAATACATATTTCAATCCATCACACATCACAAGCTTAGCTTACTAATGCAATTAGTTGCACTTTTTGAGCAAGTTGAACAATTAAAATAAACCGAATGTTACAACTGTCTTACTGAGGCAACTATTATGTTACTATGGACTTATGAAGAGATGGGACTTCTGGTCACATCACCCATAAAGAGCAGCACATTTGGATGACGGATTTGCTTCATTATCGCAACCATTAGGTTAAAGATCATAGTTCACAGTAATCGGATAATCATCAATGAGATTAGCAACCAACAATCTTTTTCCAGGATTACAGTTCCTGCAATAACAACTATTTTTTCCTATAAGCATCTTAGAAATACTTTTCAGACTATAATCGATAGATGCAGGTGGTGGCTAAGATTCACCGTAGAATTTTGTATGGTGAGATTCAGCTAGGAAATTTATTTCATTTGATATAGACGATTTATTCTTAAGTTATTTCGTGTATAAACTACTAAGGATCTCTTAGTAGGAATTAAATAAAAACTAAATCCCCAACTCTCCGAAATACTGTGGTATCTCTAGCTACTTATGAAGGCAAACAAATAAGAGAAAATAAAGTCGTTAAACTTGGCACAATATACTTTCCCCAAAAAATCCATTATTAGATCATCACGAAAATCTTGGATAGTCAGAACCTTTAGTGCAACATCCTACAAAGGTAGCAAAAAGGAATATGTATAGATAGAGTCGTAGAGAGAACAAGGGACAATAAAGAACTAGTAATGGCAATTCTCATCTTTTTCTTGACTAGAATACTCCCTCATTGCTAATTCAGTCTTGAGAGTCACAAGCAACATAATGAGAAATCTCAAAATGCAAAGCCACTTTAGAAGAAATCCACCCCCAAATAAGCTGAAGTTATTGGTCCCTTCGTTAGATAGATACCATTAATCAAACATGATAATAAACCCAGCTAGGCAATTCAACAAACACCTTATACGCACTAAAAAAAAGGCCGAAGTATACAATTACAACAGTTTCATCCCCAACAATAACTACTTTAATAATGCTCTTGAGGTGCTTGATGAGCTCGAAATCTTGTGTGACCCCATTGCAGCAATCTGCAATTCAAAAAACCCATATAATGGTCAAATCTGTTTTTTAAAATTACAGCAATATACAACAACTCCATTTTGTTTAAAATTACACTGTACTTTTACATCAATACAACAACCCCCAATTTCTGTATTTTAAAACAATACAACAGCCCCAATTTTTGTATTTTACAGCAATGCAGCAACCTATTTCTGTAATATGTATTTTAAAGAAAAGTCCTGCAAATTGAAAACTTTACAGTTAAAAATCATTAAGATGAAATGTTGAAAGTTGTAATCTACCCAAATTAAATAATTGATACTAACTAACCATTTGAATACACTCCCAGTAAAACCATTTGAATATACTCATAATTATTTCAAGATAAATATTTGTCTTGATATAATTTCTCCAAATCTAGACTCAAATCACATTAATTTCTTGAAAATAATCCAAATATACATAAAGTATAAAACAAACCTAGATCTAAAAGTGGGAAGAGAGGGCTGAAGAACGCTTACCGTTGGTAGGGAGGAGGGCCGACCGTCGGTAGGGAGGGAGGAGGGCCAACCGCCGGTAGGGAGCACGATGGCGTACTGGCGGAGTGGCTGGCGGTAGTGGCGATGGGCGAACAGAGGGCGGGTAGAGGCTGAGTTTCTTCTGTTTGGGCGATTTGGCTTTGGTGAACATTCACACTCACAAAGTCACAATTTCATTCACACACTGAGGCTGAGCGGCTGAGCCCTGAGGCACGTTTTGTAATTTTGGGTTTTCTCCCTTTTTTTGTTTTAATAAATCAGATTCCGATCCAGACCGGAAATTTCGCTCTAATCCCGGTCCGATCCAACTTCTGTCTAGCCCTAATTCTACTTATAATATTTTCAACTTATTACATATTTTCATATTATTTAATACAATATAATAATATATATACACTCAACATAAGATTTTACTAATTTTTTTTTATCCAATTCCACTTAATCAATATAAAAACATATGCTTAAGATACAATTTTATCCAATTTAGTTAGATCGATATATTTTTAGAACATTAATATAGTAATAAATAATTAAGATAATATTTTAAATTTTAATAAAATAAAATCTATCTATTATATATAATAAAGAAGAAGTCGTCTGAGACACAAATTTTGAAATAATCAATATATGCACAAGTTAAATTTTATTTTAACTCTATTTAATCAATATATCTATATATGCATAAGATAAAATTTGACACAATTTCATTAGATACGGATATCAATCATCAATTTCAATTTATTTTTATTTATACATAATAAAGGAGAAGTCGCCAGAGACACATGGCGGCTTCTCCTTAAAAGTAGTCATATGAACCAATCACATTTTTTGAAAAAAATAATAAATATATGTACAAGATAAAAGTAGATATATCTATTCAATCAAACAATATATCTATGTATGTAACACCCCCTTTTATAACCAGAGGGAATGTCACAGCGCCAGTGATTACTCGGACTTTAATGTCTTCGTAACCACCTTAGTCTTATAGGGACATGCAACCATGCTCCCATAAACAAGATGATAATATTAAATACACAAATGAAATACAATTAAATTGCGGAAGAATTTAAAAAATAACCGTTTATTAATCTTTTCTCTAAAATTGAGGATTTAAATTTACAATCTGACAATATTACAGCGAAAGACCTTTTAATAAATTCAAACAATAAAACTCCTATACAATATATCTAGAAATTTTAAAATGCAAATACAATGTTAAAAAACCTTAAGTGTCTTCTCAACTTCTCTTTGTCTTCTCTTCTAAGACTCGACCTAAACCTGCCGTCACAAACAATAGGACGGTTAGTTCTTACGAACTAGCAAGCAACGGCTCGAAAACTGGGACTACTTTGGATTCAAACTCAGTGACCAAGATAAGATATGAATCTAAACCCAAATGTGATTATTGAGAATATTTTACGTAGGCTTAACATTTTAAGACACGACTCCTGTGACACGGATAATCCAGAAGGATTGAGTAACAAAAGATGCGAGCGACAAGCACTTTTAGGAACCATACTCCGATTACAGATGGAATATGATATTGCTTCAATTAATTGTAATCACTATAAATCATTTTTCTCACTATGTTAACAAAATATATGTATATCATACACTTCACTCACTTCCTCACGTTGAGTAGCTTGAACACAAATTGATATAACACACTTCACTCACTTCCTCACATTAAGTAGCTTAAACACCAATATATATAACACACTTCACTCACTTCCTCACATTGAGTAGCTTAAACACCAAGCAGATGAACGGTAATTTATTTTAAATAATTTGGCAAGCAATCAAAGGAAAGAAAACAACAAGACACGAAGGCACCGAAATGAGCGGAAAAGCTCGGAATGTCACTTGCCTTATTCGTCTTGTTGGATTTTGATACCAACTATGGACTTCAAAGCACTTGGTGACAGGGTTAATGAAGTCTACGAATGAATCAATGCTATCTTCTTTTGAATCTTGACTCATTGTGGATGGATAAGGATTTGACGATAACGCTGCGGATTAAAGAGATTACCCGGGTTAGAACAACTTCTAAAACTGTGGGGTAATTTCTGAAATTTTAGAAACTATAATAGGGGCATATTTTACAAAAATTAAAAGTGTGGGAGGTTTCGTGTAAATACCCACAAACAGGCCCTAGCCCGATAGCCCCCTTCTCGCAGCTTCAACAGTGGTTTTGGGCAATCTTCCGGCGGCTTGTTCTCCTTGCACAGAGCTTCGATCGATGCGTATGACCTATCATACTAACGAGTGCAATCTGTACTTGAGCGTGATTGTGTTGGTTTTGTCGGAAGGTAAACAACAATGTCGAAATAGGTGCTTGAACAGTGGTTGCGATTCGAACAAAATAGGACACGCACACACATGCTTGGTTAGGTTAGTTCGACAACAATTCGACGTCAATTAGGGACACCGAAAATGTATCTTCCAAACTTACCACTGCTCATTGATATGCAAGGTTTCTGTAGAATTGATTCAGGGTCGAAGGCGTTGAGCTATGGCAGCGGAAATGTGGACCAATGCACATGAATAGATTAGTTTAGAATCCGGACAGCCCTTTGAACATCCTTTCATAACTCCTTCGTATGAAATCGGAATTATGAAAAACTGAATGTTTTGGAAACTAGACTTACCGAGATTCATTTTGATATAAAAAACAGGGGATTTGAGCAAAAGACGACGGAGAACGATGTCCTGCAAGTCGTCGTAGTTTTCGCTCAGCCTGGGATTTTCCTGGGCACTTTCATCCGCCTTGATGCTTCTAAAAGTCTTGAACCATTTAGAATTTGGCCATGACTTGTGAATAAAAGTTGTAGTAAACGGAGTTTTCTTTGAAACGTGCTATCAACGGATAGAGACGACCCATCACAGCCTCCTAGGGGCATCCCGCAAGAACCTGTCGACAGTTGCTATAGTTTCAAATGTTGTTGTACTTCAACATCGTAATTTCCTAATTACAGATCGGAATTGAATGAAATTTAAGGCAATGGAAAGTAGACTTATAGATCTACGATTTGGTATACAGAATTTGAAATTCCGCGGAGAAACAAGGGAGAACGGAGGGTCGAAAGTTGCTGCAGAAACCAATCGACACAATGGCCTCAATTCGAAGCTTGAGGCGGCTGCTGAGCTTTGTTCAAACTGCTTCGGTCGACCGGCCCGCGTGATACCTCTCCTGGGGAACTCCCGGGTGCACTGGTGGTCGCCTGCGTTGGTTGTGGCAAAACTCTGGTGCCCGACGTCGACTTTGTTTGGAGGTGTGTTATGATTTTGGAGAAACAAGGAGATGTCGAACGAGCAAACTTGGGGAATGGATTAGGATCAATCCCAAGAATAATATGAGTTTAACAAATTGATAAGATCGGGTTGAAGATATGCCGAGATTTGCGAGATTGGAGGGAGGAAGTTGCAACTTTGTTAAACCGCGGCTTCTCGGACGGAAATGAAGGAGATGGGTTCACCACCCGGTTCGGTCTGATTTAGAAATGTGAATTTAATGGGTCCGGTAAACTAAACCGCAAAAAAATAGAAAATCATCGGTTCAAGCTCTATATCCGAAATTTCATTTATTAAAATTCTACACTATTTATTCAAACACATTTTATTTTGCGTAAAAAAATTTCTCTACAACCTTATACCAAATTTTTTTTAATAAATTATAATAGTTTATAATTATGCATCATTCCTTATTTTTGAAAGAAAATATCTCACTTTGCCTTAAAGCAATATAACATAAAAAACTGACTTATTTACTAAATATGCACCTAAGATAAAACATCTTTAAACTAGTTATAAAACTTACATATATCCACTTTAAAATTTCTAAGTTCAAAATAAAATAACTTTTATTACGAAAATTATATTTACTTAAAACGAAATACCTAAAGATAATTTGGGGTATTTCATATCTCCCTCCTTAAAAATAAGTTTCGTCCCGAAACATAGAAAACGAAAAGGAGTAGGGAGAAGAGGTATAAAGGAAAGAGAGTACAATACTGAGATGTTTTAAGATTGAACACGAAAGATACTAAGAGTTAACGAGGAGAAGCTTAGAATTGACTGTGAACGATCTCTCTTTACTTTGAAATATATGTAATGTTACCTTATAAAATAATTAAGTTACTAATTGTGTATATAAATAACTAGACACAAAATGAAATGTTCCGAAAATAATTTGGGGATATAATATAAAGAAAACATTATTATTTGAATTATAGAAGAAATACCCAAAAATAATTTGGGGTATTTCATTCCTCCTCACTTAAAATAAGTTTCGTCCCGAAACTTAAAGAAAAGAAGGAACACCACTAAACTAGGGATAAGAGGGCACACGAAGAAGTTTCGACTTTTGAGAATGATAGGAGGTACCTAACTTCGTTCTGAAACTTAGGAAAAAAAGAAATGGGTAGAAAGGATATAGAGGAATATCACTTATCGTTAAAACGATTTAAATATGCTAGTCAACTAAGAACTAAAAAGTAATCACGGGGTATTGGCCACGCGAGAACACCACTTGATGAGAAGAACTAATATCATCAACACATTTGACATACTTGTCTTCAATTGCAGGAGCATCCAAAGGGACGGATGTGGCCATCGATAACCTTGAAAGCTCAAAGGATTGGATTTGATGTTTGGATCTATACAGTTGACTGTGTACCCTACGAAAAGGAATTGCTTAAAGAGCAAAACAACATAATTACTTCTATTGTAATTAGTTGTTCACCGAACTCATTATGACTAAAGTCTAAGTATTATTTCTTTTAGTTCCGCCTCTTATCTTAGGCCTAGGAACGAAGGATTGAGTTGTTTTACACATTTTTTTTTATTTGAGCACGTTTGACGATATGTGAAACCTTATCGCAAGTTAGTCAAATCTTATCACACAATGAACATGGTAATCAAGCCTACCCTTGGCTTTCTTCTCAACCCACTTGGCTTCCTTTTCCAGATTACCAAATGGTCGCGCGATGGTTTCGAAGGCAGCCACTATAGGCAGAACTGATATCTTATTCACGTGTAACGAGTGCTCCATATGGAACAGGTTCATCTTTGGATCTCCTTCGAGTTCATTGAATGAATAACACGTTGTCCGGGCTTTTATCTTCCTCTTGAGTGCGGACGTGATTTTTAAATTTATTTTTATTATATAATTCTAACGTATTTTAATTTTTATTACTTCAAGCGTTTGACCATGAGTGTTCGAACAAGACTTATATTACACCAAGATTGAGAAAGGAACATTAGGAGTTACTGCTAGCGCACGAACAATGGGACACAAGTAAGAAATGAGTTTTACTCACTAATCGAGGATCATAGGGAATAATTAATCAATTGTCACACACACACGGTACATCACGAGGGTTTCACTACTTTACTGTAGGAATATTTAGTATGTCGCATGGATCTCCACCACCAAAACATTTAAATTAGAAGGCACAAGGACACAAAAGATAGATCACTTGATGGACTTAAAAGTAGTTTAGAAACGATCACGAGAAGTTGGAATTGAGACTTTGAATTTTTACACACTTAAATCTTAAACAAACTTTACCCACTTTACTTTCAAAACCTCTTCGAAATTCAACACTATCTTTCATGATTTTAAAATTTTCATAGAATACAAAATTGTCACATATAAGATTCTCTTCAAATGTTTTGACATAGGATTGGAAATGATACACAAACAATCATATAGTTTATTAGAATACTAGGGGAGTTTACTTAAAATAATCATTACACACTTACACATATGAAAAATACGTTGACGCGCTTAACACATATCTTTGATAATGAATTCTAGTTGAAAAGATTACACTTGCAATTTATTAAAATCATGAGAATTGGATTGAGATAACATTTAAAGACTTAAACACTATATCTCTTAACAACACGGTTGAATGGAAATATTCATATTTGAAACGTCTTGTTGAATACTTTCTCGAACGCTAAAGCATCTTTTTAAAATAAATACCCATACATTCATATTGATAATTATTTGAAAATACTTTGACACATTGGATATACTTTATTTTAAAGGAATGGAAAATTTTCACTTACAACCCTTTAGAACTATTACGGAAAAATATTACAACTCTTATGAAGATACTATTTTCATAACTCATTTTACAAAGTTGTTACCGGAAAAAAAAAATTCACACTTCTTTTAACAATAGAAGATGTCTAGGTTTTTTTTTTGAACTTTAAGTAACACTTGTTATGTTGTAAAGAATATTTAACAATTCACAAAGTCTTAATTTTACTATTTATTTTCCAGATTGAGAATTATATTCATTATTGTATTTCTAAAATACTCAGATTTTTTTTGAAAATAAAGTACGAAAAATAAAACAGGATTTCCCTAAATATTTATTATGATTTGGTTCAATAATTTGATTAAATTAAACTTTATATTTTATGAAAATATTTTTATAGAGATGAAACTAACTTTTCTATATGAATGATTTTCCAAAGAAATATATCTACTCTTATTTTAAAACACCAAAAAATAATATTTAAAACTTCATGGAAATGGTTTTAAGAAAAATTCATTTCAAAACTCATGTACGGAAAACCTCGCTCTGATACCACCTTCTGTAACACCCCCTATTATAACCCGAGGGAATATCACAGCGCCAGTAATTACTCGGACTTTAATGTCTTCGTAACCACCTTAGGCTTATAGGGACATGCAACCATGCTCCCATAAACAAGATGATAATATTAAATACACAAATGAAATACAATTAAATTGCAGAAGACTTTAAAAAATAACTATTTATTAATCTTTTCTCTAAAATTGAGGATTTAAATTTACAATCTGACAATATTACAGCGGAAGACTTTTTAATAAATTCAAACAATAAAACTCCTATACAATATATCTAGAAATTTTAAAATGCAAATACAATGTTAAAATAACTTAAGTGTCTTCTCAACTTCTCTTCGTCTTCTCTTTTGAGACTCGACCTAAACCTGTCGTCACAAACAATAGGACGGTTAGTTCGTAAGAACTAGCAAGCAACGGCTCGAAAACTGGGACTACTTTGGATTCAAACTCAGTGACCATGATAAGATATGAATCTAAACCCAAATGTGATTATTGAGAATATTTTATGTAGGCTTAACATTTTAAGACACGACTCCTGTGACACGGATAATCCAGAAGGATTGAGTAACAAAAGATGCGAGGGACAAGCACTCTTAGGAACCATACTCCGATTACAGATGGAATATGATATTGCTTGAATTAATTGTGATCACTATAAATCATTTTTCTCACTATGTTAACAAAATATATGTATATCACACACTTCACTCACTTCCTCACATTGAGTAGCTTGAACACAAATTGATATAACACACTTCACTCACTTCCTCACATTGAGTAGCTTAAACACCAATTTATATAACACACTTCACTCACTTCCTCACATTGAGTAGCTTAAACACAAGTTTATATGCTTTGCACGTTTACCACTCTTAATATGAATTGAATGTTTTACATCACACATTGTTCGTTATAATATGATACCGGCCCCGCTCTCACTAGCAGATAGAAGCCTACTACCGGAGGTAGTGTAACATTTCTCTACAGAAATGTGTTAGTTTCATGAAACCTTTTATAGACCGGGCACACACAGTCCCGACTATTTCCATTATTTTTATTACTTTACATACTGCATTCACTTTGCTTCACATTCACTAGTAGATTTTACTTGATTGATCTTGATTCAATTGATTTCTAATCATAACACACAATCCTCACATTGTCAACTATTTACTTAAGACATCCTAGGTGATCACACAACACAATATAACCCATGTTATTTATAGGTAAGATGGATGCCAAATGAAATTAAAGAAATTAAAATAAAGGATGGAAACATCAAAGAAAAGGCATGTTCCATACCTAACCAATTAACATGAAAGAACAAGAATAAATCATGCTTTAAATAAACGGTGGGTAACTATATTATTATTATCTTATTTTAAGGTCACCCAATTAAACTTGCCAAATCTAAACTGAATGGTAAATAAATCACACAAGCACATAAACGATAATTTATTTTAAATAATTTGGCAAGCAATCAAAGGAAAGAAAACAACAAGACCCGAAGGCACCGAAATGAGTGGAAAAGCTCGGAATGTCACTTGCCTTATTCGTCTTGTTGGATTTCGGTACCAACTATGGACTTCAAAGCACTTGGTGACAGGGTTAACGAAGTCTACAAATGAATCAATGCTATCTTCTTTGGAATCTTGACTCATTGTGGATGGATAAGGATTAGACGATAACGCTGCGGATTAAAGAGATTACCCGGGTTAGAACAACTTCTAAAATTGCGGGGTAATTTATGAAATTTTAGAAACTATAATAGGGGCATATTTTACAAAAACTAAAAGTGTGGGAGGTTTCGTGTAAATACCCACAAATAGGCCTCAGCCCGATAGCCCCCTTCTCGCAGCTTCAACAGTGGTTTTGGGAGATCTTCCGGCGGGTTATTCTCCTTGCATAGAGCTTCGATCGATGCGTATGACCTATCATACTGACGAGTGCAATCTGTACTTGAGCGTGATTGTGTTGGTTTTGTCGGAAGTAAACAACAATATCGAAATAGGTGCTTGAACAGTGGCTGCGATTCGAACAAAACATGACACCTACACACATGCTTGGTTAGGTAAGTTCGACAACAATTCGACGCCAATTAGGGACACCAAAAATGTGTCTTCCAAACTTACCACTGCTCATTGATATGGCTGCGGAAATGTGGACCAATGCACAAGAATAGATTAGTTTAGAATCCTGACAGCCCTTTGAACATCCTTTCATAACTCCTTTGTATGAAATCGGAATTAGGAAAAACTGAATGTTTTGGAAACTAGACTTACCGAGATTCATTTCGATATAAAGAACAGGGGATTTGAGCAAAAGATGACGCAGAACGAGGTCCTGCAAGTCGTCGCAGTTTTCGCTCAGCCTGGGATTTTCCTGGGCACTTGCATCCGCCTTGATGCTTCTAAAAATCTTGAACCATTTAGAATTTGGCCATGACTTGTGAATAAAATTTGTAGTACACGGAGTTTTCTTTGAAATGTGCTATCAACGAATAGAGACGACCCATCACAGCCTCCTAGGGGCATCCCGCAAGAACCTGTACTTCAGCATCCGTAATTTCCTAATTCCAGATCGGAATTGAATGAAATTTGAGGCAATGGAAAGTAGACTTACAGATCTACGATTTGGTATAAAGAATTTGAAATTCTGCGGAGAAACGAGGGACAACGGAGGGTCGAAAGTTGCTGCAGAAACCAGTCGACACAATGGCCTCAATTCGAAGTTTAAGGCGGCTGCTGGGCTTTGTTCAAACTTCTTCGGTCGAACGGGCCACGTGATACCTCTCTTAGGGAACTCCCGGGTGCACTGGTGGTCGCCTGCGTCGGTTGTGGCAAAACTCCGGTGCCCGACGTCGACTTTGTTTGGAGATGTGTTATGATTTTGGAGAAACAAGGAGATGTCGAACGAGCAAACTTGGGGAATGGATTAGGATCAATCCCAAGAATAATATGAGTTTAACAATTTGATAAGATCGGGTTGAAGATATGCCGAGATTCTCGAGATTGGAGGGAGGAAGTTGCAACTTTGTTAAACAGCGGCTTCTCGGACGGAAATGAAGGAGATGGGTTCACCACCCGGTTCGGTCTGATTTAGAAATGTGAATTTAATGGGTCCGGTCAACTAAGCCGCAAAAAATAGAAAATCATCGATTCAAGCTCTATATCCAAAATTTCATTTATTAAAATTCTACACTATTTATTCAAACACATTTTATTTTGCGTAACACAATTTCTCTACAACCTTATACCAAAATTTTTTTAATAAATTATAATAGTTTATAATTATGCATCATTCCTTATTTTTGGAAGAAAATATCTCACTTTGCCTTAAAGCAATATAACATAAAAAACTGACTTATTTACTATATATGCACCTAAGATAAAACATCGTTAAACTAGTTATAAAACTTACATATATCCACTTTAAAATTTCTATGTTCAAAATAAAATAACTTTTATTATGAAAATTATATTTACTTAAAACGAAATACCCAAAGATAATTTGGGGTATTTCATATCTCCCTCCTTAAAAATAAGTTTCGCCCCGAAACATAGAAAACGAAATGGAGTAGGGAGAAGAGGTATAAAGGAAAGAGAGTACAATACTGAGATGTTTTAAGATTGATCACGAAAGATACTATGAGTTAACGAGGAGAAGCTTAGAATTGACTGTGAATGATCTCTCTTTACTTTGAAATATATGTAATGTTACCTTATAAAATAATTAAGTTACTAATTGTGTATATAAATAACTAGAAACAAAATGAAATGTTCCGAAAATAATTTGGGGATATAATATAAAGAAAATATTATTATTTGAATTATAGAAGAAATATCCAAAAATAATTTGGGGTATTTCATTCCTTTCCACTTAAAATAAATTTCGTCCTGAAACTAAAAGAAAAGAAGGAACACCACTAAACTAGGGATAAGAGGGCACACGAAGGAGTTTCGACTTTTGAGAATGATAGGAGGTACCTAACTTCGTTCTGAAACTTAGGAAAAAAAGAAATGGGTAGAAAGGATATAAAGGAATATCACTTATCGTTAAAACGATTTAAATATGCCTAGTCAACTAAGAACTAAAAAGTAATCACGGGGTATTAGCCACGCGAGAACACCACTTGATGAGAAGAACTAATATCATCAACACATTTGACATACTTGTCTTCAGTTGCAGGAGCATCCACAGGGACGGATGTGGCCATCGATAACCTTGAAAGCTCAAAGGATTGGATTTATGTTTGGATCTATACAGTTGACTGTGTACCCTACGAAAAGGAATTGCTTAAAGAGTAAAACAACACAATTACTACTATTGTAATTAGTTGTTCACCGAACTCATCATGACTAAAGTCTAAGTATTATTTCTTTTACTACCGCCTCTTATCTTAGGCCTAGGAACGAACGATTGAGTTTTTTTACACATTTTTTTTATTTGAGCACGTTCGACGATATGTGAAACCTTATCGCAAGTTAGTCAAATTTTATCACACAATGAACATGGTATTCAAGCCTACCCTTGGCTTTCTTCTCAACCCCACTTGGCTTCCTTTTCCAGGTTACCAAATGGTCGCGCGATGGTTTCGAAGGCAGCCACTATAGGCAGAACTGGTATCTTATTCACGTGTAACGAGTGCTCCCTATGGAACAGGTTCTTTGTTGTAAGGAGGAAATCGAGTATGCAAAATAGAATGTAAATAAACTAAGGCAAACCAGATTCCGTCCCTTGTAAATAATTACAAGACCTCCTCTTGATGTAGCAGTGGGAAGTCAGGATCGATCCACGAGGAAGCGTGTCAGCGGATCCTAGGCAGCGGTGGAGTCTCACGGTCAGAAGTCGACAACAGGTGCTAGATCAGTCGACAGGAGATCAGGCTAGTCGAACAGCGTAGCAGTCGCAGGCAATGGCTACTCGATCTCGACAAGGGGCTACTCGAGATCGAGTACAGTCCTCGTCGACTTCGGGTTGGGCTTGTCAAGTTCCTGCATAACTAAGCTACGACGATCTGGGATCGGAAATTAGTAGTCGAGATCGACGAGGGCAGAAAGTAAAAACGAAAGGGAATAAAAACAAATGCTTTGGGATCTCGAACTAAACTTAATGTAAAAGGCTTCCAAGATTGGGGTTTGCAACAACGATAACCAAGCATGCATAAGGCAGAGATAAAACAGATAATCATGTAAATTGCATCAAAGGACAAGCTTTCGCCTTTTCCAACAATTAGACAACTCTTTCAAGGAACCCTAATTGTCTCTACTAATTTTATGTTTACAATCCAAGTTTTTAACATGGATCTCCATTAAATGGGTAATAAACACATAAACAAGTAGTAGATGCTCAAAACATGATAAAGGTCGGATCTTTACCTCAATTATGCATGGCTAACGTCGGGCTCGCCCCAACCCTAGAAGTGGGTGGACTACTCGCGCTTCATCATAATTAAAGACATCAATAATAAAAGGAAATAAACTTGCATTAATGGAATAAAATAGAGCTTACAACCAAAGGAAGCCAATTCCGCTCTCGCTTCACCAACTCCTCTTGGCCACTCACTCTCTCTTTCTCTCTACTACTTCTTCTCCTACTGGAATTGAATGGATAAAACTGAGCCCCTAAGGCTTTATTTATAGGCTTCTAATCCTTGCTATTCAAGGATAGAAACATCTATCTATATCTAAAACTATATCTAAAAGGCTTAATGATAAAAGTAACAACATAATTAAATCTAAATTAGGAAAATATATCTAAATGTCTTCAAAGTGGATAGATCTCTCTCTTCCTTGATGTATCTTGATATATCGGATAGAATCGGTAAACTTCGAGCCCAAGGAATCCCAATCCGAGTAGAACTGCCCCAAAACGCGTCACGCGGTTTCTGGAGTCCTCGTCGATCTCGAGTAAGGCTAGTCGAGATCGAGTAGAATTGTTGGTCGACTGGGCTTGGTTTGTCGTCTCGGGTTGCTGGTCCAATACAGGCTCGGACATGACTCCCGGCGTTAGTCGATCTCGAGGAGAGCTCCTCGATCTCGACGAGTGGTGTGTTATCGACTTGGTCTTCCGATGTTGTCGAGCAACCCTTCTCGCCCTGCTCGGATGTGGGCTCTCGTCCTTGTCGACCTCGAAGACGCTCCTCGATCTCGACGACAATGGATCATTGGCTTGGCCAGCTTGGTGTATCGGGTAGCCTCTTGTCAACATGCTCGGACACAGGCTCTTGGGATTCCTCGATCTCGACGACAGTCTTGTCGATCTCGAGTAGAAAGGTGGATCGGCCTGGTGTTGTCGAGCAGCATCTCTTCGACATGGCTCGGGGAATGTGGTCTGGCACTTGTCGATCTCGATGAGAACTTGGTCGAAATCGAGTAGACTTGCTAGATTTGCTGCTTTCATCTTTGCTTCTTGGTTTTCTCCCGAAATGTTTCCATATTCTGCAATATTGAACAGAAACTTATGTAGATCTCTATTTCCGATAAATAAGCATATATTACATAAATTCGATATATTCCCAACCCGAAATATGCAAAATGTAAAGAATATGGAACTAAAATATGCATAAAGACATGGCTACTTTGGAGACATCATTCTTCTTTGGATCTCCTTCAAGTTCGTTGAATGAATAACACGTTGTCCGGTGTTTTATCTTCCTCTTGAGTGCGGACGTGATTTTCAAATTTATTTTTATTATATAATTCTAATGTATTTTGCTTTTTATTACTTCAAGCGTTTGACCATGAGAGTTCGGACAAGACTTATATTACACCAAGATTGAGAAAGGAACATTAGGAGTTACTACTAGCGCACGAACAATGGGACACAAGTAAGAAATGAGTTTTACTCACTAATCGAGGATCATAGGGAATAATTAATCAATTGTCACACACACACACGGTACATCACGAGGGTTTCACTACTTTACTGTAGGAATATTTAGTATGTCGCATGGATCTCCACCACCAAAACATTTAAATTAGAAGGCACAAGGACACAAAAGATAGATCACTTGATGGACTTAAAAGTAGTTTAGAAACGATCACGAGAAGTTGGAATTGAGACTTTGAATTTTTACACACTTAAATCTTAAACAAACTTTACCCACTTTACTTTCAAAACCTCTTCGAAATTCAACACTATCTTTCATGATTTTAAAATTTTCATAGAATACAAAATTGTCACATATAAGATTCTCTTTAAATGTTTTGACGTAAGATTGGAAATGATACACAAACAATCATATAGTTTATTAGAATACTAGGGGAGTTTACTTAAAATAATCTTTACACACTTGCACACATGAAAAATACGTTGACGCGCTTAACACATATCTTTGATAATGAATTCTAGTTGAAAAGATTACACTTGCAATTTATTAAAATCATGAGAATTGGATTGAGATAACATTTAAAGACTTAAACACTATATCTCTTAACAACACGATTGAATGGAAATATTCATATTTGAAATGTCTTGTTGAATACTTTCTCGAACGCTAAAGCATCTTTTTAAAATACATACCCATACATTGATATTGATAATTATTTGAAAATACTTAGACACATTGAATATACTTTATTTTAAATGAATGGAAAGTTTTCACTTACAACCCTTTAGAACTATTACGGAAAAATATTACAACTCTTATGAAGATACTATTTTCATAACTCATTTTACAAAGTTGTTACCGGGAAAAAAAATTCACTCTTCTTTTACAATAGAAGATGTCTAGGTTTTTTTTTTTAAAAAAAAAAAACTTTAAGTAACACTTGTTATGTTGTAAAGAATATTTAACAATTCAAAAAGTTTTAAGTTTACTATTTATTTTCCAGATTGAGAATTACATTGATTATTGTATTTCTAAAATACTCAGATTTTTTTGGAAAATAAAGTACGAAAAATAAAAAAGGATTTCCCTTAAGATAAAATTTGACCCAATTTGATTAGATATGGATATATTTTTAGAAAATATTAGCTAATTTTAAATACTATTATATAAGATAAAATTTTACCTATTATTACATGGATAAAATCATATTCTAACTTTATTTAATCAATATATCTTTATAGGAATAAGATAAAATTTGACCCAATTTGATTATATATGGATATATTTTCAGAAGATATTAACTAATTTTAAATACTATTATGTAATATAATATTTTACCCATGTTTTTAAAACATGGATATATTATATTATATCTCTTTTATTGGTAATCAATTAAATATATTGCCAGAAAATAATTAGTTAAGCGGGTGTTAGCACAAACTTTATTCAATTTTAGAAGATATATATAATAGATATAACAAATGATAAGTCGTATGTAACATATGACATCTTCTCCTTATCTTAATAGTAATAACCAATCAAAAAAAATTTATCTCCACCTTAATCAATTTTAAGATAACAGTTTTCATATGTTTTTAGACATAGATATATTTTGGAAAGATTTTACCCAATTTTGTAAGATTTTGATTTTAATTATATAAAAGTTTGACAACACTTTCAATATATTAATGAGAATAAAAGGTAATTTTATTTAAATTGTGTAACAATTCAAAGGTGTTAAAATAAATTAATTAGCTCTCTGAATGGGTATTTATATTAAATTTATTTAAATTGTAAAAAAACTGCACAGACGGTGCGAGTACTAAACTAGTATAGTGATAGTTAGAGTCAGAGTTAATGCTTGACTACAAGTTCGTATAATCAATATCAAACAAATTAATGTTACAAAATCCGCACACAAATGGGTATTAATATCATTTATTTAAATTGAAAACCGCACACGGTGCGAGCACTGAAATATTAAATAATTAATTTTGATATAAATAATTTTTTCACCAAAAAAATCTAGATATAAATAAAATAGCACTTACCAAATACTACATATTTATCTATTAATATTTTTGGTAAGTGTACTATGAAATATTTTTTATTTATATTTTTGTCAATTAATATACATATATATATAGATATATTGTGAATTATATAATTTTCTATAAACTATGATAACATATTATTTTATTATTATTTTTCGTAGAAATAACCACAACACGCTACATATGATTTTTTTTCTCTTAAAATCAACCACAACGCATCACATAGGATGCTATACAGGTTTTAGTATATGTATAAAAGATATTTAGATTATTATAAAATTATTTATATTTAGATTATTATTATTTATTTATTGAAATCTATCTGAATTATTTATAATATTGTATTAACGTATTATCCATGCACGAGACGGGACCTACAATATTATTAAATGAAATTAAGAAAATTGAAATGGAGATATTGAATGATTTTAGAAATCTCATTAAAAAAATGAATAGATTGATGATTATGGATTCATAAAATTAACTTGGTTTAGAATAAATTTAATTTATAATGAAGAGGAAATTTTATAAGGAAGCAAAGGAGTAAAATTTTCGGGAGGCAATTTTTGTCTATCTTAAAAATTAAAGAGGGAAATGAAAAATGAAGGAAGAGGGAAAGAGGATCTTCAAAATCAAAACCCTAGCTCGGAACTACCTGGAAGAGGCTCTGATAGAGTCGATTATCGCTTGCCTACAGGGGCGGAGCCAGGGGGGTCATGCGGTGGCTTGAGCCCCCCTGGATTACTACATTTCTGTATATATATTAAAAAGAGGGGAACATGATATTGAAGAGCCATGTAGCGGAGATGGTTGAAGGCTGTGGAATGCTGTGGGGAGACCCGTGTTCGATTCCCCTTTCCCTCTTTTTCATTTTTTTTTAAAGCAAGCCCCCCCTGAAGATTTTCCTCCCTCCGCCACTGCTTGCCTACCTCTCTCACTTGTCTCCGCCCTCGCCGCACCACCCCAACCTGGTGCCCTATCGACACCGGCCAAATCTGGCGCCATCGACACCGGCCAAAGCACCAATTCTGCTAAGGAGGCTGGCCAGAGCACCAATTATGCAAAGGAGTTTTACAAACCTGTCTCCGCACTACCGCTTCCCTACTGACCTTCGACACCGACCAAATCTGGCTCAATAGCCTCTGCATAAGCCATTTCTTCGGCCAGAGCACCAATTCTGCAAAGTAGTTCGATTATGGTATTGCCCTTTGAGATTTCCGACTTCGACTCCAGTTGTCGGTTAGGTAAGTGCAATTGACATCTCCTATTCCTTTCAACTATTTCCGATTTTGGTGATTTGTGCGAAGAACTCGTCTTGCACATGCAGAATTTCAATTTTGTCAATTGTTAGAGTTGTGTAATTTTGATCTATGTTTTATGTATTTGCTTCCTTGTAATTTCGCGACCTAGCGAGGAAGTTGTCATAGATCCATGCGATGCGCCTAGGTTCTGCTTCCGGAGTTAGGAAATCTGTTATCTTACTTGATTTTGGATGAATTTTGTTTTGATTTTGTGTTTCACCTCCTGGAATGTGCATTCTGTATGCCTCTTTTAGCGTCGAAGGTGTAAATTGACGAATTCCCTGATATTTGTTATGGCATTTGGATCAGATCTCTAATTACTTTGAATATTGTGTGATCTGTTGTCTAGTATCGTTCTTACGAGCGCGTGATTCCCCCTTTTCCTTAAAATAATGTCGTTATCTTAAATATTTTGGGGGATTTTCTTGGTTTGAATTTTTCTTTATTGTCAGGGAAGGCTAATGTAGCCAAGATGCTGTAAGTTGATTAGTTAATTGTTGATGGAGATAGGACTGATCTCTTAGGCTGAGAGACACTTAGTTTTTGTTGTCTTCCCCATGTATCTTTATATTAAATGTTTTTTTTAATAACGATTTCAACATTTTCTAGAAAAAAATAGAAGTATGGAGGAACTATTATTGCATTACTGTTAATCAAAATCACTTATGACTAATTTCCATCGAAATGGAGTAGGGATTTTCATGAAATTCAGCGTATCATAAAAGATTGTGGGGAACTCCCTCTTCCCACACAACTAATTGTGCTTCATTTGATGTGATAATGGTGTTGGATTGGGTTGCCTTGGGTTAGTATATGCCTATCTGCTGACTTTGTGATCGAATTTGCCAAGTAAAATTAACCCTGACGGAGAGTTTGTGCTTGAATTTTTTAGTCATCGCCTTGCTGAAGTTTGTCAGCTACTGAATTTATGAGATGTAATTTGTACTATCAGCATACTCCTTTTGCATGAGTTGAGAATTAGAAAGGCTTGAGTTTTTAATATGATGTTATACTACTGGACATCAAGGTCTTATATCGAAGATTGCTTGAATAATGTGGGTTTAGCTAGGAAATTTGTGAGACTTAAATGTTTGAGACTTTGACATACTTAAACTCTGTTGTTTATCGATTTCTTCTTATTTATTGTTATGCCTGAAATCAGTTGAGTAATTTTTTTAGAAGGCTCTAAATTAGCTCGGCTGATAATGTTCAAATATATGAGGAGATGGGGATTATCTCTGCTAGCCCGATCATGATTTGTGGTTGCTCATATGATAGTTACCTTGATTACCCTTTTCTTTTTGCTCAATCGTGCATGAGAATTCTCTCTCTCTCTCTCTCTCTCTCTCTCTCTCTCTCTCTCTCTCTCTCTCTCTCTCTCTCTCTCTCTATGATAGTTACCTTGATTACCCTTTTCTTTTTGCTCAATCGTGCATGAGAATTTGTGGTTGTTCATATGATAGGAAATTTGTGAGACTTAAATGTTTGAGACTTTGACATACTTAAACTCTGTTGTTTATCGATTTCTTCTTATTTATTGTTATGCCTGAAATCAGTTGAGTAATTTTTTTAGAAGGCTCTAAATTAGCTCGGCTGATAATGTTCAAATATATGAGGAGATGGGGATTATCTCTGCTAGCCCGATCATGATTTGTGGTTGTTCATATGATAGTTACCTTGATTACCCTTTTCTTTTTGCTCAATCGTGCATGAGAATTCTCTCTCTCTCTTTATCTCTCATGCTGAATCACTTTAGCGATTGAGTTTTGGTGGTTTACTATACTCGATTTATTTGAAGCATTGCTACTTGCTTAAATGATGTTTGACAAGGTTAGGTGACCCTAAGATGCAATTATGTCCTTGCTTTAGCTATCCTTGCTTGTTTCATGCTCTAGGTGTCCAATAATTTGTTATGATTCTACATGTTTCTCCTACCCAACACTCTCACTTGTTTCCTTGATTGTCTTTTCCTCTCTCTCTAGCATCAATTTCTCAAGCTTAAGAGCATCCCTCCGAATGTCTCATTCGCTCTATGTTGTTTAGGCTTTAGAGCTCAAATGTACACTTCGAAGGAAAAGGTACGATTCACTCTCCACAACCTACAATTTTAGGTCTCTTTGATCTGGATTGATTGAATTCCATGTTTATCTTGTCTCTCTGTGTATATTTCAGGTTTCAATTCTAATTCCAAGGTACAATTATGATTCTAGGTTTCGTGTGATTACTATTCTAGGCTCCATGCATATTTGATTCTAATGACAAGTTTTTGATAAATTCTAATTGAAAGTTGCATACTCATTGTAGATTCATGTTGAAATTGTTTCATGCTAAGCTATTGAAAGCATGGCCACTAGTGTTGTGTTGTTAGTATCTTTTCTGGAATTTAGTATTGTTTGTATCCACTTGGGATTTAGTGGCTTACACAATCACATTTTTCGTGAGTATCATGGTCTTAGTATTTGCCGGCATTTCAATCTGCCTTGACAATGACCACCAATTTCACCCATTTAATTCAAAAATATATGCAATGAGTTAGTGCCTTTTAATATTTTTTAAACATAAACTTTACGACTTAAATTATGCAAACTGCTCTATTTTCCTAGTAGAACAAGCCAAATTATTTATTTTTGTCGTCTTTCTTTACACATAAGTTAGTAGGCATTGTACATATATTGTTTTTAGACAGATTGAATGTAGTTTTGTTCCTGTATAAATTTTGTTTGGATGAGGCATTTACTAATCTTTTTTATGAGTTAGGTGCTTTCGTAGTGGTTGGATCATGCTTGGATGAGTAAATCAATCGTTTCCTGGAACTTCGATGACTCAATCAGGGTGCTAGGCATTAGCCGCAAGTGCCCTCACTAAGCATTCATTGGATATGTAAGCACCAACTTGTGATTAGTTCTTTATCTGACTTGTGTAAGCACCAACTTCTTATCATGCCACCAGTGCTGGGCAGAGCAACATAGGAGGCTCTCAGCTTGATGATAGTAAGTTGCAAGAACGGGTCCATGAAGACATCTCAGGTAAAGCTCTTCATTTTTTGCCCTCTGATTTGATTAAGTTTATAGATAAAATTTTCACTTTGTTTTCGAGTGGTTGAATAATTTACTTTTGTTGAATGTGAATTTTCATATCATATCAATATAGCATTACTTCGGTTGAATTTGAATTGCTCAGTCGGAATGAAAGGGAAGTCTACTCTGACTGGAAGTTCCTTGTTTCTTTTCTTTTATCAACTTGTGCAGGTCAATCATCACACGTTTTCTAATGGACTTGTTATCTTTTTCACTTAGCGAGTTCTATGTACCTAGAAGTTCTTGCACAAGATGGAACTTGCACAATGAAGAAATCTGCAAAGAAGTTCTTAGAGCAAAATCATGATACATCAAATTTTGTGGTTTTGGACCTTGACCAACACCAAGTAAGCCTTCTCAATTGTTGTTACATGAAATGTATGAGAAGAACAAAGCCTTGGAAAACAAGATCAAATCCCTGATATTTGCATTAGAAGAGATGGCGAAAATGGCGGAAGAGTTCATAGCATAATTTCTAGTTAGGTTAGATGTTCAATAAATATGTCAGGTATTGGTTGGTCATATTTAATTGTTCAATCTCTCATACTTTTGAGGAATTCATTTGAGTTACGTTATAAAAATAAAAATACGGGTTTTGGATTTTGATTAAGAATTTATGTATTCGAGTTACCTTGTTTCTAATTTATGAAGATAACTTTTGACGTAAACTACATTATGGGAGAAAGTAATTTCATCCCAAAAAAATGTAGTTCCTAAAACGACAAAATGATATGGTCGTTGATAATTTCTTTAGCGAGATAGTAACTTTTTGTCACTTGATTGATGTATATAGTGATGAAAAATATATTCTCTCGCCAATGAATGATTTTAAGCGAGGAAAAACTTCTTCTCTCTATCATGCATTGCTCGACGCTAAAAAAATCCTATGACGACATATTAAAATGGTCGATGACAATCTTTACCAACATAACATTTCATCGCTAAAATGATATCTACAACGATGGATTCGATCTCATCACAATAGCATGCTTATAAGAACAATAAATTTCCTCGTCAAATGTATTTTTCATGTTCAATTTCATAATTGTAATCCATCATTTCCGAGGAAACTAATATATTCGCGACGAATTTTATGTTATCGCTAAATACGTTAAGCGAGTATTTTCGATTTCTTTTAACATTTTTACCGATGAAATTATTATTTTTTGTGAAGAAAAGATAAGTCGCCAAATACTATCGGTCCAATTTGATATCATCAATAGCGAGAAAATATACAATTTTGCGAGGAAATAAAGTTGGTCACCATGAGCATTCAATGACTAATATGGAATCCTTCGGCATATTCAACGACAAATATTATTACCTTCTACGATGAATTTAATAGACGCTAAAGACATATAGTGACAAATATTAATATCGTCGCCAAATGTTTTTTGCGACGATATTATTTTTCCACACTAGACTTTTTTGTGACGAGGTTTCAACGACCATTTAAAAAGGAAGAATATTTCCTCGCTAAATAATTTTAGTGACAAATATCACTTTTTAGCGAGGAAAAATTTCTTCGCTAATAACGCTTTCTGTTGTAGTGTTCTCTCGAAAATATCTCCATCGGATTCGGGATAGAACCTTAACAAGAACTCGGACTAGCTCGAAATCGGCCACTGGTGGTCAACTCGATATCGAGTAGGCTTACTCGATATCGACCAGAAATTTCTCGGCTTCAGCTCAGTCACTCGATCTCGGCTCTGGGGTCAATATCAAGTAGCTGTTGGTCGATATCGAGCTGTCCTCTTGTCTGCTGGTTGATTCTGGGATTTTCGACCAAGATTTGGTCGATATCGAGTTGGCTTGGTCGATATCGACTAATCTTCTCAGCATCCTACTCTGTTATTGAAACGCACTTTCCCGAGTCCTCGTTCGTCGGATTGACGCATATGAGAATGCGTTGGAAAGCTCTTCTCGAGGGCTACAATTCTCATGAAGACATCAGAACTTGAATCAGAATGATGAATGCCGAAAAATGGCCTTTTCTACAGCTGCACCATCCTTAGCTTCTTCATGAGTTTTCCTTCAAGCTCCAAAGTGCGTCAAAACTTCTCCAAATTAGCTCTAAACTCCTGAGAATCACATCAAACTTTTGTAGACTCCATATATGGCAATATTAATTATAATTACACAAATTCGCTATATTCCTAACCCAAAATAATAGAATAAGAGGCAGAAATAAGTATAAAAACATGGCATATAACATGGACATTACTCACCTTGGACACTCTTGTGAAAGGCATTAAGATCACCCATGACACCACTACTATTGCTACAATCTTCAACCTACCTTAGCGGGTGGTTAAAGAAAGAAACTCTCAAGGAGGGGAAACCTTCTTGCCTTCCTGCTTGAAATGAGCAAGGTCCTCCTCCTTTGATCCTTGTTTTCTGGCGGCTTTCACGACACCGGGCAAGGCCATTGGCTTCTGCAACGTGGATCTTATCCTCATGGTCACAATCTCACCTTCTTCCTCCCTGTTCCCTTGAATCCGACAATGTTCCCACCCACCTGAACCTATTTCACATGGAACAACATTAATTCTTCTCCACTCACCTCATTTATTACTTCCACCGACCTTGTTTTTACTCCTCTTCTACAATAAGTGGTTTTTCTTTTATTCTTCGACGCTGAAGCCGGAATTACGATCTTCTGCTTCCCCTAAAATCTTTCTTAGTTGTCCGTATGATTAACCAGTATTACCGTTACTCACACCAACGACTAATTTTTCAAAATATTGACCGTTGACTGAGCCTGACAAGCTCTGATGTACAGTAGATATCTCCTCTGTAGCCATCTGCGGCGTCAAAAAACGCCCCTTGTCCTCCTTCTATGATTCCAACTCCCCTCTTTCTAACTCTTCTCCTCTAATCTATCCTATCTTCATCCCCTCTAATCTATCCTATCTTCATCCAATTTCCTAGAATTCTTGACTCTTCTCCTCACCGAGGGATTCTCCCCCCCCGTCCCCGACCTTAATTGTTAGGAGGGTGTCTTCTACCACTCCTCCCAAATTGATCTTTCCAGGTTACATTTCTCCGTAATCTAGAGTTAAACCCTTGAGATCTTGTTAAATAGTGCTCTCTTGGGATTTTCCCCTTTTCAGCTAGGGTTCTTCTCGGCAGTAAACAAAACTTTGCTCTTCTAACCTTCGAAAAGGTCCCCTTGCTAGCTCCGACTTCCAAATTGATACCTCCTCCTTCCTCCCACCCATGTCTTCTACTTTGAGCCTTATGAATTTCTTGAGAGAATGAGTATCAAAATAAAATAAAAAAGCTCTTCAACAAGGGTTTGGAAAACCCACGATGGATTGACAAAAGCCCCAAACTAATAGGGTTTTGGGCAAATCCTGTGTACTTGAGGAAGGCTCATAAAGAAGAAAGGTATCTCCCCAAGTCAGGGGAGGTGATCAATCAACCTTACGCCACCCCCCTCCCCTCTCAGAAGCTTCTAAGGATGGCTCCAAGCCAAAGATGACGGTGATGGGCACTATACCCAGACCTTCCCTCATATCTCAGCTACAACTACACCAAGGCAGTGGGGTACTTCAAGAAATTCTGGTTACACAAACACCAAGTGATTCTGTCTCAAATTCTATAGTTAATCCCAACGATATTACACAGGTATGTTCTTTTTCCTCCCTTCCCCCGGATCTAGTCAGGTCCTCTAGGATAGAAAGCTCTGAGATGCAAAAGATCCAAATGAAAGGACAAAAGTTAGTTGTTAATGATCTTACTGTTGCTCAGAAGATCCCAATGGAGGGACAAAATATATTTCTTTCTTCTTTGAATGTTATGCAATTGTGTGTTTAAAAGATCCTAATGGAGGGACACTGTTTTGTTCAAAATAATGTTAATGCTGTTATGCAAAACCTGCCTGAATCTGAACCCCCAGCTGCTTCTACTGCTAACTATGTTTCTGCATCTGGTGTGAGAAATGCTCCTCAGACTGATGCTTCCAAAGAAATACATGTGTCTTCTCATAATGCTGGAACTGTAAAGGATGTCAATGATGCTGCTCTGGATTCTAATGGACGTGCTTCAAATGCTAATCAAGTGTTGCAACAACCTCTACTACCCAATCCCATAGTGCAACCTAACCTCCACCCCAACAGACCTAACTCTAAACCCACTCATGTTGAAGCCTACATGTCTACCTTCTCCCCTCTTGCAGGCTTAACCCCTTATGTGAACACAGCTAATACCTCTCCTCACCATCAAACATGGGCTTCTATTACAGGGAAAACTACAAAACCAAATGTTTTCAAACTATCATACCAAAAATCAAGGGAATGTGATGTTTTTAAAGCAAGCAAGAGTGATTGTCTTAGTCTTAAAGAAGCTTGGGGATTTGCCTTAGTAGGATATGTGGTAGGTAGATTCCCATGCTTCCAAGTTATAGGAAAATTGAAGGAGGGATGGCCAAAACATCAATTTAATTCACAAGGTGGCTGGTTCCTGTTTAAGTTTTATAGTGAAGAAGATCGAGATGTTGTTATGCTCAAAGGGCCTTTCACAGGGCATGGAATTTCGGACTCCAGTCATGTTGCAGAAGATATCCTCCAAGATAGGTGATCCTATGATGACAGATGGATACACGAAGCATAGAACAAAGCAACTATATGCAAGGGTGCTAGTGTACATGGATTGCTCCAAAGAACTGAAAAGGATGGTAAGCATTGAATATGATGATGCCCCTGATCATGTTTGATTCATTGAGTACATAATCCTTCCCCCTAGATGCAATAGATGCACTTCCCATGGACATAAAACTAATAAAAGTCAACCTGCTAAGAGCCCTGCTGTGGAGAAAAGGACAAATCCATTTTTCAAGAAAGGGGTGACCCCTTTGCAGCCTTCTAAAACCCCATCCCCTGACATCCAAATCAACTCATCCTTTACCCCTCCTCCCCCACCTCCTCCTCCCCCTTCCCCTCCTTTTTCTGACCCCTCTCAGTCCCAACTTACATCTAATATTTCCCCTTCTCCTCCCATCCACACAGATGAGCCTCCTCCTAATCCAAAGATTGATTCTACTTCCAACCTTCCTCCCACCTCCTTCCCCCAGAATGTTAATTATATTGCTACCACACCAATATGGCCACCTTCTACCCTCCCTCCTCTCCTCACTACCCCTTCTCCAAATGCTTCCAATTCTAACCTTCACCCTTCGCCTTCTAAAGGCTTGTCTGGATCCTCTCATAAACCTTCTCCCAAAGCCCCTTCTGCTATCTCTCATTCTACAAAGACCAATGTCAAAACTTCATTGTTCTCCTCTATTGCCAGAATAATCCAAGCTTATCAAAATAAAAAAGCCTCACCTCCCCCTCCCCCTAAAGCCATGGATCTACAAAGCACAAAAACTGTCTACATAGAGTCTTCATTGAGACTAGAAAAGGAGGTGAATGATTTGCACAAGGATGCTGAACAAAAGAAAAAGAAGAGGGTCTCTTTTGTTGATCAAAACAGGTTCCACATACAAGAAAGAATGGACAGACATCAAGCACCAGAAAGCATGGCACAAGAGGTCCTTTTGCTAACATATGGACTTGAAGGAAATTAGGATGAAAAGGTCCCAGAAAAGAACAAAGGGAAAGAAATTCAATCAAGTTCAACAGAAGATGATAAGCAAACCTTTACTCAGGGGAGCTATCTCCACAACTTTGATTTTAGTGATGCCGGGAGAATAGTGATTATCTGGGATCCGTTGAGAGTAGATTTCACTCACAGGAAAACAACTGATCAGCTCATCTATGGACAGATAAGATGTAAGATAATAGGTAAAAAGTTTGACATTGCCCAAGTTTATGGATTACATACCATAGTCAGAAGAAGAGCAGTCTTGGCAGATTTGGCTATTAAAATTGGAAATAGGCAAGGTCCTTGGCTTGTGCAGGGAGACTTCAACGCAATTATGAGGTCATGTGAAAGGAGAAATGGGGCTACTG
The DNA here is from genome assembly GCA_963922045.1 of Persicaria maculosa. Classification (NCBI taxonomy): domain Eukaryota; kingdom Viridiplantae; phylum Streptophyta; class Magnoliopsida; order Caryophyllales; family Polygonaceae; genus Persicaria; species Persicaria maculosa. The sequence continues at coordinate 54,323,619 of OY998263.1, forward strand.
TCTCAGCTTATGAGATATCAGAGTTGTGGGATGTATGTGTAGAAATGGATCTTCATAATGCAATGAGTACGGGGCAAGAGCACACTTGGTTTAAAGGGAACAAATCAATAAAAATTGACAGAGTAATGGTAAATGAATGCTGGGACTTATCTAACTACTACTGCAAAGCGACATTCCTACTGCCTAAAGCTTTTTGTGATCATTGTCAAGTGTTGGTTGAGGTTTTTGAACAACAGCCTAGGAAGAAAGGGCCTTTTAAATACATCAACATGTGGAGCCAACAAGAAGCCTTCCAACAAATAACTGGAGAGCATTTGGTAAACAATGGATGGGGCTCAAATCAGTTTCTACTCTGCAAAATGATGCAAAGGCTCAAGAAACCGTTAAAGGTGTTGAATAAAACACAGTTTTCCAACATTAATGAAAGAGCCAAGTCTGCCGAAGCTGAATATGAAAATGTTTTCCTTGCTTTGAGATCTGATCCGGATTCTACAAAACTACTTGATGCAATGGAAAGTGCCAAGAAAAAAGCTACAAGACTTAAATATGCTGAATTTAAATTTCACTCTCAACTAGCAAAAGCCAAGCACACCTTTGAAGAAGACAAGTGCAATTCATACTTCCATAGCCTAATGAAAAAGAACATGAGAAGGAATCATGTATCTTCCCTGATCAAAGAAGATGGCTTAGAGACTCTCCCTAGAGAAAGTAGCATCTGAGTTTATGGAGTTCTATAAAGGCTTAATAGGAACCTACAGGCATACATAATGGGTGGATTTGAGGTATATCAAAGATGGTGGAGATCTTCGTAGTGATGACAGACATGAGGAATTGACCAGGAATGTCTCAACTGAGGACATCAAAAGTGCATTATGGGATATAGGTGATGACAAGTCTCCAGGGCCATATGGATACACATCTAAATTTTTCAAGGACACCTTGGATACTACAGGAGCTCAATTGGTAAAGACAGTTAAGGAGTTCTTTAATTCAGACAGTTTGCTAAAGGAAATTAACCATACTTCAACTGTTCTAATTGCTAAAAATTCTAATGTAAATGTGTAGGTGATTTTAGACATATCTCACGTTGCAACATTACCTATAAAATCATCTAAAAATCCTTGCTGCTCGTCTATCTCCTATTTTACAGTCTATTATTGCTCCTTCTCAAAGAGGCTTCATTGAAGGTAGAATTATGAGTGAGAACATCATGTTGCTCCATGAACTTATTAGGAAGTATTCTAGGAAAATAATTAGTCCAAGGTGTATCATAAATTTGGATTTAAAAAAAGCATATGATACCATCTCATGGGACTTTATCAACCAAATGATGATCCATCTTAATTTTCCCCCTCGATTTGTGAATTGGGTTCTTGAATGTGTATGCTCTCCTTCCTTTTCTATCAGTATCAATGGGAGTTTACAGGGGCATTTCAATGGAAAGAGAGGACTATGACAAGGGGATCCCATCTCCCCTCTCATCTTTGTTCTCTCCGTAGATTATTTATTTAGGGCGTTAAAATGTAAAACGAAGCTTACTCAGTTTAAGTTTCATCCTTAATGTAAACGCCTACAGATCTCACATCTTGCATATGCTGATGATTTGATTTTGTTGTCTAGAGGTGATAAAGGTTCAATTTCTGTTCTGTTGGATGCTTTATAACACTTTTCTCCAGTTTCAGGATTTGAAGTAAGCTCTACTAAGTCCTCATTTTATCTAGTTGGAGCCAACGATGAAGATAAATAGTACTTGGCTGCAGGAATAGGTTTTGGTCAAGGGGTTTTCCCTTTTAGATATCTTGGTATCCCCATTTTATTTGGAAGGCTAACCATCTCACAATTCTCTCCTTTCTTGGATAAAATGTTAACTAACATTAGCTATTAGAATTCAAAGACTATATCCTATGCAGGTAAAGTGGAATTGATAAGAACTGTGCTTCAAGGAATCCAGTCTTTCTAGTTTCCAATACTTCCTTCCCCCTCCACTCTCATTAATAAAGTTAATAGCTTGTGTGCCAAATTTGTAGGGAAATCACATAGGATAAAATGGAAAGATGTGTGCTTACCAAAAGAGGAAGGGGGTTAGGTTTGAAAGACCTCAAAACCTATAATGTTGCTTTCCTCTCGTGATTACTATGGCACATCCTTAGGAAGAAAGACAACTTATGGATAAGGTGGATACACATACACAGTCAATGCTTGCAACAATGAAATGTTTGAAATTGGCAAATCCACAAGATAAATGATTCTCTCTTAATCAAAAAAATCTTGTCTATTAGAGATGCCTTGCTAGAAACTGCAGGATCAATTGATGGAGCAACGACACTACTTAATGAATGGAGCCAAGGAGGAAAATATAGAATAGGAGCTGCATACAATTATTTCAAAAGGAAAGTGGCCAAACCCCCATGGGCTTCAGTGGTATGGGACAGAATAATCATCCCTAAGCATGATTTCATTCTATGGTTGGCTTCAAGAAGGAGACTAGCAATCAAGGACCTCATCAAAGCAAGGGAAGTGGACTTGCACCATAGCTTTTGCAACCAATCTAATGAGTCACATGAGCATTTGTTTTTCGCGTGTACTTTCTCCTCTTCTGTATGGATGCAGGTAAAGAACTAGCTTGGCGTTTGGAGAGGAATAAGCACATTGAAGAGTGGGCTAAAATGGATGAAGAAGAATGCTCGAGGCAAAGGATGGCTTTCAAAGGCTAAAAGGATAGCCCTCGCAGCTACAATTTATCACATTTGGAAAGCTCGTAATGAGAAGATATTTGAGAACATAAGCAAAAGCCCGGAGGTCGGAAATTACATACATGATCAAATTACGCGTATACAAAGTTCTAAATCATCAGTTCTCCCTTCACTTCATGCCGGGTGTGACTTTGCAAGATGGATACAACCATAGCCTCGGAAATACTGCTCAATAGCAAGACCAACATGAAGCCCATGGATGGTACAATCAAGAGATCATATGGCGCACAAGCCAGCAACAGTTTGAACATGTTCATGTAATTTTGTTAGTTATCAGTTTGAAAGGGGAGACTGACGGTAATTTTTTGTATGACAAGGTTTAGAAGGTCTCCCTTGATATTGATATGGTGTGCTAAGGTTGTGCGGGTTTTAAATCTCTTGATGGCTGGTGGGATGAAATGTCGTGTGTTTCACCTCGTAAAAAGTAATAACCCAAACTAACAACTTAACTAGTAAACTAGTACAGCGGATAAGTAAGGGGTCGAACCCACAGAGAAACAAGTACTTCAATGCAATATGTGTTTATCAATTATGACACTAACAAATGACTAGGAATATGAAGGAAGAAAGACAACACAAATAAACTATGACAAAGATATGGATAGGAAACAAAGAGAAGACAAAAGGTAAGAGTGTGGTTTGCCTACAAGTCACAACATTGGTTGATTTATTGATCATTGAGATGATTGCAATATTATTCCTAAGCATGTGTTGACTTGACTAAAGTTGAAGGATCCGCAGAGATACAATCATCTTATTCAATATCACTAAAGAATAGCATTAAGAACTCAAGTACTTAGACCAATTGGCACATTGATTCAATGCAATTAAGACAGATAGGCGCATACCGAACTCAGCCCTAATCGAATCTACACAACACAGATCAATTGTTATCATCCACTACAAAGGCATAGAAATATCACTAAATCAATGACTTCGTTTACTATCGAGAAACCAACAACGGATTCATGGCATAAATGCGAATTCTAACTAGATTTGCGGTCATAGAAAGAATCACAAATATAAATAATGAAGAATAGGATGATAAATAAACTCATGAATAATATAGAAATCAAGTCTCACAATCAATCAACCAAGTCTTGAATCATAGCAAAACCACAAGAATTCTAGGCAAGTATAACAAACCTTGAATCCCTAAACTTAAATCCTCTCATTGTAATGAGTTTATCGGGAATAAAACTGAAAACAACCTAATATATCTCTCCTTTCGTCGGCCAAACCCTAGAATAAGTGAAGATAAAAGTTTCCATAAAGATGGACTGGGCCGCGTATCGCAAATCCAGGATCTGACAAGGCGGCGGACAAAGTGGAAATGGAGGCGGGCGCCGTCCCTACAGTGCTGACAGCTTCGGCAGCTAAAGGCAAGATGAATATGCGTTGAAAAGCTCTTTCCAAGCACTACGATTCTCATGAAGACCTCAGAAGCTGATTCCAACTTCTAAGAAACTTAAAGATGGGATTTCTCCATGTTCTCCATTTTCGCTCTTGTTTCTTAGCTCTTCTTTGTCCATTTTGCTCCATTCTTTCTCCACCTTTCGATGTCGGATCTTATAATCTACAAATAAACACCAGAAACCGTAGATTCCGCACTTTGAATACCAAATGACCAAGAATATGAATAAGCTTATTAAACACGCAATAAGACTCTCTAATGCACCTAAGACCACTTATAAATTCCTATGTAAAATATGCAATACAACTCTCTAATGCACCTAAGACCACCTATGAGCCCGATTTTCCCAACATTATTGTCACTTACGTGCTTCATACCATAACGTCTAGCCGACATAGTTGCTTACCCTACACAAATCTCTTTCCCAAAATATTCGTCTACTTTAACATTGACACCCTTGGAGATGATCAACAATTATCCAAAGGCAAGATTGATGAGAACTGCTTTGAGAGCCTGTGGATTGTCAAGACCTTGAACGGTTCTTGGAAGTTGAAGGTTGACATCAAGGGAAAGGCCCCGTCTGCTGACACACCATCTGCCTTCACTTAGCAACGCCTGGATGATCTTGAGCTGAATTCGACACATGATCTCTTGTCAATGGTGAATGCCAAGATCAAGCAGATGTTCTATTTAAATGCACTCACCTTCACTACCACAAGAACTATCATGTCCCTTGATAATGTATATTTCATATAGGCATTATAGGTATTTCTTATTGCTATTTGGTAATTGTTTTGCTATGTTTTGAGTCTAGTTTCGTATATTGCTTGTGAAATATTCGAGTTCGGAATCTACGCGTTTTTTGTGTATATTCTGCAGAATTACATTACGACCTTGGATGGACTTTGGGAAGAGCTTAAGAAGCATGTTTTGGAGCATATGGAGGCTAAGAAGGAGCTAAAGAGGAGCAAGGAAGCACTACATTAGAAGCTATTGCAGACAATTGAGGAACGTCGAACACTACATAGACGGCGTCCGCCGCCCTTTGCACAGCGCCCGCCGTTGACCTGTTTACCGGATACGCGGTTTTGGATCCGAAGACATTATTTTATATTATTCTATTCTATTTCCTACTAGGGTTTTGCCGACTCTTAGGAGGCTTTATTAGTTGTTTTTCAGTTCTTTTCATAAAAGAGGTTTTTTTTATTATTGTGAGAATATGAACACAATTAGAGAGAGAGAGAGAGAGCGAATTGGCCTATGAGTTTCTAAACTCATAGTTTCGCCTGTGATTCGAAGACATGGTTGTTTGGATTGTGATGATTTGATTCTATTTGATTATTCATGTTCTTGGCCCTAGAGATTGGCTGTTGTGGCAGGGAATGGATACCCAACCGATCCCTGATGTTAGGATCCCGCCCTTCGGTACGTCATCTTCCAACTGTTGGGAGGAAAATAAAGTATGAAATAAATACGAAATATAAATCTCTAATCGACTTCTTGAACCACGCAAATAAAATTACAAGACTTCCTCCCGTTGTAGTTGAAGGGAATCAGGATCGTGTCCTCGAGCAAGCGTGTCAGTGCTTGCCTTTCAAGCTCCTAAATCCTCTCGAAATCGACCAAAAGGCTCCTCGACGTCGAGTAGGGTACTCGATATCGAATAGACCTGTCGACTGGATCTGAAGCTGCACAATCGAAAACGAAAAGAACAAGCTATGTCGAGTACCGAAGTAGTCGACGTAGACCAGAGTGCTCGGGATCGACCAGAAAGTTGTCGATATCGAGTGCACTGCGCAGATTAAAAATCGTAACTTGTGATTAAAATAAAACAGAAACAACATGAAATTTGTGGGATGTAATTCAATGAACTAAAAGCTCCTAGAATCGGGGTTTCAATACCACAACGATACCCATATAAGAACAATGCTAAAGGTATAAAAGATTCTGCCTTTTTCATCAAATAACTTTCGTCATTAACAAATAGGAAAATAGAAGCTTTCGCATAAACCCTAATTGTTACTAACCCTTTTCACATAATTAATCCAAGTTGCATTAAGATCACTTTCGCTTCAATAACAGAAACAAGGATCACCTTCGACTGTCACAAAAGAATCATGCTCATAGGGATAGAAGATGAAATCGCATTAAAAGTTGTACCTTTGTCGCATTACTTTACATGGATACCGTCGGGCTTACCTTGACCCTAGAAGTTGGGTGACTACTAGATCTTCATCATCAAAACACAAATTAATAATTTAAAGAAACTAACTTGCATTTAATCAAAATAAAGCTTACAACCGATCGAAGCCAAATCTGCTCTCGCTCTTCACCTTCTCTCGACCAAAGCTCTCTAAACTCTCTCTTTATCTAGCTATTGTGTTGTGTGTAAATTGAAATTAAAATTGAATGCATATGAACCAGCCCCTAGAGCCTTATTTATAGTATTCAATCCTCGCTATCCAAGGAATTAATAATATATCTATATCTAAAACTATCTATCTAAAGACTTTATGATAAAACTTGGTAAACAAAACAAATAAATCCATAAAGGAAATAGGTAAAATATCTAAAGCAGATAGATCTCTTCAACTCTTGATATATCTTCAATCCTCTTGATAGAATTTCGAATGTGACTTCACTTGCAAGTAACCACACACTCAGAGCTTCACTCAATTTTGACTCGAAATGGCGCTGGGAAGTACTTGACATCGACAAGAGTACTCAACGTCGAGTAGAGTTCTTCTTCTCCTCGGATTTGGACTCGAGCTCTACTAGAATTTGGACTCTTGACGGTTACTCGACATCGAGTAAGGTACTCACCGTTGAGGACTTTTGTGCTCATCGAGTGATCTTTCTACTCAGCTCGTGCTAGACTAGGTGATTTCGACTAGACGTGCTTAGAGGTGGCAATCGGGCGGGTCGGATCGGGTTCGGGTTCGGTTAGTCGGGTTTCGGGTTATTCGGGTTTCGGGTAATTCGGGTTTCGGGTCATTCGGTTTCGGGTAATGTCTAATAATTTGGTCATTTGGTTGGGTCGGGTTCGGGTTTCGGTTGTATCGGGTTTCGGTTCATTCGGGTTTCGGTTGTCTCGGGTTTCAGTTATTTCAATATTTATTTTGAAAAATTTACTAGAATGTATCTTAAAGTTCGGGTTATATCGGGTTTCGGTTGTAACGGGTTCGGGTCTTAATGGGTTTCGGTTGAATTGGGTTCGGTTCATTCGGATTTGGGTGAGTTTCGGTTATCGGTTATTCGGATTTCGGGTCCAAAATGGGTCGGGTTGATCGGTGTTCAAAACAATCGGTTCCGGGTCGACTGGGTCGGGTTTTCGGGTTCGGGTCGGGTTTTGCCAGCTCTAGACGTGCTCGACATCGACCAGAGTGGTCGACGTCGACTAGTGTTGTCGAGTGCTTTTCTCTTTGTTTTCTGCTCGACATGCTCTGGTTCAGCTGCTACTCGACCTCTGGTTTGGTGTAGTTGATCTCGAGTTCTTCCATGATTTTCTTCCTTCTCCGAACTGCTGTAAATTGTCTCGATTTCTGTGAAATTAAACAGAAACTAGTGTAGACCTCTATATTTGGCAAATAAGCATAAACTACATAGATTTTGTATAATTCTAACCCAATGAGAGGAAATGCATGTCGAAATTGATATAAAGGTTAATGTAAAACCTGACAATTTAGGCGCAGAACAAACACCCCATACTTAAGCTTGCTTGTTCTCAAGCAATACTTTTAATAGTCATACAGGGGAAGAATTCAAACTCTCAACATCATAGATCCATTGTCATGTGTCCCTGTAATCATTTACCATCCTCGAAAAGGTACTAACGCCACAAATCCATGCTTGTGAATAAAAGCAACTTCTATACACAAAAGGAGGGTTATTCAAAAACAATCCAGGAGTGACAAAGCATTAATAATCAAAAGGACTTTATTTAAGGTCAATAAGGAGTAGATTGCTAAAAGGCTAAATATGGGATATATTTGGCCATGTGGTGCTAATGACCCGGGGAAATGGAGTAATTTCCAAACTTTCATACCACATTCCTTCTTCCTTTGAATTCTCACCTTTCTCTTATCGCTCAATGCTTTTTTTGAATATAGTGCTTTTACCTCTCTAACCTCAGCACCGCCTTCTCGCGAGTCGAAAACATGGGTGTCACGAATGGCCCTGGATACTTAGTGCTTCGGACTCCTCACCTTGTTGTCCCATCCTACGGAACTATTATCTCAACGCAGGCAGGGTCGATCTACCTTTATCTCCTGAGGTGGCCGAATTTTCATTCACTCATTAAATTTTCCATAAAATATGATTCATTCTCCTGCCAAACTCCAATAAAGATAATAACAACACAAACACAATATAATATCTCCAAAAGTAACTTCCATTCTAAACATAATCCCCGGATAGGAAACAAGGTAAAGAATGGATAATATTTAGATCATGTGGAGCAAATATGAAATAAGGCTCAATATGGCTTTTGTGATGCAAATAAGCATAGGTAGGGCTAGAAATATCAAAATATGAGCATTGTATGGAAAATATAAAGTTCTCCATCCTCTTATCATTCAACATGTCAAAAGCAATTTCAAATTTTACCTCTTTTCATGGTTTTCAAGAAATATGCACTATTCAAATTTTACCTCTCTTTACTAGGCAATTTCATGCTATATCTCTAATGAATCCGATTTTGCATCGTCGAGTTCAATTTAACTTCCATGACACTATTCAAAATTTTTTAATGGGGGTGATAAAAATACACTTTGGAAAACAACTTGTAAGTACATAGATTAATAATAATTCCAAAGATAGCCATGTGTGAACAATTCGGAAAATATGCACAAATAATGTCAAATATAATCAACACTACTAAAAACGCAGGAAATAGCTACGACAAATATCAATGGATTTAGCCACGAATGACCGTTGCTAACCGTTTTAGCAACGAAATCATCCACGGGTGGGCCATCCGTAGCCATATGCCTAGTGACCAATAGCGACGGCTTTTTAGCAATGGATTTAGCAACAAAAAATATCATCGTGGCTACGCCCGTGGTTAAGCATGGACGAACTATGCTGTGGCTGTGGCAACGAAAACAGCTACAAAATGAAGGCGTCGCTAAATTCGTTGCTAAGTTCGTAGTTTGATTCGTTTCTACAAATAGGTCATGGACCTAGCTAATTCCGTGGCTAATCCGTTGCTATGGTCGTTGCTAACATTGTTACTCGTTTCATTGGTAATGTTGTTGCTAGGGTTGTTGCTAATGCTAGTTTGCCATTGGTGATGTTAATTTTCATTTCATTCATAAATTTTTTGCACATTTTTTATCCCCATTTTGGATACATCCAAAGCAATAACAAATTCAAACATACATAAATGGAGTACAAAAATAAAGAATATATTCTAGATACAAAAGAAACAAACTACAAAGGAAAAAATCAAATATATCTACTTTCTTGTTGACACTTTAACTCTATCTTGATCAGCTTGTTCCTCATCAGTGATATCATCAAGCCTATCACTTCCAGCAGCCATTGGACCTATTGACAATATAAAAATCGATGAGATAAATCAAGTATGGTAGAGAAAGATTCTCAAAAGTAGCTTATACTCCCAAACATACTTCTAATCGGGATCGTTCAAGATCGAAAAATCAAGCATATCAATCATCAAATACACAACGAATGCACTGATCAGGAAGTTCAATTCAAAGTAGGAAGAGAGTGTAAACCAGAGCTTACCCGTCAGGATTGGTGTTGAGGAAGATTTAGGGTCGCTCGAGAGTTGAAACATGAACAATTTTGAGCAGTAAAATGGTGGTGGGTCTGAATACGTAGCACCGGCGAGAGAAAAATGAGTCCAGGAGAGAGAGCGCATCCATAGAGATAGAGAGAGAAAGAGAGAGAGAGAGACCATGGCGTTTCATACAGGAGAAAAAGGGGAGAAGGACGGCTCGGATCTGGCACCCAGGTGCAGCGGCAGTTGCTCCGATATGGACAGCGGTTGCTCCGACATGGACGACAGTTACTCTGACATAGACGACGACGAGATCGGTGATCTCGTCGAGAAACCTGACGGCAAAGTGAGCGTATCCAATCGAGGGACATGGTAGAGGAGAAAAATGAGCTAAGGAAAAGGGATTGAAAGAAATGAAACTGGCGAGAGGGCCGGATGGAGAGGAGAATAAAGGGAGATGGAGGGTTAATACTTTCCAAAAAAATTTAAAACTCCCCCTAAAAATTCAATCCTGCTTTATTTTGGCATTTCGGCACTTCGGTTTTATTTTGAATTTAATTGAACTCCCGCCTCTTGTTGTGTCTAAAGGTTGGGTAATTCATTGAACTCCCGCCGCATATCCCTACAATATAAGAGCAAAAGCATCTTCTTTGGAAAGCAATCCTCCACGTGTCGGCAAAGCATTTTTTTGGAGAGGCTTTTTTTTCTTTTTATTTTCTGCCAATTTCTCTTTTCCTCCTCCATTCCGGTTTTCCAGAAATTTTTGTTCCCTTTCATTTTGTCCCAATTCCGTTTTCCTTCCTCGATTACAGTTATTTAGGGCGAGAATGGCTGAATCCGGTGGTGGTCCTGCTCCTGCTGCCCAGCACGCGACCGCGAGGAGGAAGGGTGGTTCCGGCGCGACAGAGAGCGGTGGCTGAATCCGGTGGTGCTCCTGCTCCTCCTGCCCAGCACGCGACCGCGAGGAGGAAGGGTGGTTCCGGCGCGACAGAGAGCGGGAGGGCTGTGTACGAGGGCGAGCTCCAGACTGGGTCTGATGGAGGCCAGGCGATTTGTATTTTTTAGTAAACAATGGCTCAATCCGGTTCGTCTACTGTTTCTGCCGGCCACCAGGTGACCCCGAGGAGGAACGGTGGTTCATGGTCTGAACACGATGTCCCTACCGCCGGATATTATCACACTGATGATGATGATAACGAGGTATTTGCTTCTCAATTCCTCCTTTACACTTCCAACTCTTACACTCTATTACGTGTTTGTTTCAGGGTTTTGTTTATTTGGGGTTTGGATTCTAATTTTGCCCTTCAAGCTTGCTTAGCCTTTAGTTACATCCAACCCTTTCATGAGCTGTATTATTTAGGCATTTGTGTACCAACGTAAGCACTCATGACCTCAGATTCAGTATATTGGTTGTGTGGTGCTTCATCCATTTCAATATCCCAGCCTTGATTGTTACAATTGTCTTTTTTTTAGGTATGTTTATATCTGTTCGTTTATTTTTCCCTACTATATTTCACAGGAAGATAGATTGGAAGCTCTATCCCAAATGATTTCTATGGCCAACTCTATAAAAGGAGCTTTAGTTCTAGTGAGTTTTCTTATTCTAGTAGAGATTGTTCCTCTTGGTGCTTTCCCTATTCTAAATATAACCGTGTTACAGCTGCAAAATTTTGAGCGGTTGCAGTCAGTCTCTTGCAATTTGTTTCCAATGCTAATTCACCTTCTGTGTAACTGTGTTACTGTTTTTAAGGGTCAAATCATGGATGGCAAGTAGCCAGATTCCTTTTTCTGGATTATGCAAAGATTAATCAATTCCTCCTTTACACTTCCGACTCTTACACTCTATTAGGTGTTTGTTTCAGGGTTTTGTTTATTTGGGGCTTGGATTCTGATTTTGCCCTTCAAGCTTGCTTAGCCTTTAGTTACATCCGACCCTTTCATGAGCTGTATTATTTAGGCATTTGTGTACCAAAGTTTTTATGCTTAGGTGGAAACAGTCATATAAGCAATCATGACCTCAGATTCAGTATTAAGTATATCAATGGTCAATAGATGCCTTGTAGATGTAGAGTAAGAAAAGGAGAAAAAAATTCAGGACTTCTTTAGTTTAATTGCAAACAAGAAAGGCGAAGGCTCCTAAAGTTTTAGTCAACCTTGATATAGAATGGTTTTCAATGCAATAAATAAATAAATTCGCTTCATGGATTGAACTAAGTATTATGTACCTTTTTGACCCAGATGAGCTCAATTTTTTATCCAGCAATAACACAATACTTCTCCCTATATGTTGGTTGGCTCCTGCCATCTATATGCTTTTTATGTATTGCTCAGCAATGGATTTTTTGCAAGTTCTAATACTGGTCATCACTTCCCTTGACACTGGTGTGAAAAGGTTCTTTTAGATTCTTGTGCTCAGCATAAGGTTTTGTGCAAGTAGGTGTTTCTTTTTCTTTTTCATTGATGGAATTTTTAATATAATTACCTCGCTTTACAAAGCTTCTAATTATTTAATATTAGTAATCAAGATATTGTATAAGAGAGGAGGGGATACAAGATAAAACACATGCTGCCTTTCGTTTTCTGTGTACTGAATTGACTTTCGTCTTCTTATTGCTTTGTTCTAAACTTTTTATCATTACTTGTAAGTCTGTGTAGTTAGAAAGAGCTTTGAAAGAGGCAGAGGCAGAGGCAGCACAAGCATTGCTTTTTTTGGGACCGGCCAATGCAAGGACCTTGGTTTTCTCAAAAAGAAGAGTGTAAGTCCTTCCAGCTTCAGGTTATGGTCTTCAAGCCCAGATTCTTTCCATATGTTCTCATTGGTTAATTTCTGTCCAAATAATATTCCACAACAAAGAAATGAACTTGCTTTGGGAAATCAATATTCAACTATGAGAGGAAAATAAGTACAACTTAGAGGAGTGCAAGGTTAAGCACATTCTGATCTGCTTTGTATTAGAGGACAAGGCTGCTAGATTAAGTTTATTGCATATTCTAACTCTTATATGTAACATCAAAGATCAATTATTTTGCTGCAAAAACTGTGCAAAGTTGCCCAAAAGGAAAAGCCTGAGGCTGAGAATTTTAAGACCATGCTTACAGAGAAATAAATTGTCGCACCAAAACTTGAGCATGAGCTAGCTCGCACCAGGAATGTACTCATTAAGAAAGAAAACCATATGTCACAAATTGAAGTAGTTTCCAATCCATACTGTTTCGATTCTTCAAGTGTTGGTAATGACATCTTAATTATTTGTGAATAATGCAGGTTTATGAAAATACAAAGGTTAAAAAGTAGGTAGCTTTGTCAAGTCCTTTTGGAAAATGGGTTGATGAGAATCTGCGATTGTTAAAGCCAGTAAATTACCTTTCTTCTATAGTATTTGACATTGAGACTATCTTGAGGCGGCAACAGTAAGAATTGTGATAGTATTTGGTTATTATATTATTGTCATATGACTTTTGTGATCTTCTTGAGTACTATGTTTCTTCTATCAATCTTGAATTTTCACCCATTCACTCTGTAGCCTTTCAAATCTCCTTGATCTTTTTAGTTTTGATGTTACACTGGTTTGGATGTATAATAGTTGTGAAACTGATCACATTGACTTCAAGGAGTGTCTTTATGGTATTGAAATGAAGTTGGTCAAGTAGATCTCAGTCATATATTGCCCATGCTGGATGCTGGTGGGTTGCACTTAAAGTTCTTGATTTTTTTTTTTCGATTTTGTTTTGCTAAGTTTCATATAATCACCAAACATTTGACAACATTATAATGATGGATATAACATGTGCGTCTTCAATTCTTTTCAGGAAATGAAGCTTTCCTCGAAAACATTTGACAAGGCTGCAACTCCTCGAAAACGAAGGTAATGAAGCTTTCCAATAGTTCCACATGTAACTTTTAGCTTCATCCGTCGAGTTTCTCTTGAGATTTTTATGAGTACAACATCTGTCCAGGAATCTCCAAGGAACTCATGGAGAGGATATCAATCCGGTCATACCCAAAATGGATCCAGGAGCAGATATGTCAGTTCCACTGGGACAGCACGAACCGTATTCCAGCATCAAGTGTTTCCAAAATGTCGTTTAGTAGGCGACTTTCCAGCCCAGCTCCTCTCCCTAAGAACCTCTTTTCAGGAGAATCTCCTAGCTGCCATCCTGATTCTGGTAATCGTATCTTCCTATCTTCATTGACAGAGGACAGTCAATCAATGTGTCTATATAACACCTATTTACCTATGATCAACATTGGTTGTTTTGCCCATATTTTTTATTTTATAATGTCTATGGGTTTTACCTATTCTGAGCTTGGTTGATTGCCCTCTGGATGTTAGGGTTATGTTTTATTTTTTTACACCAAGCTCAGTTTTCCTTGGATATTTAATCTGCATACACTTTTTTCAGATTTTCAACCCATTTTTATTCTGAATGTTAATGTTTTCACTTCTTTCCTTGGATGTCATACTTTGGTCTTTCATTCTGGCTGGATTTAAAAAAAAATTGTAACTGAATTTTCAAAAAATTCATTTGTAATATTCTAAATTTCAGATCTAATATTTCTCCTTCAGCTGTATGACAGTAACTGATTTTTTGGTTTGCTGTATGACATATGTCATTGCTGAATATTCAGATATGTCAATCTGTCATTGCTGAATATTATAAGATAGATTAAGATAGATTAAGATAGATTGAAAATCAATTACATTTTTAGATCTTATAATATTCAATCTATCACCGCTCAAAGAGATCTTGTCATACCATCAAACTATCCAGGATCCAGTTGAGTTAAAAAGAAAAATATTTCAAGAAATCACCACATTGAATTGATATCATTAGACTTGGTGAAGTATTATTTTTAAAAGCAACAGACCTAAGAATTCATCACTTCCAAACTTTTTTGAATTAAACTAGAATGAGGTGCCAAATTTGTGATGCAGCATGACTATTGGCACATGGTTACAATCAGGTTAAAGGTGCTACTCCTAAATTGAAGTGATTTCACATCAACCAACATCAATTATACCCTACAGTGAGCCAAAACAGGCACTGTGAGCCATAGAGCACTGTGATCATCAAGCAACTGACTGTATGATAGTAAATAGATAATAAAACAACCAGATTATATAAAACATTCAGATTAAAAATCAGATTACAGTCATATAGGTAAATCAGATTAAACATTCAGATTTTATAAAACATTCAGATTAAAAATCAGATTATAGATTTTATAAAAAAATTCAGATTAAATATCAGATTATAGATTTTATTAAACATTCAGATTAAAAATTCATATTAAAAATCAGATTACAGATTTTATAAAACATTCAGATTAAAAATCATATTACAGATTTTATAAAAAAAATTCAGATTACAGATTTTATAAAACATTCAGATTACAAATTCAGATTAAAAATCAAATTACATATTTTATAAAAAATTTAGATTAAAAATCACATTACAAATTTTATAAAACATTCAGATTAAAAATCAGATTATAGATTTTATAAAACATTCAGATTAAAAATCAGATTAAAGCCAGATTTTATAAAACATTCAGATTAAATTCATATAAAAATGTTAAATTTTATATGACTAATTTTTCTTATAAAATCAGATTGTTTTACAGTCATATATGTAGATATTAATCTGATTGTTTTATATAATCTGACATTTTTATAAAATATGAAAGAAAACAGTCTTGTGGACAAATCTGTAATTTAAACTTATATTAATTTTGTTTTAATATTTTTTCCTTTTTGTCTTTGGCAGTTACTTATATAGTGGGTGATATGTAACTGTTTTTCAAAGATGGTCAGTTACTGATACACTGAGACAATAGGCATGATATATGTTTAAATTTAAGCCCAAAAATGGTATGTTTTCAAAGCATATCTCATCTGTAATCAAAAGGATATGACAGTATGACATCTCCCAAAAATTAATATATAATATTGTAAATTTCATATCTAATATTCCTCCTTAAACTGTATGGCAGCAAAGTGAGCAAACCAAATTGTCTCCCAGAGTTTTATGACAATATGACAGCTCCATTCCTGTGTTGTGTGGCACTTGATCTTCCCCAATTTATTTTTGTTCAATCTCAGCATGAAGAAGATGACAAACAAAAGCAATCTGAAACAAAAGCAATCTGAAAATTAGAAGTAATAAGCAAGCTGAAAAAATAGAAGTAATAAGCTAGGTAGAATCTGAGATAATATGAAATAAAAGCAATCTGTAACAAAAACAATAATCATGTTGAAAACTAACAACTTGATTAGTGCCATTGAGGTTTATAGAAAGCCTATATGGGATTCGAACCCACATCATGTGTATAATAACACATTGCTCTTCTATTGAGCTAATAGACTTTAAAAGATATTCATGAACCCATAACTCTTCCATTGAATTAAAAGCTTTCATTGTGAATGTTCCTTTGCTGTGAAAATTAAATTGCCCAAATCAGTCCCTTTGTTTCCAGTTTCCATTTTCCAAGCAGTTGATAGTAGCCTCATAAAAAAAATTATCCCAAACCGTTGAGAGCTGCCCAGTTCAAAATTGCACTACTCAATGAAACAAAACAAATTGCCCTTCTTAATTTCTCAATTTCAATTCTGAATTTCTTACCCACAATTCCATTTGACTTCTCAATAGCTTCAAAACAGACCAAAAAAAATAGTCAAAATTAGAGTTGCCAAGTTCAGTCCCTTTGTTTCCAAGCAGTTGAGAGTAACCTCATAAAAAAATTATCCCAAACTGTTGAGAGTTGTCCAGTTCAAAGTTGCACTACTCAATGAAACAAAACAAATTGTACTTCTTAATTTCTCAATTTCAATTCCCAATTTGGTACCCACAATTCCATTTGACTTCTCAATAGCTTGAAACAGAGCAAACAAAAAAAATTTCCTTTTATCCAACAATTCAAGGGAGAATAATCGATTCTCAATCTCAAACACTTACAATCTTATCCCAGACAATTCAAGAGAGATTAATAAGAGAATTGGAAATTAAAACATAATTTCACAAGAAAATAGAAACAACCCATGTCTAACTAATGCCAAAATCAGTCCCAAATTAGACCCAAGACTATCAAAAGGAAGCCAACATTCATACAAAATCAGTCCATGCAAAAATTAGTTACACCAACCATACAGACCTGATCCCTAAGTCAGTCTAAAAGAACAACATAACCCGTAGATCTTTTCGCAAAAAGATCTGAATCGAATAACAACAAATTAAAAAATTGAATAAGCTAAATCAGCAGAGAACAACAAATATAGGATTTGAATTCAATTCCAAATTCTATTTGTCAGACACAATTCAGCAAAGAACAGCAAAGAACAATAGTTAATGCATCTTTGCCATATTCACGTAACAAGTATAGACACTATTTGTCAGACACAATTCAAATCCTAAATCCTACGAATTCAATTCCAAAATCCTACAAATTCAATCCTAAATACAAAACAAAATCAAATCCTAAATCCTAAAGATTCAATTCCTAATTCCTAATTCCTAAAACCCTAAATCTACTTTGTTACAAATTAAATCCAAAAAATTTCAACAACTAAAATGAAATAGAAGAAATTATACCTGATTTCACAATTAGAACTTATAAGAATCGGATTTTGTCTTCAAGAGTGTCGAGTGAGCCGAAACTACTAAGCGGCGGAGCGGCTGCCTGGGATAGCTGATACGAGGAGTCGAAGACAGCGACAAGTAGGAGTCGAAGGACTGAAGGACGAAGGAGGCTGGCCGGCGACGCCGAGAGGGGGAGACTGGATGTCGGCCGGTGAATGGATGCCGGTGGGCAGTGAACGAGCAAACTTTCGAATCGCTCAGAAGAGGACCCTAGCACCCTCCTGGTCTCCTCCTGTTGTTCGATTGTTCATCCTTCAATTTTTAATTTCTTGATACGCATCGTTTGTTTGCGTGTCCTAATTTCCTTCTTTATCCCTTTTTATAAATAACAAAAAAAAAACATCCTACATCTTTTATTTCTTTTAACATTTTATTCATCAATTGTGTCACAATTTAAGCGTATTTTGGTTTTAAATATTTTGAATTTTTGTTAAATGTATAGTATGATCGTCTTTTTCTATTTTTTTTGTTATTGTTGTTGTATAAAAGTTTATCAGATTTTAATACTCTTCTGGGAAGCATTCTGAGGAGTACTATATTTTATACATCATTTAAAACGCATTGATTAATATGCTAACATCCGAAAAATAAGATGAGTTTACTTAAGGTGTTTCTATGGGAAGATGGATTTATGTAGTTTTACAATAATGTATAAATTTCATGCGTCATACGTAATACTATAACATTTGATAAATATTATTGGTGCTTTTTATATGATTTTTAAAAATCCCGTGCGTTTGCGCACGGGCTACTGGCTAGTTTCAATAATTCCCAATACAATTTTTTTAGTGTGGTCCGTGAAGTTCAATGTTCAAATGTCCATCTTTCTTTTTTTCATCCACATTCTTTTACAATGAATTACGAATTTTTCATTCGTTAAATGTATTCAAGTTAGTTGACCAAAAAATATCAGCAAATTAATAAATTTGTAAGAATACGTAGTTGGGATGATTGGGTTAATAAATTAGTCAACAAAAACAACCTATTTTAGTTAATTTGGAGAATAATTATATTTTTAATCAAATGGAATATAATTATTTTACATAAAAACATAATCTTATATTAGTCTAATAAGATTTATTAATAAATATAAGGTTTTATTAAACATTTATTCGTTACTTATATGAGTTTTCCTCAAAACATATTATTATAGTAGTAACTAAAAATTTATTAGTTAGTATAAGGTTATGTTAAACATTTATTCATTACTTATATGAGTTTTCCTCACAACATATTCTCATAGTAGTCTAATAAGAATTAATTAGTCAATATAAGGTTTTATTAAACATTTATTCGTTACTTATATGATTTTTCCTCAAATCATACTCTTATAGTAGTCTAATAAGAATTTATTAGTTAATATAAGATTTTATTAAACATTTATTCGTTACTTATACGAGTTTCCCTTAAAACATACTCTTACAGTAGTCTAATAAGAATTTATTAGTTAATATAAGGTTCTACTAAACATTTAGACGTTACTTATACGAGTTTTCCTCAAAACATACTCTTATAGTAGTCTAATAAGAACTTATCAGTCAATATAAGGTTTTATTAAACATTGATTCGTTACTTATACGAGTTTTCCTCAAAACATACTCTTAGAGTAGTCTAATAAGAATTTATTAGTTAATATAAAGTTCTATTAAACATTTATTCATTACTTATATGAACTTTCCTCAAAACATATTCTCATAGTAGTTTAATAAGAATTTATTAGTCAATTTAAGGTTTTATTAAATATTTATTCATTACTTATTTGAGTTTTACTCAAAACATACTCTTATAGTAGTCTAATAAGAATTTATAGCGACTTCGAACAGCTCGCTTTTCACTCTCGCTCTCTGTAACTCTCTCTCGCTCTCTCGCTCTCTCCGTCGACCTCTCCGTCGACCAAGCTCCGTCGCCGGGCATCCAGGCGACGTCGCGTCGCCGGTACCGCCCCAGCCCAACCCTCATCCACCTTCGCTGACCCCTAGTCGCCGACCCCGAACTCTGCCGCAACCCAAACCGGGATTGTAGATCTTCGCCCTCCTCCCTGTAGGCCACGCCCGGACCCTCGCCGACCCCATCTCCTTGCACCCCACGACCCTCACCACCAGATCCGGCCTCCTCCCTTCAGCCCCGTCCCCTCCCTCGCGCAGCCCTGTCCTCGGCCCTCTCCCTTCCCTCCATCGCGCATCCCCACACCAAACCCAACAACACCTCTACCCGTCGCCCTAACCCGCCGCCTTGAGTCGCAGGTCGGCCTGCCCAACCTTCCCAACCCCCCCTGTCCCACCCCTGTACTTCGCCGGAGAATTTGACCCCGTCTTGCCCCGTTGTTGGGGCACGGTAACATCGCTCTTCTCCCTCCCTATTTTTTTTTCATGTTATTCTCTCTTTAGATAGTGTACTTTTGTCTAATTCCATCAAATTTCTTCTCCTTTGACACTCGTTTCTGGATTTCACACCTCTTTGATTGCTTTCTTTGTAGATTGTAATATTGTATATTAGTCTAACTTGCGTACCTTTGTTGGAATTGCTTGTTTTGAGCTTGGGTGATTTTAAATTCCTTTGTCCTTATTTCCTTGAATTGCATTTAGGACAGCTTGATTGTTTTTAGATTTGTTTAGCTTTCATAATTGGATTTTTCTAGGTTTGGTTGGTTGTGAGTGGTTGATAGCTTTGACAGACTCTATTGTTTTCGGCTTTTTTAAAATGAATAATGTGCATGCTACGTCCAAGAAGGGGACTTGGGATTTGAAGGTTGGTTCTTGGAATATTGGGACTCTCATGGGTAAGTCTATCGAGTTGGTTAAAATTCTCAAGGGGCGCAGCATCAAAATTGCGTGTGTTCAAGAGATAAGGTGGGTCGGCGTTAAGGCTAGAATAATCGATGGTTGGAAACTGTGGTATTCTGGTAATAGCAAGAGATCGAATGGAGTAGGGATCCTCGTGAGTGAGAAATGGATAGATCTTGTCGTTAAGGTGGATCGCAGAAATGACAGGATGATGGCAATCAAGCTTGTCTTGGAGGGTGGCATACTTAACATTGCGAGTGTGTATGCCCCTCAGGTGAACTGTAGTGAGGAGGAAAAGAGGATCTTTTGGGAGGAGTTGGATGACTTGGTCAGAAACATCCCAGAGTCGAAGCGTCTAATTGTGGGTGGAGACTTTAATGGCCACATAGGGCGGGGCAGTGACGACTACAGTTCAGCTCATGGAGGTTTTGGGTACGGAGTTCGGAATGACAATGGGCTTGCTCTTTTGGAGTTTGCAGTAGCTTTTGATTGCATCATTGTGAATTCGCTCTTCGCTAAGAGAGACAATCACCTGATTACTTACGATAGTGGTAGTGGGTGCTCAGAGATTGACTACTTCCTTGTACGGAGGGGTGACAGGAGTGCATGCAAAGACTGTAAAACTATCCCTTTTTGAGGTTTGAACTACCCCGCACCAGCTACTAGTGTTACAGCTCGAGTTCAAGGGTTGTAGAAAAAGGGCAATCAGCAAGCACAGTCCGAAAATCAGATGGTGGCGCTTGAATGAGGAAAATGGGTAGCTCTTGAGAGAGAAGGTCTTAGCTGAGGCGGAGAGGGGAGGTGCATGGTTAGTTAGAGACAATGCAGACTTGATGTGGGGAGCTGTGGCTGATTGCATTCGGAGGGCAGCTTCGGAAGTCTTGGGCGTTTCTCGGGGGAGAAGCAGGCACAGAGGCAACAGATTACTTTTATCGCTGGCTCGGGCCAGGGAACATTAGAGTAAAGATTTGGGCAGACCAAGATGTATTAAAGACGAGTCGGGTAGAGTGCTGGTGGATGACTCCCAGATTCAGCCGAGATGGAAGAGATACTTCTCCGATTTGCTTAATGAGGGTTTTAGAACAGAAGAGACTACTTCGAGTAGTAGGGGCCACAAAGAGTTCGCAAACTGTAGACATTTGTCTTATGAGGAAGTGAAAGGGGTTGTGAGTAGAATGAAGAGTAGGAGAGCAGTGGGACCGGATGAGATCCCGGTTGAAGTGTGGAAGTGTTTGGGCGTAAAGGGAGTGGAGTGGCTCACTCAGCTTTTCAACGTCATTCTCAGGACTGCAAGGATGCCAGAGGAATGGAGACTCAACAAG
Source organism: Persicaria maculosa (assembly GCA_963922045.1). Classification (NCBI taxonomy): domain Eukaryota; kingdom Viridiplantae; phylum Streptophyta; class Magnoliopsida; order Caryophyllales; family Polygonaceae; genus Persicaria; species Persicaria maculosa. The sequence goes on from OY998263.1 coordinate 54,345,272, forward strand.
TTAATCCCATTATATAAGAACAAGGGAGATGTACAACAATGCAGCAACTATAAGGGAATTAAACTTCTTAGCCACACAATGAAAATCTGGGAGAGAGTTATTGAAGGACGGTTGAGGAGGTTGGTTAGCGTATCTGAGAACCAGTTTGGTTTTATGCCGGGAAGGTCAACTACAGAAGCTATCCATTTGATGCAGCGCTTGGTGGAGAAATACGGGGAACGGAAGAAAAATCTGCATATGGTTTTCATCGATTTGGAGAAGGCATATCATAGAGTGCCAAGAGACCTTATATGGGAATGTTTGGGAGCTAAAGGGGTTCCTGAAACTTACATAAGGGTTGTCAAAGATATGTATCATGGTTCACAAACTAGTGTATACTCACACAGTGGGGACCCTAAGTACTTTGTGGTTCAAGTGGGCTTGCCCCAATGCTCGGATTTGAGCCCGTTCCTATTTACAGTAGTCATGGATGTGGTGTCAAGTAGTATACAGGGTGGGATCCCGTGGTGCATTCTTTTTGCGGATGATGTTGTACTGATAGACGAGACGAGAGCAGGGGTTAACAGCAAACTAGAGTTATGGAGAAATAAGCTTGAGAAGAAGGGCTTCCGATTGAGCAGGACAAAGACGGAGTACGTGGTTTTCAGGATGGGCGAAAAGGAAGAGGGAGACGAGAGTGTCAGCATGGGTGGGGACCCAGTTCCGACGAAAGACAGTTTCAAGTATATGGGGTCTGTAATGCAGAGCGATGGAGGTGTGGACATGGATGTCAAGCATCGGATTCAAGTGGGTTGGCAGAAATGGAGAGCCACGTCAGGAGTCTTGTGTGACAGAAAGGTTCCACTCAATTTCAAGGGTAAGTTCTACAAGGTGGTAGTGAGACCAGCTCTATTATATGGCGCATAGTGTTGGGCGACAAATAAGGCTCAGGAACAGAAACTCATGGTGGCTGAGATGAGGATGCTCAGGTGGATGTGTGGATTTACCTTACGCGACAGATTTAGAAACGAGGCTATCCGAGAAAAGGTAGGAGTGGCTAGTATTCAGGCTAAGTTGCGGGAATCGAGACTTCGATGGTATGGGCATGTTCAGAGGAGAGATCCAAATGCGCCGGTGCATAGGTGTGACAACTTGGCTATCGAAACAGTTCGACGAGGAAGAGGGCGTCCTAAGAAGAGCTGGGGTGAAGTGAATAGACATGATCTGACCGCTCTGGGACTCTCGGAGGAGATGACACGCGACAGGATTCAGTGGAGAAGTGCTATCCGAGTTGACGAACGCTAGTCAGGGGCAATGTTTTCTCACCCATGCTTCCCTTCTATCTCAACTTTCCTTGCATGCATCCTATCCAACTTTTCATCTTTGTCCCTATCTTAGTTCCAGTTTCTTGTGGTGTGGTTTTCCTCTTTTCTTTGATGTCCGGTCATGGGTCACTCGGAAACACCCTCTCGACCTAGTCGGGGCAAGGGTGCGTACATCTCGACCCCCCAGACCCTGCTCTAAGCGGGAGACACTGGGTTTGTTGTTGTTGTTGTATTTATTCGTTACTTATACGAGTTTTCCTCAAAACATACTCTTAGAGTAGTCCAATAAGAATCTATTAGTTAATATAAGGTTCTATTAAACATTTATTCGTTACTTATTCAAGTTTTCCTCAAAACGTACTCTCATATTAGTCTAATAAGAATTTATTAGTCAATATAAGGTTCTATTAAACACTTGGTTGTTACTTTTATGAGTTTTCCACAAAACATACACTTATAGTAGTCTAATAAGAATTTATTAGTTAATATAAGATTTTATTAAACATTTATTCGTCACTTATACGATTTTTCCCCAAAACATATTCTCATAATAGTCTAATAAGAATTTATTAGCCAATATAAGATTTGATCAAACATTTATTTGTTACTTATACGAGTTTTCCTCAAATATGCTCTTATCGTAGTCTAATAAGAATTTATTAGTTAATTTAAGATTCTATTAAACATTTATTCGTTACTTATACAAGTTTTTCTCAAAACGTACTCTCATATTAGTCTAATAAGAATTTATTACTCAATATAAGGTTTTATTAAACATTTTTCGTTCTTTATATGTTTTTTACTCAAAACATACTCTTATATTATTCTAATAAGAATTTATTAGTGAATATAGGGTTTTATTAGTTACTTATATGAGCTTTACTCAAACCACACTCTTAGAGTATTCTAATAACAATTTACTAGTTAATATAATGTCTTATTAAACATTATTAGTTAGTTATATGAGTTTTCCCCAAAACATACTCTTATGGTGTTCAAATAGGTATTTATTATTTAATATAAGATTTTAATACAAGGTTTTATTAGTTACTTATATGAGTTTTATTAGTTACTTATATTAGTTACTTATTAAACATTATTAGTTAGGTCACTTATATGAGTTTTCCTCAAAACATACTCTTATAGTATTCTAATAACAATTTATTAGTTAATACAAGGTTTTATTAAACAATTATTAGTTGTTTATATGAGTTTTCTCCAAAACATACTCTTATAGTAGTCTAATAAGAATTTATTAGTCAATATAAGGTTTTATTAAAAATTTATTCGTTACTTATATGAGTTTTCTCAAAACATACTCTTATAGTATTCTAATAAGAATTTGTTAGGTAATATAAGGTTTTATTAGTTACTTATATGAGTTTTCCTCAAAACTTACCCTTATAGTATTATAATAAGAATTTATTAATCAATATAAATTCTTTTTAAACATTTATTTGTCACTTATTTGAGTTTTCCTCAAAACATAACCTTATAGTATTATAATAAGAATTTATTACTTAATATTAGATTTTATTCAGCACTTATTAGTTACTTATATGAGTTTTCCTCAAAACATACTCTTATAGTATTCTAACAAGAATTGATTACTTAATATAAGATTTTATTAAACATTTATTCGTTACTTATATGAATTTTCATCAAAACATACCCTCATAATATTCTAATAAGAATTTATTACTTAATATAAGGTTTTATTCAACACTTATTAGTTATTTGTATGAGTTTTCCTCAAAACATGCATACTCTTATAATATTCTAATAAGAATTTATTAGTTAGTATAAGGTCTTATTAAACATTTATTAATTACTTATATGAATTTCCTCAAAACATATCCTTATACTGTTCTAATAAGAATTTATTACTGAATATAATGTTTTATTAAATATTTATTACATACTTATATGAGTTTTCCTCAAAACATAACCTTATAATATTCTAATAAGAATTTATTAGTTAATATAAGGTTTTGTTAAAAATTTATTATTCACTTATATCGGTTTTCCTCAAAAGTTACCTTATAGTATTCTAATAAGAATTTATTACTTAATATAAGGGTTTATTAAACATTTATTAGTCACTTATATGAGTTTTCCTCAAAACATACCCTTATAATATTCTCATAAGAATTTATTAATTACTTAATATATATTTTTTTTCAACACTTATTAATTTATATATAAAAAAATTTATAGTCATATTTGGGCCGTCAATGGGCTACTTGGGAAAAGCATAGTCATATTTGGGCCCATAATAAATTAAAGTTCATTTCAACTTAACTGAAAATAGCCACGGATTTAGCCACGGATATGACCGTAGCTAAAATCGTGGCTACTATGGATGGGTTCATTAATACAGCGTACGAGTGATTTATTGGGCTTGCATTCATTGGGCTTTGACTATTTCTAACAGGCTTGACCACCTATAGGGCTTAAACATTGATGAGCTTATATTTATTTGGATATTTGATTTAAAATTAGTATTGGGCCCATTCGTGGGTATTTAGTATTATCATGGATCGTCAAATTTCTGATACTGAATAGCCACGGCTGGAGCTACGGATAGTGTATTGTGGCCATATCAGCTTTGAATATAGCCACGAATATCCCATTCGTAGCTACTTTCGTGGCTATTTACCAACACTAACCACCTATCGAGCCACGAAATCAGCTACGGATATTAGGTTCGTTGCAATTAGCCACGAATTTGATGACATGACATTCCAAGATGAGTACCAGCCACGAATATAGCCATGGTCAGGAATAGTCGTGGCCATTGTCATCGCTAGTTGCCACGAATATAGGGTCGGCTATAATCCGTGTCTAAAAATCTGTAGTTATTTCCTATTTTTTTAGTAGTGCAAATATGCATAAAGTAAGCCCTTCCCCCACCCCATACTTAATGTTTACAGTGTCCTCACTGTATAAAAACAAGGGTAAAGAAAGAAACTCACTAGACAAATGTGCAGAACATCATAATCGAGTGCGGAAGTCGCTGCAGAAGTGGTTGATCTCGAGGAGCGTAGTCGACGTCGACTAGATCTACTCGATCTCGAGTACAGTTGAAGCCTTTAGGGTGGTTTTTTCTCAACCACAGGCTTCGTTTCTCATTGTGGGTGGTCGACGTCGAGTACTTCTACAACTTTTCATGCCTGCAAGCGTTTGTTAAATAGATAATATCCACAATAGCAAAACCCAAAAACAGCGTTCCAAAACGAAAACCAAAAGTAAACGTGTCTAAAAATCCTAAAACTAATTGTTTTGTTACAAGCTCTAGACTTTATAGTCGTTAGGTCGACTTCTTCCTTTTAAGCTCAGGGTGGCATCTACAGCACCCATGTGTCTTGGGCTTTGAACACGACTCCATTCTTATCCATTAGTTGTAGTCCTCCGGAATGGATCTTGTGCATCGTGAAAGGCCCCAACCTTTTGTGATTGAACTTTTTGGGGAACCAATGATTCTTGGATTTGGAGACATAGATTTTGTCTCCTACTTCATACTCCTTAGGATCGTCATTGGAAACCCTGCATAATCGCATATACCAAGGCAAACCTCTGCCATGTATAGATAAATCTTTTATGGAAATAGGGGAAGAGATGTCTTTACCTCGACTTACCTTTGCTGAATCTAAATTCGGGACTTCTTAATCTACTCGACATCGAGTAAAAGTACTCGACGTCGAGTACGTCTATGCATCTGGTGGCTTGCTCATCGAGGAAGGAGAAGTCGAGTACACCTGGGTCTGGTCGACGTTGAGTACAGTACTCGACGTCGAGTACTTCTCTAGCTCGGATGGGTTACTCGATGATGGTGTAGTCGATGGAGGCTTCTGATTCTAATCGACATCGACTAGAGTACTCGATATCGAGTACTTCTGGTCGACATTGACCCCATACTTAAACCCTGGCAGAAATTCTGAATAATAGTTAGTCGACGTCTACTTACCTTGGTCGATGTCGAGTAGATCTCCGGAATCCTCGTTCAGAATCGCCATTATCTCCTCCACCTGGGCTTCCATTGCCCTCTTCTCCAGTTCCTCAGGAGTCATATTTCTTACCTTTGGCTCCCCACAAGTGATGTACCTGGATCAGATTTATTTGACCTATTTCATAGGACCTGTATGCCTTTCAGTTTGATTAAAAGAATACTTGATTAACTCATCGCTGATGTTGAAAGTGAGTACTCCCTTCCTTACGCTTATATTGGAATCCACCATCACTAAGAAAGGTCTCCCTAGAATAATTAGACATGCAGGGTCCTCTGCCATATCGATAACTAAGAACTTACCTACCTGTACCGGCACATCGTCCACCATACTTGTTGGGATGATTACAGTGTTGTTTACCGTATAGAGTCGGGCATCCCCAGTCTCTAAAACACCTATCTTGACTTTGGACCAGATTGATAAAGGCATGATACTGACACTGGCTCCTAAGTCGCATAAATCATTAAACTTATATTGACCAAATCCAATAGTTATAGAAAACTTACCTGGATCTGGCCTTTTCTCTGGTAGGTCCATCTTTCTGCACTCCTCTGTGATCTTAGTCATCAATCGCTTTTTGCTTAGGATCTCTTTGAGGAACTTTATGTATGACGGCATCTCATGAAGAGCTTCTTTAAAAGGAATAGTGACATTGAGCCTCTGAAGCATCTTCGCGAACCACTAAAACTTCTTTTCTCCTAGGTCCTTCAAAGATTTTGTTGGGAGTGGCAGTGTTTTCTTCTTCGGAGGTGAAGGAGTGTGGTCGACATTGTCAGAAGGTTTGTCGATATCGACTGGAGGTTGGTCGACGTTGAGTAGAGTGGTCGACTTCTGGGCAGGCTCTGTGCTCTGGTCAACATCGACTACAGAGTCCTCGATATCTACCAGATTCTGGTCGACGTTGAGTGGACTAGTCGATGTTGAGTAGTCTCTTGCAGCTTTCTCCTCTGTGTTCTACTTGGGCGCTTGCAACTGACGCCCACCTGTCCTGCAGATTTAGATTAAGGGTTCGGTTTAGATGACCCAAGGAGCATACCTGATTGCTTTGGGACGGATGTAGCCAGTTGACTAATCTGGGTCTCCATGGTTTTCCGCCAGATGTCTATCTCCCCAAGTCTAGAGTTGATGCCGTATAGTTGAGTGTGGATGGAATTGATTGACTGTTTGCTTTCTATATGATTCCTCCGCATCTCTTCAAGAATAGTCAGCAGGTCATCTTTCTTACCTTCCCTGTCAGGGTAACCAGGAGCTCTGTAAGGCGGGGGGTCTCTTTGATACTAGGACTGGCAATAATGGCTTTAGTTCTGTTGTTGATGCTGCCCTGAATAGTTTCCCCCCGCATGACGTGCCTCTTCGAGGGTTTCTGCTATAAGCATTTGGTCAGCATGTGGTCACGCAGTAGTGTTGTGCCTCACAGACCCACATTCCAAACAAGGTTTATCTTTAGACAGAAATTTAACTTGCTTGGTGAGACAATGTCTGGATCAATTTCCTTTGGTGACTCATATTAGGGCATAGATGGGGTGGGCCTTTGATACCTTTCAGTTGAGGCCGCAGAAGTCTCATATGTGTTGTCATAATTAGCCAGTGTCTCAATGGTTTCCAAGCACGCCGTGGGGTGTACTCAAGATACCTATAGGCGGTGTAGTTGTTGATCCGGTCCTTTGTTGGTGCATCCAGGGAGTTGAAGATGATCTCCTGGATGACATAAGGTGGTTGTCTATGTGTAGGACAGGATTTTAGCAGCCTTTTGTAGCGCTCCTAGACTTGTGCGAGTATTTCCCCTGGCTTCTGTCTGAAAGTCGTGATTTGTTGTCTGAGTCTAGCTGTTTTGGAAGGAGGGAATAACTTATTAAGAAACAAGTCTTGTAGTTCCTTGCACGTGCGAATTGATTGTGAAGGCAAACCCTCGAGCCGTTGTGAAGCTAATCCTGCAAGAGACCAACGAAATGCCTTTAGTTTTCGATATTCTAGATTAGCACCATCTACAATAGCTTCACATAAATCTATAAAAGTAGTAATATGCTCTAAAGAACACTCATTGGGTTTCCCCTGAAATTGGTCCTCCTAATTTCAGTAATAAAAGAAGGACGAATTTCAAAGATAACGCGCGGGAGGACGATTGGCGGTTCTAGAACTTACAGAGTAGGGTGCAGGTACTCCATTGCGTTTGCAGGGACATGCTGACATTTTCCCTCAAGCTCCCTTCAAGCATTCACTTCGCGATCCACCCTTGCTTCCCACCTTTGCTGATTCAGTTGATTTTCCACCTCTCGCCGGGCGTATTCTTCTTCTCTGGTGGTGAATTCCTCAATCCATCTGCGGAGTTGCTGAAGCTCATGTGCTGGTGTAGGCTGGACCTCGTTCTCGTTATCCGTCAACACTAGTCTCCTCCTTAGCCTTTGTTGAAGGTGGAAAAAGCGTGCAGACTCGAGAATAGGGTCGATAGGTGTAAGATCAATTCTTCGCATGCACTTGAAAAACAAAAACAAAAAAGGGCGTGATCGATTGCTTCCCCAGCAACGGTGCCAAAATTTATTGGAAGGAAAATCAAGTATGAAATAAATACGAAATATAAATCTCAAATCGACTTCCTAAACCACACAAATAAAAGTACAAGACTTCCTCCCGTTGTAGTGCAAGGGAATCAGGATCATGTCCACGAGGAAGCGTTTCAACACTCGCCTTTCAAGCTCCTAAATCCTCTCAAAATCGACCAGAAGGCTCCTCGACGACGAGTAGGGTACTCGATATCGACTAGACCTGCTGACTAGATCTGCAGCTACACAACCGAAAACGAAGAAAACAAGCTATGTCGAGTACAGAAGTACTCAACGTAGACTAGAGTGCTCGAGAGCGACCAGAAAGTTATCGATATCGAGTGCACTGTACGAATAAAAAATCATAACTTGTGACGAAAATAAAACAGAAACAACACGAAATTTATAGGATGTAATTCAATGAACTAAAAGCTCCTAGAATCGAGGTTTCAATACCACAACGATAACCATATAAGAACAATGCTAAAGGTATAAAAGATCATGCCTTTTTCATCAAATAACTTTCGTCATTAACAAATAGGAAAATAGAGGCGTTCGCATAAACCCTAATTGTTACTAATCCTTTTAACAAAAATAATCCAAGTTGCATTAAGATCACTTTCCCTTCAATAACACAAACAAGGATCACCTTTGACTATCGCAGAAGAATCATGCTCATAGGGATAGAAGATGAAATCGCATTAAAAGTTGTACCTTTATCGCAGTACCTTACATGGCTACCGTCGAGCTCACCCCAACCCTAGAAGTTGGGTGACTACTCGCTCTTCATCATCAAAACACAAATCAATAATTTAAAGAAACTAACTTGCATTAAATCAAACAAAGCTTACAATCGATCGAAGCCAAATCCGTTTTCGCTCTTCACCTTCTCTCGCCCAAAGATCTCTAAACTCTCTCCCTATCTAGCTATTGTGTTGGGTGTAAATTGGAATTGAAATTGAATACCTAAGAACAAGCCCCTAGAGCCTTATTTATAGTATTCAATCATCGCTATCCAAGGAAAGAATAATCTATCTATATCTAAAACTATCTATCGAAAGACTTTATGATAAAACTTGGTAAATAAAACAAATAAATCCTTAAGGGAAATAGCGAAAATACCTAAAGTGGATAGATCTCTTCAACTCTTGATATATCATCATTCCTCTTGATAGAATTTCACACGTGACTTCACTTTCAAGTAACCACACACTCGGATCTTCACTCGATTTCGAATCGGAATGGCACTGGGAAGTACTCGACATCGACAAGAGTACTCAACGTCGAGTAGAGTTCTTCTTCTCCTCGGATTTGGACTCGAGCTCTACTAGAATTTGGATTCTTGACGGTTACTCGACATCGAGTAAGGTACTCACCGTTGAGGACTTTTGTGCTCCTCGAGTGATCTTTCTGCTCAGCTCGTGCTCGACTAGGTGATTTCGACCAGACGTGCTCGACATCGACTAGAGTAGTCGACGTCAACTAGTGTTGTCAAGTGCTTTTCTCTTTGTTTTCTGCTCGACATGCTCTGGTTCAGCTGCTACTCTACCTCTGGTTTGGTGTAGTCGACCTCTAGTTCTTCCATGATTTTCTTCCTTCTCCGAACTGCTGTAATTCATCTTGATTTCTGCGAAATTAAACAAAAACTAGTGTAGACCTCTATATATAGGAAATAAGAATAAATTACATAGATTATGTATAATTCTAACCCAATGATATGAAATGCTTGTAGAAATCGATATAAAGATTCATGTAAAACATGGCAATTTAGGCACACAACACCAACCCAGTTGTTGGAACCTCTTTCTAGGCATCTGCGGGGCCCTGAACACCGCTCTTCGACACTTACGGTGGAGGTGACCAACAAGGGGTGTCTCCAATGGGTTTTACCGAGTCTCTTGATATAGAGGAATCATCCAAATTTTCCACCAGCAAGGAACCCTACATGCCAGACCAAGTTCTGCGACAGTTTGGTTATGTGCAGACCATTTCGATAATGAGAATCCTCCCGCTTTGAGAAGAAAGACCACAACAAGTCAAGAGCCTCAAGCTGATCTGGCACCCATTGGACAAACGTTGGGATGACCACTTAATTGTATCAAATGTTTACATATCCTTCAATGGACATTCACTCGCAGTTGAGCCTCACGCCATTTCCGCGGAATACATGGAGTGGTTTGCTGAGAATGGCCACCCATTTATTTTCAAAAGCTAACAGCAACAGCTACCGGAAACATATGCTCCTCATGTTGTCGTATTCGATCAGAGGATATGTATGCAGATTACCAATTACCTTTCATTTTAGTTTCTTTGTTTCATACCTTTTTTTTTCATCGCCATCATATTGTCTTCGTTGTAGCATTTTGGTGTGTTGTTGTCTGGTCTAGAATCAATGGTGAATCAGGGTAATGAGGTGTTACATGCCTCTGAGATTCGGGAATACATCCGGGAAGCTCATGGTTCAGAGTTGCCTATAGCGCCTACGCAGGTTCGTGCATCGCAGTTCTAATTGGTCCCTCCCAGTTTTGGTCTATCTATGTTTAAAGTACTTGACACGCGAACTTGTAATTGGTCCCTCCCAGTTTTGATCTATCTATGTTTAAAGTACTTGTTGTATTTCTGTTTGCAATAGTTGTTTGTATGGAGGACTTGTACTTGGACACTCCCATATGTTTCTGTTTGGGCTTGCAGTTTTCAATTTTGTCTTGTACTAGGTGTTTACTAAGTAAGTTTTCAATTGAAATCATAATATGAAAGTGGAACAAATATCTTATTTCGCAATTCTATAAGAGTAGTTGTATGTATTGCGGATTGCTAACACTTCGTTGAACAAAGATCTTATTTCGCATTTCTAATTTTGCATAATGCTATAGTACATAGCTGCATCAGTTCAAATCCATTTATTACGCTATATCAACAGAAAATCATGACTACATGTGTCCCGCTCTGTCCACTTGACGGTAGTTGATGTATTGTTGAATGCGTTCGTTGTATGGGGTATCCGACCTGTTCACACTTGGGTGGTGGAAATGCGACCATTCCGGAACTATAGGAGGAAGTGGCGACCCTTCTAATAGCCACACGGGTCTCCAATTGACTCTTCCAAGCCAATCTAATGTAATAACCTAAGTAGGTGGAGTGTGGTTCGATCCATTTACGACAATAGGAAAGCCTGTGTGAGGACTGTCGTTACTTAGGAGCACTACGACCTTTTGGTAGAAGGTTTCTATAGCGAGTGGGATGATTAGTGCCTCCATCCATCTTTGATGACGATGTAAACAAGGAGCTGGGTCTTGCACATCAACATTCTCGATGAGATCGTCAATCGAGTTTTAATACTGATGCGGGTTGGTACAACCACCTATTCGCCCGAACTCGGCAGCGACCCCTCTTCGGACTTGCATGTACTGGCGTTCACCATACCCTATAACCAACGCTAGGGCACGATAACCGCAATGACTGTTGTTGCAGAAGGATGGTCAAGTATGATAATTAAATCGAAATATAAAATCAAACCGACTCCCTGTCTGAGCAAATAAATACAAGACTTCCTCCCGTTGTAGTAGAAGGCAGTCAGGATCGATCCACGAGGAAGCGTTTCAGCGCCCGCCTTTTTAGTTCCAAACCGCTCTCGAAATCGACTCATGGACCACTCGATATCGACCAAGGGTTAGTCGATATCGACTGAAGTCAGTCGAAATATCTTCAGACCTGCACAACAGAAGCAACGGAATCGAAATCGAGTATAGGGGCACTCGATATCGACATTAGTATACTCGATATCGACCAAGTGTTAGTCAATATCGACTAATGTAGAAACTCAAAATTTGCAGAAAAATAAATAAAAACGTCAAAAAAGAAATTTAATTAAATAAACTAAAAGACTTCCAAGATCGGGGTTTCAATGCCACAATGATAACCATGTAGGAATCATGCAAAAGGTATAAAGGATAATGCTTTTCATCAAATAACTTTCGTTACCAACAAATAGGAATATAGAGGTTTTCACATAAACCCTAATTGTACTAACCCTTCTTACATAATTAATCCAAGTTGTATTACGATCACTTTCGCTTCAATAATACAAATAAGGATCACCTTCAACTTTCGCAAAAGAATCATGCTCATAGGGAGACGAAATCACATCAAAAGATCGTACATTTATCGCATTACCTTACATGGCTACCGTCGGGCTCACCCCGACCCTAGAAGTTGGGTGACTACTCGCTCTTCATCATCAAGAAACTCATCAATAACAAAAGGGAACTAAATTGCATTAATAAAATAAAACAAAGCTTACAACCGATCGAAGCCGATTCCGCTCTCGCCAAACAAATTTAAAACCTCTCTCGGCTCCAAGCTCTCTATAAACTCTCTAACTATTGTGTTGTGTGTAAATTGGAATCTTAAAAAAACCAGCCCCTAGGGCTTTATTTATAGTGTTCAATCCCAGCTATCCAAAGAAAGAATATCATATCTATATCTAAAATTATCTATCTCTTTCCTAAGATAAATTTTGATAAATAAAGGAAATAAAACAAATAAAATCTCCTTAAGTAAATATGGGAATTACTAAAGTTGATAAAATATCTTCCATCTTGATAGAATATCCTTTGCTTTATGTGAAAAATATCCGGCTCGAAATTCGGACTCGGACTACTCGAAATCGGCTTTTGGGGGTTACTCGATATCTACCAATGGTAAGTCGATATCGACCTTTCTTCTCAGCTTCACTCGATCTCGGCTTCTGGAGTGGGTTTCGACCATGTCGTTACTCGATATCGACCAACTTTGGTCGATATCGACCTCTTCAATGTAGCTCCTAGTGTTTGGTCGATTTCTGGCATTCCTAGTCGATTTGCTATACTCAATATCCTCGATATCGACCATACTAGGTCAATATCGACCTCTTTGGCAGTTTCCAGCATTCTGCATCCGTCTTGTAACGCATTTTCCCTAGTCGTCGTTCGTCCGATTGACGCATATGAATATGCGTTGGAAAGTTTTTCTCGAGGGTTACAACTTTCATAGAGACATCAGAACTTGATTCAGAATGATCAATGGCGAGAAGTGGGCTTTCCTCCAGCTGCACCATCCTTAGCTTTATCATGACTTTCCTTTAAGCTCCAAAGTGCATCCAATTTCTGCGAAATTAAACAGAAACTAGTGTAGACCTCCATAATTGGAAAATAAGCATAAACTACATAGATTCTATACTATTCTAACCCAAATGTATGAAATGTATACAAAAATCGATGTAAAAGTCAATATAAAACATGACAAATTAGGCTCACATCAAACACCCCATACTTAAGCTTGCTTGTCCTCAAGCAATACTTTTGATGGTCATACAGGGGAAGAAATTAAACTCTCAACATATTAGATCCATTCTCATATAACCCTGCAATCAATTACCATCCTTGCAAAGGTACTAATGTCACAAATCCATGCATGTGCAATAAAAGCAACATCTACTCACAAAAGGAAGTTTATGCAAAGAAATTCATTCGTGACAAAGCATTAATAATCAAGAGGACTTTAATTTAAGCTCAATAAGGAGTAGATTGGTAAAAGGCTAAAGATGGGCAATTTTTTGGCCATGTGGTGGTAATGATCTAGGTAAATGGAGTACTTTCCAAACTTTATTACCACATTCCTTCTTTATTATATTTCTCACCTTTCAGTCAATCGCTCAATGCTTTTTTCACTATAATGCTTTTACCTCTCTAACCTCAGCACTGCCTTCTCGCGAGACGCAAACATGGGTGTCATGAATGGCCCCGGATACTGAGTGCTTCGGACTCCTCACCTTGGTGTCCCATCCTGCGGAACTATTATCTTAACGCAGGCAGGGTCGATCTACCTTTATCTCCTGAGGTAACCGGATATTCTTTCACTCATTAAATTTTCCATATCTTTCAATTTCCTGCCAAACTCCAATAATGATAATAACACAACAACCATATAATAATCTCCATAATGTGACATCATTCTCAACATAATCCCCGGATAAGGAAACAAGGTAGAAAATGGGCAATATTTAGATCATGTGGAGAAAATATGAAATAAGGCACATTATGGCTTTTGTGATGCATAAGCATAGTTAAGGCTAGGATATAACAATATGAGCATATATGGAATATTTAAAGTCTTACATCCTCTTATCATGCAACATGTCAAAAGCAACTTCAAATTTTACCTCATTTAATGGGTTTCAAGAAAATAATGCACTTCATTGTGACTTCCCTTTACTAGGCAATTTCATGCTATATCTCTAATGAATCACATTTTGCATCGTCGAGTTCAATCAAAACTTCCATGACACTAGATCAAAATTTTTGATGGGGGTGATGAAAATAAACTTTGGAACATAACCTGTAAGCACATATATGAATAATCATATCCAAAGTAACCATGCATGAGCAATATGAACAAATATGCATAAAGTAAGCATTTCCCTCACCCCATACTTAAACATTACAGTGTCCTCACTGTATAAAAACAAGGGTAAAGAAAGAAACTTACTAGACATACGTGCAGATGGTTGAAATAGGTGACAAAGATTTCTGTTGGATAGGTCGATATCGAGTTGAATCGGTCGATATCGACTAGGTTCACTCGAAATCCATCGGGTCCATGCTTCAGGGTGATTTCTGGTCGATCACAGCAATTCCTGGTCGAAATCTTTGGTCGATATCAACCAAGTTAGATCGATATCGATTTACGTGATTTTTTTTAAAGCAAAATAAAACCAAAAAGAATTCAAAACCAAATATGAAAAACTAAATGTCTAATAATACAAGCTCTAGACTTTATAGCCGCTAGGCCGAATTCTTCTTTGTCGCTCAAGGTGGCATCTGCAGGGCACATGTGGCTTGGGCCTCAAATAAGACTCCATTCTTGTCCATAAGCTATAATCCTCCGGAATGGATCTTTTGCATTGTGAATGGTCCCATCTTCTTCTCCTTGAACTTGTTAGGGAACCAATGATTCTTTGATTTTGAGAGATACACCTTGTCTCCTACTTCATAGTCTTTCGGGCCATCATTGGAAACCCTGCACAAGCGTACATACCAAGGCAAACCTCATCCATGTATAGATAGATCTTTTATTGAAATTGGGGGAGAAAGGTCCATACCTCGGCTTACCTTTGCTCCTCGATTTCTGGTGAAGTTTCGGTCGGTGTAGACGAAGACGACTCGACATGGGTTGGTCGATATCGACCAAAATTGTTCGATATTAACCAACCCATGTCGAGCCAACGCATATTTATTTGTTGCCTGCAACAACACATGCGTTGGTACCTTTGCAGATTCCCCGGCAACGACGCCAATTTGTTGTTGCAGGAGGATGGTCATGTATGATAATTAAGTCAAAATATAAAATCAAACCTACTCCCTGTCTGAGCAAATAAATACAAGACTTCCTCCCGTTGTAGTAGAAGGCAGTCAGGATCGATCCACGAGGAAGCGTGTCAGCGCTTGCCTTTTCAGTTTCGACCCGCTCTCGAAATCGAGTCATGGACCACTCGATATTGACCAAGGGTTAGTCGATATCGACTGAAGTCAGTCGAAATATCTTCAGACTTGCACAACAGAAGCAACGGAATCAAAATCGAGTATAGGGGCACTCGATATCAACTTTAGTATACTCGATATCGACCAAGTGTTAGTCGATATCGACTAATGTAGAAACTCAAAATTTGCAGAAAAATAAATAAAAATGTCGGAAAAGAAATTTAATTCCATAAACTAAAAGACTTCGAAGATCGGGGTTTCAATGCCACAACGATAACCATGTAGGAATCATGCAAAAGGTATAAAGGATCATGCTTTTCATCAAATAACTTTCGTTATTAACAAATAGGAATATAGAGGCTTTCACATAAACCCTAATTGTTACTAACCCTTCTCACATAATTAATCCAAGTTGTATTAAGATCACTTTCGCTTCAATAATACAAATAAGGATCACCTTCAACTTTCACAAAAGAATCATGCTCATAGGGATAGAAGACGAAATCGCATCAAAAGATCGTACCTTTATCGCATTACCTTACATGGCAACCATCGGGCTCACCCCAACCCTAGAAGTTGGGTGACTACTCGCTCTTCATCATCAAGAAACTCATCAATAACAAAAGGGAACTAAATTGTATTAATAAAATAAAACAAAGCTTACAACCGATCGAACCCAATTCCGCTCTCGCAAAACAAATTTAAAACCTCCCTCGGCTCCAAGCTCTCTCTAAACTCTCTAACTATTGTGTTGTGTGTAAATTGGAATCATAAAAAAACCAGCCCCTAGGACTTTATTTATAGTGTTCAATCCCCGTTATCCAAAGAAAGAATATCCTATCTATATTTAAAATTATCTATCTCTTTCCTAAGATAAATGTTGATAAATAAAGGAAATAAAACAAATATAATCCCCTTAAGTAAATATGGGAATTACTAAAATTGATAAAATATCTTCCATCTTGATAGAATATCCTTTGCCTCATGTGGAAGATATCCAGTTCGGAATTCGGACTCTGACTACTCGAAATCGGCTTCTGGGGGTTACTCGATATCAACCAAAGGTAAGTCGATATCGACCTTTCTTCTCAGCTTCACTCGATCTCGGCTTCTGGAGTGGATTTCGACCATGTCGTTACTCGATATCGACCAAAGTTTGCCGATATCGACCTCTTCAATGTAGCTCCCAGTGTCTGGTTGATTTCTGGCATTCCTATTCGATTTGCTATAGTCGATATCGACCATATTAGGTCGATATCAAGTATTCTGCATCCGTCTTGTGACGCACTTTCCCGAGTCCACGTTCGTCCGATTGATGCATATGAATATGCGTTGGAAAGCTCTTCTCGAGGGCTACAACTTTCATGAAGACGTCAGAAATTGATTCAGAATGATAAATGGAAAAAACTGGGCTTCCCTCCAGCTGCACCATCCTTAGCTTCTTCATGACTTTCCTTTAAGCTCCAAAGTGCATCCGATTTCTGCGAAATTAAACAGAAACTAGTGTAGACCTCCATAAATGAAAAATAAGCATAAACTACATAGATTCTGACGCAATTTTGTTGTAGCTAAGTTTTCAAGGATTGAGTTTGAGCGTGAATGTTTAACCCTAAACGCATGAGCAAGAGTGAAAACACATTTTCCTGGTGAGGTTGAATGAATATGCTTGTTTTATTCCTTGGATTGCACCTATACATGTTATGACGTTAATTGTCAATCTTCGTTTCCCTATTTTGAGCTTTTAAGTGTTTTACCAAAATTATTACATGGATTGCTTGTCTGTGGGGTGTTGATTTGATTTTGGTTTTTATTGCTTGAGGACAAGCAAAGGCTTAAGTATGGGGGAATTTGACAGCATGCATTTAGGTAGGCATATTAGGATGCATTTAGCATGATTTAGATTTATATAATGCATAGATTATGCTAGATTTGCATTTATACTTGTTTTGTTGGTGGAGTCAGAATCTACACACTTTTATGGATTATTTCAGGCATGTGTGAATCCGACGAGGAATGAGGAAGCTCATGGATGAAGGAAGAGTGAAGAGGAGGGGGAAAAGTGAAGAGCCCGGGAGCAGAATCGAAGTTAGAGAGCCTAAGTGAAGAACAAGTCTGTAGAAGTTGTCGCCAGACATGCTGATCTTGTTTTGCACTTTTAGGAGGCCTCGGTGGTCCGATTGACTATTATAAGCATGCTTTGGAAAGCTCTTTCCGAGATCTACAACTTTCGTGTTGACATTGGGACCAAATTCAAAGAGGAAAAATCGCTGTGAATAGTAAAGGCCGCCCCGCGGCCCGAAGCTCTAACGAAGGATTTCGCTGATTGCCTGGCCGCCCCGCGGCCTGGGTTGGCTGCCCTGCAGCCTCTGCAGAAACGGTGAATCTGCTGAATGGACTTTTTATCTCTTTAATTAGGTTTTTAGAATTATTATTTAGCCGACTCTTTTGAGGATTTTTAAGGAAGTTTTAGGGTTGTATTTGAAGACGTCTAATTCTTTAGTTTATGCACTTGGATATTATCAATTGAGAGAACCCTAGAGGGGAGCCTCCATTGCCATGGAGTGCTAAACTCTTCTGTTTCGTCTATGGATTGAAGCTTTGGTTTGATAAAGTTGTGAGATTTCTATTCTTGTTCTATTCGTATTGATTCTTTTGCGAATATTGTTGATTTCTTCTAGTCCGTACAACTAGTTGAGATTATTGCTAGGATTTTGTAGAATCCTCGTAGCGAACCTTAATCCATAGTAGCAATCATGCCTTTTTAGGACTCCTAGGACTAAACTGTTGTGTAGAGAATCAATTACATGTTGAATGCTGACTCGTAGTTAGGTGTTGCATGTATCCTGGTTAACCCTTAATCTTAATGCTACTATTAGGTTGAATCTTGACCGTGTTAGGGTTATCTAATTAGTAAGGGTTACTAGGACTCGTAGGACTAGTAATTTACACAAGATCAGGACAGGAACAATAATAGGATGAAAAGAGAACTTGAAGAAGAATCGATGATCAATCAACCAAACTAAAGTGGATATTTATAGATGGAACTATTTTCTCAATTGTTATCTCTACTAACTTGTTTATAGTTTCTTTTCTTATCTTCAATCACCAAAACCCCTCTTTCCTAGTAATTAGTAAACATACATTGCTTAGGAATACTTGATTCTCTGTGGGATCGACCTCTTACTTGCTTACTATACTAGTTTGTAGGTTTGAGTTATACTTTGATAGGAACAACAACAGTTTCCTCCTGTCACCAGACGTGCTCGACATCGACAAGAGTGGTCGACGTCAACTAGTGTTGTCGAGTGCTTTCTGTTTGTTTTCTCCTCGACATGCTCTGGTTCAGCTGCTACTCGACCTCTGGTTTGGTGTAGTCTACCTCTAGTTCTTCCATGATTTTCTTCCTTCACCGAACTGCTGTAAATTATCTTGATTTCTGCGAAATTAAACAGAAACTAGTGTAGACCTCTATATATGGCAAAAAAGCATAAATTACATAGATTATGTATAATTCTAACCCAATGATAGGAAATGCTTGTAGAAATCGATATAAAGGTTCATGTAAAACATGGAAATTTAGGCACAGAACATTAACCCAGTTGTTGGAACCTCTTTCCAAGCGTCCGCAGGGCCCTCGACACCGGCCTTCGACACTTACGGTGGAGGTGACCAACAAGGAAGTGTCTCCAATGGGTTTTACCGAGTCTCTCGATATATAGGAATCATCCAATTTTTCCACCAGCAAGGAACCCTACATGCCAGACCGAGTTCTGCGACAGTTTGGCTTTGTGCAAACTGTTTCGATAGAGAGAATCCTTCCGCTTTGAGAAGAAAGACCACAACATGTCAAGAGCCTCAAGCAGATCTGGCACCCCGTGGACGAACGTTGGGATGACCACTTAATTGTATCAGATGTTTACATATCTTTCAATGGACATTCACCCACACTTGAGCCTCACGCCGTTTCCGCATAATACATGGAGTGGTTTGCTTAGAATGGCCACCCATTTGGTTTCAAAAGCTTATAGCAACAGCTACTGGAAACATATGCTTCTCATGTTGCCGTATACGATCAGAGTATACGTATGTAGATTACCAATTACCTTTCATTTTAGTTTCTTTTTTTCATACCTTTTTTTTCATCGCCATCATATTGTCTTCGTTGTAGCATTTTTGTGGGTTGTTGTATCGTCCGGAATCGATAGTGAATCGGGGTGATGAGGTGTTACATGCCTCTGAGATTCGGGAATACATCCGGGAAGCTCGTGGTTCAGAGTTGCCTATAGCGCCTACGCAGGTTCGTGCATCGCAGCTCTACCAGTGGCTGCCAAACATCTGAGTATAATGGGACTTGACATGCGGACTTGTAATTGGTCCCTCCCAGTTTTGGTCTATCTATGTTTAAAGTACTTGTTGTATTTCTGTTTGCAATAGTTGTTTGTATGGAGGACTTGTACTTGGACCCTCCCATATGTTTTTGTTTGGGCTTGCAGTTTTCAATTTGGTCTTGTACTAGGTGTTTAATAAGTAAGTTTTCAATTGAAATCATAATATGAAAGTGGAACAAATATCTTATTTCGCAATTCTATAAGAGTAGTTGTATGTATTACAGATTGCTAACACTTCGTTGAACAAAGATCTTATTTCTTATTTCTAATTTTGCATAATAGTATAGTACATAGCTGCATCAGTTCAAATCCATTTCTTATGCTATATCAACAGAAAATCATGACTACACGTGGGCCGCTCTCTCCACATGACGGTAGTTGATGTATTGCTGAATGCGCTCGTTGTACGGGGTATCCCAGCCGTTCACACTTGGGTGGTGGAAATGCGACCATTCCGGAACTATAAGAGGAAGTGGCGACCCTTCTAATAGCCACACGGGGCTCCAATGGACTCTTCCAAGCCAGGCTAATGTAATAACCTAAGTAGGTGGAGTTTGGTTCGATCCATTTACGACAATAGGAAAGCAGGTGTGAGGACTGTCGTTACTTAGGACCACTACGACCGTGTGGTAGAAGGTTGCTACAGCGAGTGGGATCATTGGTGCCTCCATCCATCTTTCATGACGATGTAAACAAGGAGCTGGGTCTTGTACATCAACATTCCCAAGAACCAACGCTAGGGCATGATAACCGCAATGACCATCTCCAGCAGCCGGGCAACATCTATCAATAAAGTGAAGCATGAACTTATGGATGTGATTAGTCAATATAACCGAAGGATCTACCTGTCGCGTCGAACCCTCATTGCATGTCGGACCCCGACCTCTCCCTTGTGATCGTCCTCTGCCATGCGACCTCGCGACACCATCCTGGCTCCCGTGCTCAAATCCAGAAAGGTCTCGCTGTAATGATCGTCGCCTTGTAGGACGACCCTTTCGATAGATCCCAGTTGGCTATCTCATGGTCGATAATCCTGGGTTGTTTATGTTGAAGTATGCCTCGCTCATCAAATCCTGCTGATCAAGCATGAGGTTGTTTCCATCAATCTCTCTTGGAAGGGTGGCGTATTCTTGACTATTTGGAGTTGAGTCATCGAGTCTGCCACTGGAGCCCTCGGGAGGAATAACTGGATCCCACATTACTTGTTGCCAGAATGGGTGAATCTGCGAGGGCCGAATAGGTTGCCGATTGGAGATCGCGTCTAAGAATTCATGTACACATGGAACACCGTAAGTATCCCTCCGGTAGCGATCCCTGCAAACACCATCATGGCTTGCCGGAAGAGACTTCGCCTTGTTGTCGTTGGCCAGCAGAAGGTCAAGGCACTCATCAGTCACCAGCATCAAGAGCGGGGCAAAAATTAGTTCACTCATGACACACCGTTTGATTGTTAACTATGACTTCTCAAGAAACCCTCCGAGTTGGTCTACCTGTTCATTGACCATGTTGTCTATATAGTCTGTAACGTCAACAAACCCAACAACAGCAGTGCCTAGCATGGACTTTAATTTCAAATGTGCTGAGTCGGCACTATAACATAAAAAAGCCATGAGTGTCACGTCACGTATATAGGATAATTAAATATAATACTTACGAAATTGGACAATTCAATTTCACTTACTTATTCGTAGTTCGCATCCCGAGATGTAGGAACTTATCAACCCATGCACGAACAATCGCCTCCTTGAATTCTATGAGCCAGGTGTCTTTAAGGTACTTCATAAGACCCTATCATGCCTCCCATTTCGCCTTCATCGATTGTAGACGCACCTCATAACTTTCTTCAATCTTCGACTCAAACAAGGCATAGCAGTCATTGTAACGCGGTTCGCTTTTCGCTAGATTGTGTAATCCTACCCTTCAGTTCGATGTTGTATATAATATGAAAGGAGCACAACATATGCTTTACCATGGGAAACTACTCTTGAAGAGCCTTAATAAGACCCAACTCTCTGTTTGTAACAATTACATTTGGAAGTCGTTGTCCGCACAAATGACGTAGTCGCCTTAGTGCCCAATTATAGTGATCTGTGGTCTCCCCTACCATAAATACGAACGCAATTGCAAATGTGTTCTTCGTGCTAGTAATCCCAACGATCTCTAGCAACGGTATTTCGTACCTAACACAATAACATTAATTAGTTAAAAAAGAAAAACTAACACATATGACAAATAAAAAATTAGTCGACAAAATGTGATAACTCTTACTCGTTCGTCTTCTAGGAAGAGTCCATCACAATAACATATGGAAACAACATCAGAAGATGTTACGAGTGAGGATGTGCCAAAAGTACATCAATAACCTCATCTACTCCGTACTTAGAGGACCTCCTAGTGGCGATATAGTATATTTTTTGGTGGAGTTGGTGTAGCGCTTGGGGCAGGTCCCTCGGTCAATCTGCAGCGCTTCTCCGCAACTGGGCCCGTGCATTGTACACTTGAGGAATGTCAGTCACACAGTCATGATCATCATACTTTATCCCGCGCAGTACATCTCGAGGTCTTAACCCAATCAAGGTATCACGATGGACCTGCCGATGTTGACCTGGTGTTAATCGACCAGCATAGGGATGTCCTAACATCTTATCCGCAAGCTTGTGGTTATGCACATTGCATATAACCTTGATGGTCCAATTGTCAACATCATTTTGATGACCATCAAGCTCAAACTCACATCCGAGCTTCGTCGTTTTTCCTCGCCCACTAGATGTAGGAGGAAAATCTAAGTTGACATCTCGACTATCCCGAGCCCCTACGTACTTATCACACACTATACAAAAGGTACCCAATCCACTCATTTTTTCAGATGATGGAGAGAATATGATAGAGAGAAATCAAAAAATAAACCCAACCTAGCTTCTATTTATAGGCCTTCGTGTGGCTAAGCATAGGACAAGGATGTCGAATTGGGCACAAGGCATTGGCAAGGATTTTGCCGACTTCGGCACTCGACATTGGCATATTCAGTGTCGACTCCAGCAGTCGGCATCGGCACCATGCAGATGGTGAGATTTTGCCGTGTAGATAGGATAAACGTGTAGTTATTATGATCATATAAGTCTAATGGCATGTCTAGATTGTTTAGTGTTATCCTATACTTTTGTTTTTATGTTAAACAAAGTTAGGTAAGCATAATTGAGCATGTGTGATCCAAGTTCCTAGGCATGACTAAAATCCAACAAAACTTTGTCCTCCTAATGAGAATATTTGCCCTTATATGGATTACATCTATATTCTCTCTGCTTAGTTGTGTGATTTACTCTTCTTATGCAATTATCTCTGAGTATTGTCATGGTTATCTATTTTTTAAGCCAATTATATACAAGCTCATTGCTTATAAGTTTCATGTGATTGAGACAACTATATTTTCCTAGCCCGTAGTCATCCACATCTATCTTACTTTATACCTTTTCTTAAAGCCGATTTTTTAGCCTTTAGCCTTTTTTTTAAGATCCACAAAATACATATATCCCTAGCCGATAATGAGCTTGACCCATCTGAGGATTAGGATTATAGTTGGTTATGTTGAATCATTTTGAGTAGAGAAGGAAAAGCTATGATTTGTGTTAAATGTACGTCGAAAGCTTTGAGAAATAATGTAATGTTATGTGCTTATTTTTCTCACATTCTATTTTATTATGTGTCTCTAAATAAGAGAAAAAAATAAAAAAGGAAAGAGAAAAAATCAAAACCAAAAAGAAAGAAATGAAAGAAAAAAAAATATTATGCATTGCCAATAAAGAGCATTAGTTTGCATTTCTATTTGAGAGTTGGATGAATTGTTTGGTTAAAAAGTTTGTACTTAAAATTTATGAAATCTTGATGTAATTTTTGAGTTTTTTGTATATGTTGGAATTTTAAGAATCTTGGTTACCAGATTTGAAAGAATCATATGACCAAATTTTTAACTCCTTGCCTTTATGTTCATACCAAGCCCCATTATAGCCAAATGAAAAGACCTATTGATGATTATTGTTTCCTTTGACATATTTGGTGGAGAATTTGTAATATAAATGCCAATGCTTATGTAGCTTTTTGGATAATGAATTGAGTACATATTTGTTCTTAAATCCTAAACATATGAGAGCGAGAGAAACACATTTTACCTGTGAGGTTGGATGGATGAACATGCGGACTACTTGAACGCTCAAATACATGCTAGGGCGTTTGTTTGCTTTACACATGTTTCCACATACTTGAGATTTTTCTTTTTATGAAGCTAATTAATTCATGAAGGATTATATTTTGTGGGATGAATGATTCATAAATGTTCTGTTTTGCTCGAGGACTAGAAAAGGTTAAGTGCAGGTGATTTTGATAAATGCATATTTTGCATATGCATTTTAGGTCATATTATCTTAGATTATATGTACATATTGCATGTTTTAGTTCACTACAAAAAAATGAAATTTGCTTTGGCAAAAAGCCGTGGCAAAAGGCATTCAAAGGGTGGCAAAAGGCATCTAGCTTCGGCTTACCTACGGCAAATGGGGGGCGGGGGGTGGCGAATTGTGGGGTGGCAAAATTTGGTAGCTTCGGCAAATAGCCGTAGCAAGAAAATTGGCGACGGCTAAGCGACAGCGAAGCAACCCCTGATGAGACACGACACATTTGCCACGACAAGGTGTCGTCGCTAAAGTGTGGGTGAAAAATTAAAAAAACTGCTTTTTAGCCCGGATTTTTGAGACCCGGGCTAAAAAGTCCAATATTTTTTTTTAAAAAAAATAATACACAAAATTTACCTATATAATAAAATTTCAATAATTATACAAAATTTACATATATAATAAAATGTAAAAAAACTACCTAATTTATATATAATAAATACACCATTGTAATCTTTTGAATAAAATTTCACAATGTTGTTGACTTTTTGTCGAAGCTCTCACCTCTGGATGCATACAATACTGTGTCTTCAAGAGTGAAACTGGATAATGCAATGAACAAGCCCTGATATTGGATCTGAAAAGATCTTGGTTTCCATATTTCCCTCCTAATAAACTAGTGTGCTGTAGAGAGAAAAACACCAAATAAGAGAAAACTTAACCAAACAATAAGCAAGTCAATATGGCACCAGACGTTGAGATATACAAGACATAGATAAGGACCCCTTTGATAAACTGAGCATAGATAACAGCAATGAGAAACACACTAACCTATCAGCAGACTTAAAGACAAAAAAGAGAGTATTAATCTATGGATTATGAACAAGTTTGGCCTTAGCTATAGAACAATGACCTTGTCTGCTCCTTTTCACTTTCCAGCATGTCGGGTTAAATTGGTGATATCAGTCCAAAATACCTATCAACATTAACAACTTCCAAGGATAGCAGATTGTATGTAACTCTCCATCACTAGGTATTGAATCCTACTAACCCCCTAAGAGTTCTTAATCACATATCGTGACTCGCCACCACTAACTACCGAATTATACTAACACCCCAATAGTTCTTAATCAAAAACAATCAGGCAACTCAAGTTACTCAACCAACTTAAGGAACAGATCCCCAATTTTCACACCATTCCATATGCAATATGCTTTAATGCCCAATTTAAATGCATATAACAACATGGTCGTTGAATTAATTGGTTGTCATAGCTAATCGATCATGATAACAGCAATGCAAAAAGATCTCATTACAACCCAAATATATATCCTTTAAAGTCATAACAGAATGTAAGCAAGTTAGCAACTAAAGATCAATTTTCCGAAGACCACGATTATTTTATATCCTGAATCTTGGTTGACCTATAAATCAATACATGGGTTAAAATAAGACAGAACAAAAACTAAGCAATCGGTTTGTCTGGTAACAACTAGAAATAATTTATAGAAAGGAGAGAGTGCTTAGATTTTTAATCAACAATTCACCCTCTAAAACGTAACAGGCAAATGTGTGCAAATAATTTTTATCAACAAAGTTGGCAAAAACAAGAGAAGATAGTATATGGATGTCTTATAATGAGGTAAAAGATAAACTTTTCAATAGTAATTATTATAATAAACAACGAAAATTAATCTTACTTGGGCTGTCTTTAGGTCATTACAACATTACCCAAGCTAGGATGGTAAACTGCAACCCCGTTCCATTGAATTGTGGATCTATCTGCATACTCCCTTGGCTCCACATTGGCAAATGGAACCCGATCGTTTCTCAATCCACCTGTCCCGACACATGTCAGAATTACTGAAGTCCCATTTTGATTTTTCTTCTCAAGTAGAATTTGCCCAATTTGTCATACAGTGACTCTAGAATGCATAAAGTTCAAAGACCCAAGATTGAACAATCATCACATCATGAAGTTCAAAGACCTACCAATATTGGCCCATCATATTCAAATACTAATCTCTCACTTTGTCCCAGAGAAAGGTGACTTAAATATACAAAAAGTCAAAATAAAGAAAATTATCATATATGAGAAGAACCTTGTCCCAGAAATGAAGAAGAATAGCATCACGCTGGTTAGTAGCACATGATGATTCTTGGCGGAAAGCATTATCGTTGTTGAATGTGTAATTCTCATTAGTAGGATCCATACCCATGTACAAAAAGAGTGGTTCTTTGGTAAGCCCTATATCCCCTAATTGCACAACATGAGATCCACAAGCAGAGTTGTCATTTGAAGTCCTCCTCTTAACCTAACAGACACAATTGAGATCACCATCAAAGCTAATCAACAAGAATAAGAAATTTGAACTCTTGCCGTTAAAGTAAAACCAGAAAGCTAAAATGAATATGAAGGTAAAGTGTGTACTAGTTCATACTGCTAGTTCATACTAGAGGTAATGTGTGTACCAGGTCCACCATGGTTCTTGAAGTAGATAAAGATACGATCATCAGGGCCACCATCAACAACCTTATCACTACCCCTAGTTATAACAGATTTATCACCAAGCATCACTACCAAGTAGTTTGTTAACAATCACATTTTCTCCAGTACAATCCTACATGGCAGAAAACAATCACACATGAATTGGAAATATATAAAATATTTTCTTCAATAAGGATACATAATACTTTCTCCAATCAAATATCAAACATAAGGAAAATAAATTGGAACCTTAGGGACTACCTTGTAGACATTATCTCCACGAGGGTTGTTAATGATGACTTCGAGTCCAGGGTTCTCCTCATTATTGGCAATGTCATCTTATATGAAAGGTGAAGGTGGCACATGGATTATCATAACTGGAGATGGCCTGTAAATAATATAGAACACTTATGGTCCATTTGGCTGAACATAATGGAAATGGGAAGGAGAATGAATCCATCCTGATAGTATTCAATAATTTCAATTAACCCAAAACTCCAACCTCTTATCTCATACCTTGTTTTTTCCATCAAAAATTTGGTTTCATTCCCTCATATTGGTCAAAGGATTCATGAGAGATTCGTCTAAAAAGAAGTGCACTAACATAAAATCTATCAGCTCTTTTTTCAAACTATACCATCCCAGTTTCCTTCCCTTTTCGGCTTTCATAATTTGCAATTGAACGGATAATTGGTGAATATTTCCACCATCTAGACTCTCAGAGCTCATAATTACCTACAGCGAACCATGTAATTGCGAAAAAAATTCCGAAGCTCGGATCGAAAGAAGATTACTTACACATATGGTATTCAGAAACCAAATTTGATTGGTGATATAGGTGAACAACAACAATAGAACATATATCGAATCAAAAAAATATTGTATAATCAACAAAAGGGGGTTTGAATCAATAAGGAGGGACCGGAGAGACGAATACCTAAAGTTAGGACTACGAGCGACGAGTTGTGACCGGAGGATGACGATGAGCGACCAGGAGCGTGGAGGGCGACGTTTTCGACTAGCGAGATCCAAATCTAGAGGCAACGACTGGCGACAGCGAGATCCAGATCTGAGAGTAGAGGTTGCGAGAGAGGGCGATTTTCAAATCTAAGAACGGGAGAGGAGGCTTCGAAAGAGGGCGAGAGACGAATACTTGAAATCAAGTCGAGGATCGACGAAGGTGATCGGATGATGATGAGGAGTGACCGGGATCGACAAGGGGTGACCGGAGGATGACGACGAATGACCAAGGACAACGCTGTCGGCCAGCGATATCCAAATCTATAGGTGGCGACAGGCGACGGCGAGATCCAGATCTGAGATCGGGAGTGGAGGTTGATAGAAAGGGAGATCTAGGTTTGAGATCCAAGGGGCCGAAATGTGTGGTTATAGGGTTTGGGATGAGCGAGAGAGTATTGAGTAATATGAAAATCAAATCAATGGCCGGTGAAAATCTTGTCGATGCTACCGAGGGTGGCAAAATCAATCCCATAGCTACGAAAAATCTTTGCCGAAGCTACCATTAGTGGCAAAAGGTACCAATTGCCACAACAATCCCCCTGCCAAAGCTAGATAGGGTGGCGAATTTCATTTTTTTTTTGTAGTGGTTCTAAGTCGCATCTTGATCATTAGGTATTTGAAGTGCGGAAGCTACTGTTTTTACAGTTAAATACGCAGATCATAAATCCACGCTTGAATGGTGGAGAAATCATAGATGAATGGGAGCTAATGAGAGCTAGAACAAGCCATGAAAGATCCAAGACAAGTGGATAAGCAAGGCGGCGAGGGATCAAGGTCTAAGAGCTGAAACACAAGCGAGTCGCAAAAGTTGTCCGCGCGGCGAGCTGAACTTAAAACACGATTTCCCAAGGTCTTAGATGTCTGATTGAATCTTATGATCATGCATTGGAAAGCTCTTGACGATCTATATGCTGACATGAAGACTCATATTTCTGGCGCCCGCCGCTAGGGGGCTGGCTTCCGCTGGGAAAGGCACCTGCATATATGTTCCAAGCACCTGCCAAGTTGTGCGACCGCCCAAGGAGTATAGGCACCCTCCAGAACAGATAAGCATGTGGAGTATGATCTTTATTAGATGGAGATTCTTTCTTAATCATTTGGAGATCTTTTGCTTGCATCCTAAGCACAACATCTCGGGTTTTTCTTAGCCTTTTGAGCCCTCATTAGCACTATAAATACCAGTCTAGGGTTTCAATCACCGCTTAGAAAAGGTTTTGCCTCCCTCTAGGGACGGATCACTTTTCCCTTTTCTATTCTAGTTTGGATAAAGCCATGCTTGGCTAAACTCTTTGTAGTTTTGCTCGCGATTCAAGACGTTGGTTAATTTGGTGTGTCGTGAGGGTTGATCCGTGTTTTATCCATTTATGATTATTTCAATATCCTTTGCTTTATATGTTTATGTTGTTCTTTTATCATGATTAGCTACCTCAACTAAGTTGCATCGTGCTAGGATTCAGACTTCCACTATCGTCGGTCGAATCCATTGTAGTGGTAAATCACATCCATCGTCATGAGTATGGAAGCTGGATAGTGTAGGGATTTGATATCTCGATTGCAGGTATATCTTAATGGAAGTCTTAGCTGGAGATGAGAACCAAGTGACAAGCCGATGAGACGAGAGGTGCTCGTGGGGAACAAATGTGTCCAGTATGCAATCGAAAGAAAAGAAGTGTGTTCAAAGAAGATAGAAGCGAAGCTTCTTAATTTGGAAAATGACATCTATCTAATAAAGAAGCAGTTATATGGAAAGAAGGTAGCTTGAAACATAAAGAACACCTCAGATGAAATATATGATAATTTATTTTATCTAAGTTAATCTAGGATAGGACTTTCCATAGAATGTTGTATAATTAGGATTATATATTTTCATTTTCAATGGTTGGGATCATCCTCGCAACGGTCGTCGGCAGAGGATGCATGGGCACTACTAGCAAGATATTCGGCCACGACATTTGATTCCCTGAGAATATGACGAATAGCAACATAAGAGAAGGACGAAATATCTAACAGAATATCCGATTCAAGCAGCTCGATACTCCATGGGAATTTCCGATCCCCCAGTAGAGCTTTTATAACAAGTAGGTTGTCGCCCTCGATCAGAAGGTTTGTAATTTGCATTTGCTTTGCTCTTAACATACCCAACTTAAGGCCAAGGTTTTCATGATAGACAATCGAGATATTAATACAAGTGCCATGTCCCAAAGCAACCACGTATCACACCTCGTGAGTCCCGGATGACGAACCCGTACGACACAGAACCACCTGGTCTAACCGAGCCATCAAAATTGAGCTTGAAGCAATTAGCAGACGGCTTGTCAAAAACTAAAGTGCTGATGATGCCACACCTTAGCTGTTCCAGGCACAGTATGGCATTGATAATTGGAAAGAGGAAACCTGTTTATTTTAGGGGCAATAGTATGAGACAGATCATCCTCTAAAACCTTTGTTTGCTTCCATAAATGAGTAAAGGTTGTATAGAACAGTACCATTTCGTTCATAGTGGCTTTGTCAGTGTCATTAAAAGCTAGTTGGTTTCTGCAAAACCATAATGACCACCACGCGCAAGCCAAAGAGCCAAAAGATTTTGAACCGACTGCTAATTTAATGTTGTTGAGCGGGAAGGGAAAATCCACACCCACAAGGGCAGCAAAAGACCTCGGAAGCTGGATACGTAACGCCTTAAGAAGGTTTATAACCATCGGACAATCAATGAACAAGTGAGCAGCAGATTCGGTAGTATTCCCACAGAAGACGCATCCTGAAGTAACAACCACATGAGATTCCTGTAATCCGAGAGTAGTGGGCAATCCATCACGAGATATTTTCCAAAGGAAATGACGTACTTTCAACAGGACGTCCAGATCTCAAATCCAACCACAGTCGAAATTAAGTAAACCATTATGTTCTGATAATAAAGAGTTAGACAAACTGGTCGAAAACAAACCATTGTTACTAGGACCCCAGTAAAGATGGTCCCTTACGGGGTTATTTGGCAAAATAATAGCCAACAATAGATTAATGTCATCCCTCGACAATAGATTAATGTCATCCGTTTTGTGTTAACAAAATGAGAGACCTTCATACCTTTAAGACAATCCGGGATATGCAAAAGGATCCTAGATTCTAGAGGCTTGGAAAAAGCCCAGTTATGAGTCCAAACGTCAATGGACTGACCATCACCAACACTCCACTTAATAGCTAATTAGAACAAGGGTCTAATGGACATGAGACGATTCCAGTGCCAAGAGGAATTATTCTTCTTCTGATACGTGAGCAGATTCTGCCCTTTTAAATATTTTTGCGACACCACATGAACCCAAATGTTGTCAGGTTCAGACATAATTTTCCGTAAGAGCTTCATCTGCATCGCAATGTTCATAGACTCAGCTTTGTGGATACCAAGACCGCCTTTCATAGTGTCCGAATAGATTTTGTCTCAGCTAACCAACGGAGTCACTTTTGAATTTTTGTTCCAAAAGAATTGTCTATAAACCTTATCTAACTCGTGAAGGATATGCGATGGTAGTAAAAAAGCATGCATAAGAAATATTGGTTTCGTACAAAGGTTTGCTTTGATAAGGACCTTATGATCATGCACATTTAGTAAGTGTTAATATAGGCATTTAGATGGGTTTAGGTAGGGTAAAATGCATGAGTTAGGGTAGTTTTCATATTTTCATTATATTTCAATTAGAGTTGGAATCTACGAGATTTGTGCATGATTTCAGGTGATTGTAAAGAGGTGAAGCTAAGCTCGAGCCAATGTTAGAAGATTGGACGAAAATAGAAGAGCACGAGAGTTGAGGAGAGGAGCTAAACCTACAAATTGATTGGAGCTGTCCAAGCTGGCGACGCTGCACTAAAATGAGTCGTTCGAAGGCTGTAGTTATCGGATCGGGGCGTACTTATACTTGTTGGAAAGAGGATTCGAAGACCTACAACTTTCGTGCTTACGACTTTTCCAAATTCAGCCTTGAAAACAGAGAAAAACGGGACTTCAATATGGCTGCTGAAAAGAACTCGGGTGGGTCATGAAGAAACTCGGCCGAGTTAGTTGGCAAGCCCGAGTTATTCAAGAAAGAGTTGTTACTTGGTTAATTTCTGAAAGCTGTTATATATATTATTTTATTTGGAATTAATGAGGGACATGAAACGTTGAAGTGGGGGAAGAACGTACTAGGAGGTTTTAGAGGGAGTTCTTGCAGGGATTTGGAACGACGAACAAGAGTTTGAGTACGAAGCAACCATTGGAGCCCTTTTGTGATTTCTTTTCAACCATAAACCACTAAACCTCTTTGCTTGGGGGAATTAATCGAAGCTTCAGGTTTGCAATTTCATAGTGAGATTTCTGTTCTTAATACTCCTCTTTGAATATTATCAATTCTTTGCACTGATTGTTTAGGGTTTTCTTGAATTTCCATTAGCTTGATCAACTGATGCCTTTTCATGAAAATCTATCGCTAGATATAGGTAATTTCTGGTTGAATTATCTATATTACTGAGTAGCAAAGTATAAATCTCTGAAACTGGTTGATTTAGGGATTTGTATAAAGAATTGATTTGCAATTGATGCAATAACTGGTTGTGCGTGTCGATTGTCTTTGTTGATTTCCTTTAAGCTTCATCGATTATTGAATTGAATCTTGATAGTTTCAAGATTGTTTGGTAATTAGGGTTTTCAGGGTCTGGTTGTCCTGTTAACTAGTTTCGATAAGGAATTGGATTCAAAAGACCTAGTCTTTCCACAACAAAGTATTCAAGAGGAAGTTATCTTTTCGATTTCGATGATCAATGAACAAACTTGATTGCTGAGATTGGTTGACCTAAGCTATTTTTCTCATATTCATTTCCTCAAGCTGTTTAGTTTGTTACTTTTGTTTAATTTTATTTCTTAATTAGTTAGTTCGAATCATCACAATCCCCCTCTTTGTTTCTTGTTCTTGTTCTTGTTGACACACACTTGACTTGCATATAAATCATTGACTCTCTGAGTGATCGACCCGTACTTGCCAAACTACATTAGTTAGGTTAGTCGGATTTATTTGATAGGATTTAAGGCGACTGCAAATCCGCTATCAAATTTGCCGCCGTTGCCGGGGAGTCAAGTTGTTATTTGTGTGCTTGTTTTTGTGTGTTAATTTAGCTACTAAATTTTGTTGTGAACCTATCTTACGGTTCACAACACATATGCTCCTAACAGTTTGAGATGTTGAGATTATCGCAGTTCGAATGTGAGAACTTTCACCTATATCTCACTAGGTTGCAAATGTGTGTAGACATTCGCAATGAGCGGGGTTTCCACAATAGTTTGCGAGATATGGCTGTCTGCGTTGTAGAGGGGATGACTGCTGAGACAAAGGCGAATGCTATATACATGAGCAGTGGAAGTCTAGCACGGTTAGGTTTGACGGGAATTTCCGATCTTATCTGCTACATGGGTCATCAGGCCTTGCAGGAAGTCTCCTTCACGCTAGAGCCTCAACCAATGGATTACTTCGACGCACCTTTGAAGGATCTATCCAAGGCCTCCTATGGTAGAATGAGCAATTGTGTCAACAGATCATTGAACTAGATGAACGAGTGCATCGAATGGTCCAAGTGGGGAATGATATTCTAGCATGTGAAGCGAGTGAACTACCGTCTAAACCGGTGGTTAACCCGACAGAGAGCCTCACCACAAACACCCTAGGGAGTGGAAAGGACCTGTTTGTCACACCCGAGAGATGCTTAGAAAGTCATGAAGATGAAGGTGAGTGTGTGCTTCCTATTCCTCCCTTATTGAGTTCCTCCGAGTCTACTCCGCTACCTCCCATACCCTTGAGCTATGCGCATGATAATGTTTTGGTGGAGGAGGATATGTTCGCAGACGATAACAATTTCTTCAGCGATGAAGAGGATAGTACACTACTTCCTTACATGGAGTGTCATGAGTCGACGCGTGAGATTCCATGTGATTTATTTCCTCCTTTATACGATGAGATTGTTTCGAGATCGCCTATCAAGGAACCAAGTCCGGAGTTGATTTCTATGGCTCCTGAGCAATGAATTCATATCCTCTGCAATGGTGAGAAGTTCGGTGATTATGTCGATCCTTGGGCTCATTATTTTTGCATACCACCAATGGAACTGAATTGGTGGTTCTACATACCCACGGCGGAGAGTCACACTCAGGCATATGAGGAGTTGAGGACATACTTTGACTTCAACTTATTCGTATGTAGTGTGTTGGTAGGAGGAAATCGAGTTCAATAAATAAGAATATAAATCAAACCGGATTCGTGCCCACGCAAATAATTACAAGATCTCCTCCTGATGTAGGAGTGGGAAGTTAGGATCGATCATCGAGGAAGCGTGTCAGCGGATCCTAGGCAGTAGCGGAATCTCACGAACAGTGATCGACCACAGTGTACTCGACCTCGACTAAGTGGTAGTCGACAGGGGTCAGTACAGTCGATTCCGAGCAACAGAAGACTATGAGTGGTGGTCGACGTCGACTAGGCTTACTCGACGTCGAGTACGGTCTGGTCGTAGTCGAGTTCCTGCAGAGGCACAGAAGCAACATCGATCTTGCTCGATCGAGAAATCAGTGGTCAACGTCGACCAAGGGGTGGTCGAAGTCGAGTAGAAACAGTAACGTAAAATAAAGAACAAAGCTTTCAGATTCGGAATAAACTATGTAAAAGAACTTCCAAGATCGGGGTTTGCAACAACGATAACCAAACATGCATAAGGCAAGATAAATAACGATAATCATGCAAATCGCATCGAAGGATCAAGCTTTCGCCTTTTCCAACAATTAAGAAACTCTTTCAAGAAACCCTAATTGTATCTACCGATTTTATGTTTATTAATCCAAGTTGTTAGCATGGATTTCTATTAAATAGAGAATAAACACATAAAAGGTAGTAGATGCTCAAAACATGATAAATGTCGGATCTTTACCTCAAACACGCATGGCTATCGTCGGGCTCGCCCTAACCCTAGAAGTGGGTGGACTACTCGCTCTTCATCGCAATCGCAGACATCATTGATTGAAAAGAAACTTGCATTAAATTAAACCAAACAGAGCTTACAACCAAAGGAAGCCAATTCCACTCTCGCTTCACAAACTCCTCTTGGCCTCCACTCTCTCTCTCTCTCTCTCTCTCTCTCTCTTTCTCCCCTACTTCTCTCCGAAATTGAATTGTATGATGGACTCAGCCCTATTGGCTCTATTTATAATGCTAAATCCTTGCTGATCAAGGTAAGAAATTCTATGTAAAACTAAAGATAAAACTTAGATATAAAGGGAACATTTATCTAAAAGGAAATAAATAAATATCTTCTTCTTGTGGATAAATCCTCTTCTACTTAGATAGATCTTGATAGAACTGATGGATCCAGCCTTGCTTCGTGTCCAAGCATGCTCTTAATGGCCCAACAATGTCACGGCCCAAACAGGTGGTAGTCGACTTCGACCAAGCCTGGTTGACGTCGAGTAGATCCGTACTCTACTTCGAGTACACTACAGTTTGTCGAGTGCTTCTCCTTCTCGAGCTCTGGAACAACTCCTCTTCTGGTCGACGTTGAGTAGGGTGTAGTCGACGTCTAGTACGGCTCGTGCTTGAATTGTCTTCTTCTTCTGTCCTTGATCAAGTCTGTTTCAATTGTAGTCGACTTCGAGTAAGGCATGGTCGAAGTCGAGTAGAATCCAGCTCTCAGCATTCTGCTCTGTTCTTGAAACGCACTTTCCCGAGTCCTCGTTCGTCGGATTGACGCATATGAGTATGCGTTGGAAAGCTCTTTTCGAGGGCTAAAACTCTCATGAAGACATCAAAGCTTGGTTCAGAATAGTGGATGTCGAAATATGGTCTTTTCTCAAGCTGCACCATACTTAGCTTCTCCATGAGTTTCCTTTAAGCTCAAAAGTGCGTCCGATTTCTGCGAAATTAAACAGAAACTAGTGTAGACTCTATAATTTGGCAAATAAGCATAAACTACATAGATTTTGTACTATTCTAACCCAAATGCATGAAATGCATACAGAAATCGATATAAAAGTCAATATAAAACATGGCACAAAACATGGACATCAAATCACCCTATACTTAAGCTTGCTTGTCCCCTAGCAATAACTTGGATGGTCATTCAGGGGAAGAATTCAAACTCTCAAGATCCTAGATTCATTCTTATATAGCCCTGCAATCAATTACCATTATCGAAAAGGTACTTGTGCCACAAATCCATGCATGTGCAATAAAAACAACATCTACACACAAAAGGAGGGTTATTGAAAAACAATTCATGTGACAAAGCAACAAAAATCAAGAGGACTTTATTTAAGCTCAATAAATAGTAAATTGGCAAAAGGGTAAAGGTTGGCAATTTTTGGCAATGTGGTGCTAATAATCCGGGGAAATGGAGTATTTCCAAATTGAATTTTCATATTCCTTCTTCATAAGATTCATCACCTTTCTTTCAATCGCTCAATGCTTTTTCCAATAATATTGCTTTTACCTCTCTAACCTCAGCACTGCCTTCTCGCGAGTCGCAAACATGGGTGTCATGAATGACCCCAGATACTTAGTGCTTTGGACTCCTCACAAGTGTGTCCCATCTCACTGAACTATTATCTCAGCGAGCAGGGTCGATCTACCTTTATCTCCTGAGGTGATCGGATTTTTTCTCGCTCATTAAATTTTCCACATATTTGAATCTTTCCTTGCCAAACTCCAATAATGATAACAACACAAACACCATATAATATCTCCATAATGTAACATCATTCTCAACATAATCCCCAGATAGGAAGTAAGGTAAAGAATGGGAAATATTTAGAACATGTGGAGCAATAATTGAAATAAGGCATAATATGGCTTTTGTGATGCATAAGCATAGGTATGGCTAGGATATAACAACATGAGCATTATATGGAAATATAAAGTCCTCCATCATCTTATCATGCAACATGTCAAAAGCAACTTCAAATTTTAGCTCCTTTCATGGTTTTCAATAAATTATGCACTTCATTGTGACTTCCCTTTACTAGGCAATTTCATGCTATATCCCTAATGAATCCAATTTTGCATCGTCGAGTTCAATATTAGCTTCCATGACACTATTTCTTTGAAAAATTTACAAGCCTTGGGAGATGTCTTATAGAACTTTGAGTTTAGCAATTATGCACAAAAATTTAAAATTTACTCAAAATTCACCATGTTAAACCAAAAGCAAGAATAAAGTATATAATAATGATAATGAGCTCTTCCCCCACCCCATACTTAAAATATACAGTGTCCCCACTGTAAAAAAAATAAATGTAAAACAAGGATAAAGGAAGGAACTCACCGAATAACGCATCGTATAGGGAAAACAGGGTCGTCGAGTAAACTGTGGTAGTCGACGTCGAGTACGCGTGGTCGACGTCGATTACGGATCTGCTGTGTCGAGTGAAAGAGGAAGTCGAGGATGCTCCTGGTGGTCGACGTCGAGTACGCCTACTCGACGTCAAGTAGACTTGTTCTGCTCGATCTCCTCGTGGTCGATCTCGACTTGGCCTTCGTCGATTTCGATGTTCAGGGACTTCATCTTCCTCTCTTTGCGATCTTTTATTGCTTCTCGACCTAAAAATGTTAGATATTCGCACGAAGACAAGACCTTCCATATGAAGCATTCAAAACTAAAAACAAAAATAAACAAACCAAAACCAAAAGTTTCAAAGTCCCAAAATTCAAAAGTTTTATGTACATGCTCTAGATTTTAGAGTCGCTAGGCCGAATTCTCCACTAAGCATTAGCCTGGCTCATCTTTTTCCGGAGGTATAGATGGGTCTTGTGGTTCCTCCGGTGGTGGGAAACGTGGAATGTCATCCAGGGGCATCATGTGAAGAAGCTTAAACCTCCCCGAGTGAACGCTCCATGGCTTCACCCATTCATCTTCATGGGCTCCAGCTGGCATGCTTAAAGGAAGATATAAAGAAAATATACATACATCATCATCATACCTCTTCCACTTCATTGGTTGATTTGTTTGCACATCTCCACTACAGCAAAACGGTGTAGTGGGAAGAGATATTTCCACCTCATCTTGTGGAGTTTCATGCCACTTTGCGAGGACCCCATACTTGAATATGAACATTGGTTGCTCAAAATTGTCGGGGATGACCTTCACCTTGTAAGGTAAAAGCGACCTTGAAACATCCTGGGCAACAACGTCCAACTTCTTCTTTTCTGGCTCTTCTTCTTGAGGTTCTTCAAATGGTTTTTCAAAGACAGAGGGCAATGTTGGAATTGAGATATCGGAAGGAGATACATGGGTATCGACTAGAGATATATCGATATCGACTGGAGATGGGTCGACATCGACTAGGTGTTGGTCAAGGTCGACCTCAGGTTCAGATCCTCCTTCTAGCAGGATTGGGGCTTGGGGCGGTGATTCTAATGATGCTTGTAGCTTCCTGAATGCGCGTACACCTTCAAGCCATGCCTCCTCATCAACCATGTATAGCCATCTCAAATATTTAAATTCTTTTGCATACCGTCTCTCTCTTTCCCTTTCAGCCCATGTTCCTAAACAGTCCAAGGTGTTCTGCATCCACCTGATGCAGGTCAAGATGGCCTTCTGTGGGTCAAACAATGATCTTGATCCAGGCGACGACTCGAGGACGAGTCGATTTCAAATGGAGGAGAATGATGTCATCCTCAAGCGGAAGAAGAAGGCTCCACCTTGGGAGTCGTTAAAGAAACGGCGTTAATTATTTTATTATTAATTATAGAATTGCTTATTTTAGTATTTCTTAGTTTGGTCAAATAAGATGGTTAGGAGAGTCTATCCTTTAGGCTTTCTTAATTATCATATTTTATTATTTTCTATATTAGGATTTTAGATTAAGTTTTATTTAGTTAGGATATAGTTTGGTAAAGCAATCCTTAACCTCTAAGGAAGTCAACCAAACCCTAGTTATTTACCTATTTAAAAATTGTATTTCCTTTTGAATTAAGCAGATTGAATATAGAATTGAAGAAACCCTTTATGGATTAAAGGGTTCTTCGATTATCAATCCAAACTCGCGTCCGTTGTTTACATCTCAAATCAAACACATTCCGTTTTCTTAATTGCATTCCACCCAAATTAAATCAAGTCCAGCCGCAATCGTTGACCGACTCAATTCAAGTGTCAAATTACTTTGCACTCGATCGACGTGCGCCGACTTCATTCCTTCGGCGGCAACACCACGTGAGCCTTAAGCAATTCAAGAAAGGTGTAGTTAATTAGTTTGGCTAATTAATTAACTCGGCATAAGTGTTGATCGATCCAAGTCAACGTCAGTGCATCGCATCCTTGGGTTCGTTCAAATCGGCGCAATTCATTCGCCTCAATTCATAGAAATACAAGAGCATAAGCAAGATCGTTGCTTTTATTTTAGCAATTGGCTCGCCTAGCCAATTGCTATACATCAATTGGTATTCAGAGACAGGTTATGCTACGCTCTTTGTTTCTTTGATGTTAATGTTGTTTTGATTTGATATGGCTTGGGAAGTTTGGGGCGACTGGGAGGATGATCCCGATCCATTGGATGGATTTTTTGCTTTGGAACGTGCTAAACAACAACGACGCCAACAAGAGTTACATCGGAGAGCTTGGCTACAACAACAAATCCTAGAGCGTCAATGCGAAGTCAAAAGACGCCAACTTTGGCTTCAACGTCAAGAGGAAGAACAACGTCAATTGGAGATCGAAGATAAGAGGTGTCGACAACGCTATCAGATTCGGCTTCTCCAACAGAGAGAGGCTGAGGAGGCACGACGACAAGAGGAAGAGGCACGACGTCAAACCAAACTAGATGCCGAAATAACGGCTATATGCAAAGAGGCCGTGGAGGAATTGATGGCCATGTTCAAGAAGGGCGTGAAGGAGCCTTTTGTTGAAATCGTTGCCACGGATTCAGCACAGCGCACTGAACTTGTTTCACAGATTTCCGTTGACTCCGACATCGGAATTGAGTCAACTCAGTTTTGTTGCGAAGCTGACTCTACGAGCTTTCCAACGGTGGGTCACACGCTGCAAGAATCCCCCGGAAAGGCCTCCGAATTTGTGTTGCAAACAGACTGCGACAGTGTTCTGCAGGACGAGCATGTTGATTCCGTTGACGAGGATGAGGTACTTGATGACGTGTCTCAAGAGTTAGCGATTGTACCTCTTGGGGATGTTCATGAAGTTCCAGTTGCTGAGATTTGTATGGTCATTGATCCTATTCTTATTGACGATCAAGTCCGTTCAACGATCGCGCATGAAGGTGTTGTTTTTGGGGTTCTTATACCTCGAATTCTCCTGGCACCTATTCCACCCATTCCTCCATCATCTTCTTTGAAGGTTGCTGCTCCTTCCTCACCGATCATCTCCGACTTGATTCGAGGACGAATTGAAGATAAGAGGGGGAGAATGATGCAGGTCAAGATGGCCTTCTGTGGGTCAA
Source organism: Persicaria maculosa (assembly GCA_963922045.1). Taxonomy (NCBI): domain Eukaryota; kingdom Viridiplantae; phylum Streptophyta; class Magnoliopsida; order Caryophyllales; family Polygonaceae; genus Persicaria; species Persicaria maculosa. The sequence goes on from OY998263.1 coordinate 54,385,375, forward strand.
ACAACGATCTTGATCCAGGCGACGACTCGAGGACGAGTCGATTTCAAATGGAGGAGAATGATGTCATCCTCAAGCGGAAGAAGAAGGCTCCACCTTGGGAGTCGTTAAAGAAACGGCGTTAATTATTTTATTATTAATTATAGAATTGCTTATTTTAGTATTTCTTAGTTTGGTCCAATAAGAAGGTTAGGAGAGTCTATCCTTTAGGCTTTCTTAATTATCATATTTTATTATTTTCTATATTAGGATTTTAGATTAAGTTTTATTTAGTTAGGATATAGTTTGGTAAAGCAATCCTTAACCTCTAAGGAAGTCAACCAAACCCTAGTTATTTACCTATTTAAAAATTGTATTTCCTTTTGAATAAAGCAGATTGAATATAGAATTGAAGATACCCTTTATGGATTAAAGGGTTCTTCGATTATCAATCCAAACTCGCGTCCGTTGTTTACATCTCAAATCAAACACATTCCGTTTTCTTAATTGCATTCCACCCAAATTAAATCAAGTCCAGCCGCAATCGTTGACCGACTCAATTCAAGTGTCAAATTACTTTGCACTCGATCGACGTGCGCCGACTTCATTCCTTCGGCAACACCACGTGAGCCTTAAGCAATTCAAGAAAGGTGTAGTTAATTAGTTTGGCTAATTAATTAACTCGGCATAAGTGTTGATCGATCCAAGTCAACGTCAGTGCATCGCATCCTTGGGTTCGTTCAAATCGGCGCAATTCATTCGCCTCAATTCATAGAAATACAAGAGCACAAGCAAGATCGTTGCTTTTATTTTAGCAATTGGCTCGCCTAGCCAATTGCTATACATCAATTGGTATTCAGAGACAGGTTATGCTACGCTCTTTGTTTCTTTGATGTTACTGTTGTTTTGATTTGATATGGCTTGGGAAGTTTGGGGCGACTGGGGGGATGATCCCGATCCATTGGATGGATTTTTTGTTTTGGAACGTGCTAAACAACAACGACGCCAACAAGAGTTACGTCGGAGAGCTTGGCTACAACAACAAATCCTAGAGTGTCAATGCGAAGTCAAAAGACGCCAACTTTGGCTTCAACGTCAAGAGGAAGAACAACGTCAATTGGAGATCGAAGATAAGAGGTGTCGACAATGCTATCGGATTCGGCTTCTCCAACAGAGAGAGGCTGAGGAGGCACGACGACAAGAGGAAGAGGCACGACGTCAAACCAAACTAGATGCCGAAATAACGGCTATATGCAAAGAGGCCGTGGAGGAATTGATGGCCATGTTCAAGAAGGGCGTGAAGGAGCCTTTTGTTGAAATCGTTGCCACGGATTCAGCACAGCGCACTGAACTTGTTTCACAGATTTCCGTTGACTCCGACATCGGAATTGAGTCAACTCAGTTTTGTTGCGAAGCTGACTCTACGAGCTTTCCAACGGTGGGTCACACGCTGCAAGAATCCCCCGGAAAGGCCTCCGAATTTGTGTTGCAAACAGACTGCGACAGTGTTCTGCAGGACGAGCATGTTGATTCCGTTGACGAGGATGAGGTACTTGATGACGTGTCTCAAGAGTTAGCGATTGTACCTCTTGGGGATGTTCATGAAGTTCCAGTTGCTGAGATTTGTGTGGTCATTGATCCTATTCTTATTGACGATCAAGTCCGTTCAACGATCGCGCATGAAGGTGTTGTTTTTGGGGTTCCTATACCTCGAATTCTCCTGGCACCTATTCCACCCATTCCTCCATCATCTTCTTTGAAGGTTGCTGCTCCTTCCTCACCGATCATCTCCGACTTGATTCGAGGACGAATTGAAGATAAGAGGGGGAGAATGATGCAGGTCAAGATGGCCTTCTGTGGGTCAAACAACGATCTTGATCCAGGCGACGACTCGAGGACGAGTCGATTTCAAATGGAGGAGAATGATGTCATCCTCAAGCGGAAGAAGAAGGCTCCACCTTGGGAGTCGTTAAAGAAACGGCGTTAATTATTTTATTATTAATTATAGAATTGCTTATTTTAGTATTTCTTAGTTTGGTCAAATAAGATGGTTAGGAGAGTCTATCCTTTAGGCTTTCTTAATTATCATATTTTATTATTTTCTATATTAGGATTTTAGATTAAGTTTTATTTAGTTAGGATATAGTTTGGTAAAGCAATCCTTAACCTCTAAGGAAGTCAACCAAACCCTAGTTATTTACCTATTTAAAAATTGTATTTCCTTTTGAATTAAGCAGATTGAATATAGAATTGAAGAAACCCTTTATGGAATAAAGGGTTCTTCGATTATCAATCCAAACTCGCGTCCGTTGTTTACATCTCAAATCAAACACATTCCGTTTTCTTAATTGCATTCCACCCAAATTAAATCAAGTCCAGCCGCAATCGTTGACCGACTCAATTCAAGTGTCAAATTACTTTGCACTCGATCGACGTGCGCCGACTTCATTCCTTCGGCAACACCACGTGAGCCTTAAGCAATTCAAGAAAGGTGTAGTTAATTAGTTTGGCTAATTAATTAACTCGGCATAAGTGTTGATCGATCCAAGTCAACGTCAGTGCATCGCATCCTTGGGTTCGTTCAAATCGGCGCAATTCATTCGCCTCAATTCATAGAAATACAAGAGCATAGCAAGATCGTTGCTTTTATTTTAGCAATTGGCTCGCCTAGCCAATTGCTATACATCACCACCTGTAGAAGAAAACTCAAGGAAACGTGAGATCTAACTACCTAAGGCGCGAATGATAGCTTCCCCGACAACGGCGCCAATTTGTTGGTAGGAGGAAATCGAGTTCAATAAATAAGAATTTAAATCAAACCGGATTCGTGCCTACGCAAATAATTACAAGACCTCCTCTTGATGTAGGAGTGGGAAGTTAGGATCGATCCTCGAGGAAGCGTGTCAGCGGATCATAGGCAGCAGCGGGATCTCACGAACGGTGATCGACCACAGTGTACTCGACCTCGACTAAGTGGTAGTCGACAGGGGTCAGTACAGTCGATTCCGAGCAACAGAAGACTCTGAGTGGTGGTCGACGTCGACTAGGCTTACTCGACGTCAAGTACGGTCTGGTCGTAGTCGAGTTCCTGCAGAGGCACAGAAGCAACATCGATCTTGCTCGATCGAGAAATCGGTGGTCGACGTCGACCAAGGGGTGGTCGAAGTCGAGTGGAAACAGTAACGTAAAATAAAGAACAAAGCTTTCAGATTCGGAATAAACTATGTAAAAGAACTTCCAAGATCGGGGTTTGCAATAACGATAACCAAACATGCATAAGGCAAGATAAATAACGATAATCATGCAAATCGCATCGAAGGATCAAGTTTTCTCCTTTTCTAACAATTAAGAAACTCTTTCAAGAAACCCTAATTGTATCTACCGATTTTATGTTTATTAATACAAGTTGTTAGCATGGATTTCTATTAAATAGAGAATAAACACATAAAAGGTAGTAGATGCTCAAAACATAATAAAGGTCGGATCTTTACCTCAAACACGCATGGCTATCGTCGGGCTCGCCCTAACCCTAGAAGTGGGTGGACTACTCGCTCTTCATCGCAATCGCAGACATCATTGATTGAAAAGAAACTTGCATTAAACTAAACCAAACAGAGCTTACAACCAAAGGAATCCAATTCCGCTCTCGCATCACAAATTCCTCTTGGCCTCCACTCTCTCTCTCTCTCTCTCTCTCTCTCTCTCTCTCTCTCTCTCTCTCTCTCTCTCTCTCTCTCTCTCTCTCTCTTTCTCCCCTACTTCTCTCCGAAATTGAATTGTATGATGGAATCAGCCCTATTGGCTCTATTTATAATGCTAAATCTTTGTTGATCAAGGTAAGAAATTCTATCTAAAACTAAAGATAAAACTTAGATATAAAGGGAACATTTATCTAAAAGGAAATAAATAAATATCTTCTTCTTGTGGATAAATCCTCTTCTACATAGATAGATCTTGATAGTACTGATGGATCCAGCCTTGCTTCATGTCCAAGCATGCTCGTAATGGCCCAACAGTCTCACGGCCCAAACAGGTGGTAGTCGACTTCGACCAAGCCTGGTCGATGTCGAGTAGATCCGTACTCTACTTCGAGTACACTTCAGTTTGTCGAGTGCTTCTCCTTCTCGAGCTCTGGAACAACTCCTCTTCTGGTCGACGTCGAGTAGGGGTGTAGTCAACGTCGAGTACGGCTCGTGCTCGAATTGTCTTCTTCTTTTGTCCTCGATCAAGTCTGCTTCAGTTGTAGTTGACTTCGAGTAAGGCAGGGTCGAAGTCGAGTAGAATCCAGCTCTCAACATTCTGCTCTGTTCTTAAAACGCACTTTTCCAAGTCCTCGTTCGTCGGATCGACGCATATGAGCATACGTTGGAAAGCTCTTTTCGAGGGCTACAACTCTCATGAAGATATCAAAGCTTGATTCAGAATGATAGATGTCGAAATATGGTCTTTTCTCCAGCTGCAACATACTTAGCTTCTCCATGAGTTTCCTTTAAGCTCAAAAGTGAGTCCGATTTCTGCGGAATTAAACAGAAACTAGTGTAGACTCCATAATTTGGCAAATAAGCATAAACTACATAGATTCTGTACTATTCTAACCCAAATGCATGAAATGCATACAAAAATCGATATAAAAGTCAATATAAAACATGGCACAAAACATGGACATCATAGTGCTAGTCTACCGAGATGGTGTGCACAAGAGTTTGATTTGCTGCTGAGGGCACTGACGATGTCCGAATAAGTCTTAAATGAACAACCAAAATGTCGAGCTAACGACCATAACCAAGCGCTTCTTGGGAGGCAACCCAAGGTGAGTAATTTAGATTTGCATTTTTCATTTTTTTCGTTTAAGCTTTCAATTTCAAGTTTCCAAGAAAAAAAAGATTCGTCAAAAAGGGAAACAAAATCATGGGAATTACAGTAGGAAACTCGGCTAAGTTACTCGGTCGAGTTCCTTGGCCAACCCGAGTGGCGAACAGGAATCCGAGATGGAACTCGGGTGGGTAAATATAACACGGTCGAGTTTGTCTTAAACCTACCCGTGTTAGTTAGCGTTTAAAAAAAAATAAGAAATGGAAACGCGTCTTGCCAGTCTTCTCCCGAGGCGAAGTTTTCCCGAGCGCCTGCCTCTCGCTTCCGACCAGCCGCCGAGCATCTCCAACCACAGCAGCCCTCCCGGCGAGTTCCGGAGCCCCCGCCTCCGATTCCGAGAAAACCTAGGTTCTCTCTCCGACACAGCCCTCACGCTTCCCTCCCGTTCCCAGCACCTCCGCCCAGTCACTGCCGCCATGCCCAAGTCGCCGTCGACCTTGTCAGGCCACTCCGTCGATGCTTTCTTGCTGCCACCGACGTCCGAGTACTCCTGCGGCAGCCATCAGATCCGACAGCAGGCCTCTGCTCCCTTCTCCTCCATTGAATCAAGTAAGTTCTAATAAACCCTAATTTTAGGTTTTGTTAAATTTATGAAATTGGTGAATGGATTGGGTGAATTAGGAACTTGTTGTTGAGGACTTTGTGGATGAATTGGATTGATTGAGGTTTCTGAGGTGGATTTGAGATTTGTGCGCCTAATTGTTACATTGCAGTTGCAAATTTGAGAATTTTCGAGTCTTGAGCGTTTAAATTGATCTTGCTCTTTGATATTAAACTTGATAAGAGTTTCTTGTTGAGTTTATTGATTTTAGTTTTGATCAATTTATGAATAATTGTTATCGATTTGCAAATTGTTGATTTTTGTGGCTTTGTTGTGGGTTGTTGTGAGTGGTTTAACACCATCAATCATTATTGTGAGTTGTCCTTGCCGGGACAACAAATATTTCTTTGTTGGTGTTGCCTTGTCTCTTGTTTGTAGAGATTAGGTCGTGGTGTCTCCTTGAGGTCAAGACGAGAAAGAACAATGGCTCATCACACTCTTGTGCTTGAATTCATCACCTCCGCTTGATATGTAGATGACTCCATAAGTATTCTTCTCCTTCTATTTTATTTTTCACATTGAGGACAATGTGTGAATTAAGTGTGGGGGAGGGAACACTTACATGTTTGCATTTAGGTTGCATTGTATATATTGCTTTCTTGTTTTTGCATTTCATGGTTATTATTCTCAGTCTTCCATATTATATAAGAAAAAAAGAAAAAAAAAATAGAAAAATAATATAAAAATAAAAAAATACAGAAAAATCATATAAAAAGAAAAAAAATCAGCATGCATGACACTCTAGATTTATGATTTATCATATAACCCCATCTGTGCCACTTGTCTTCTTAATCTAACTATAAGTCCCATGATATGCTTGAATTGTTGATCCTCGTCTAGTTTGTTTGATCTATTGGAGCATGAGATAATGGATTGATTGAGCATGTATAACTCTTACATTTTAGGTGACATTGAAATCCAACAAAAATTTATCTTGTGAGTTTTTGTTAGCCTTTTTGGGACTATGCTTTATGGATGTCCTCTTTGCTTCTTGTGTGTGATACTCTCCAATGTGACTACCTCTGAGAATTGGGATTGATATCTATGTCAAGGCTGTATATTTTGATCATTACTTGTGATTTTCGCATGATTGAGGCATGATTGTTACTGAGCCATGATATTCCCTATCTTCCCTTGCATATCATACATTGTTTGAAGCCAAACTGAGCCTATTAGCCTATCTTTGTAGCTCCACAAAAATTATCCTTAGCCAATTGTAGCCTAACCCATCTGGGAATTAGGATTAGAATTGGTGAAATGATGGTTTGAGTTGAGTGAGTGCTTTGAGAATGCGATTATGTATTGTGTTGATTCATTTGGCGCTTATTATGAGGATTGGTTCTATGAATTTATGTATATATATGTATACTCGGGGCCTAAGGAGGATAAAATTCACTTAGGAGTAAAAGTCGAGAAAAATCATAAAAAAAAAAGAAGAAAAAAGAAGAAGAAAAAAGAAGAAGTTGAAATAAAAGGAACCATTCTTCATCACATTTAGAAATGATTTGGGAGTATTGTTTGGTCTAAAGAAAGTTCTTGTATTGTGTTGTTATTGAGCGTTGAGTTGATGGTTTGTGATAAGTTTTGGTTGAGCTTGTAATTGGTTACTAGGAGCTTAGTTCCCGGATTATGAGCACCACAGGCCAAAAACATTCTTTACCTTAATTTTCTCACCGAGCCCCATTGCAACCCTTACAAGACCTCATGATGATTATTGCTTGTAGTGTCACTCACGGTGGACATTTTGATGTGGATTTCAATTTTCATGGAGCTTAGTTGCATTGGATTGAGTTTGAGCGGAATTGAATTAGCCTAAACACAAGAGCAATGAGTGAAACACTTTATATACCCGGTGAGGTTGGATTGAAATGTGCCTAAGCCTTTGAGTTGCTCAAATACATGTGAGGATGTTGATTATTGTCTTGTGCTTCCTATTTGGTTTGGATTGTTTTTTGACGAGGTGAATGCATGAAGGGTGTGTTTGTGGGATGTTTGATTGGATTGGTTTTGTTTTCTTGAGGACAAGAAAGGTTCCAGAAGAATTGTCTATAAACCTTATCTAACTCGTGAAGGATATGCGATGGTAGTAAAAAAGCATGCATAAGAAATATTGGTTTCGTACAAAGGTTTGCTTTGATAAGGACCTTACGTCCTTCAGCAGAAAGATTCGACGCTTTCCATTTAGTAAGTTGTTGTTTCGTTTTAAGGACCACATCAGTGAAGGCATCCTTGTTAGTGTTACCATTGACTATGGGACAACCCAAATATTTTTTGAAATTATTTGCTTGGAGAATACCAAGAACAGAAACTGTAGTTGTGATAGTCACTAAAGTAGTGTTAGGAGATGCTTGGAAACATGATTTATGAAGGTTTACTTTTTGGCCCGACATGAGACAGTAACGATCTAAAATAGATAAAACAGAGGTACATGCCGATTGAGAAGCTTTATAGAAGATGAGGATATCGTCCACAAAAGATAAAAAAAGGAATTTTAATTCCCGGCCAACCGAAGGTAATTCCAAAATCTTTGTTAACTAGACCTTGCTGATGGAGAGTACAAGCTAGCACCTCAGATGCTAAAATAACAAGAAAGGGGGATAGGGGGTCCCCTTGCCTTAGACCCCTTGAAGGCACAATCATCGTTAACTAATATGGGGTACGAGACTGTAGAAACACATTCCTTAATCCAATTGATAAACTGGTCGTCAAACCCGAATTTGGACAAAACTTGGAAAAGAAAGGGCCACTCGATACGGTCGTACGCCTTTTCCATATCCAATTTTAAAGCAACCATACCAGATTTGCCTTTCTTAAGCCTAAAAGAATGAAAAGTTTCATGAGCTATTAGGATATTGTCCTAAATTGATCTTCCTTTAGTAAAAGCTCCTCGTAATGGATGAATTAACTTGTCGAATATATTAGTTAGCCTTGCAGAAATGACCTTGGCTATAATTTTATATATCGTTGAACACAAAATGATAGGTCTATAATGGTTGACTGTAGTGGGGTCATCACATTTTGGAAGCAAGGTGATGAAAGTATGGTTGATCTGACGTAGCAGTCTATTGCTGGTAAAAAAGCCTTTACCGCCTTGATTACAGAAGGCTCAACTGTCGGCCAGCACTTTTGGTAGAAACTTGTTGGGGATTGGGAACCCATCAAGTCCTGGTGCCTTATCTAGACTCATAAAGAAGACCGTAATTTTAATTTCGTCATTGGACACGGGAGCTGTGAGCATGGCGTTATCTAATTGGGATACTTGAGGCGGGATAACCACTAGATCAAAGAACAGATCAATTCCAATACCCAAAGATGACCGGAACCGAGCTTTGAAGTCATTTTCAAACTCTTGTTGAATAATATGAAAATCGGCCGATGAATCCCCATTTTGAAGCGAAATAGACTTAATCATTTTCTTGCCTTGTTTGGCAGTAGCAATCTTATGGAAATAGTTGTAGTTTGAATAATTTAATTTAGGATGTTTCACCTTAGCCCTTTGGCTCCAATAGCGTCGGTGGAAATCCAACATTCTTTCGCTTTTGTTGAGCGGTTGTTTTAGTATATCAATATCCTTGGTATTATAATTGTTAAGAAGGGAAGCTTGCAGTTGTAAAAGCATTAGGTTTGTAACCTGAATTTGGTTATTTATATTGCGAAAAGTATTCTTATGCCAAGGTTTGGACAGTTTCTTAAGTAATTTTGTTATTTGAACAAGTCTGAACATATGGAAAGCTTGTGAGTCCAATCGCTACGCTTGAGAGACCAAGTTTCTATAATCTGCTTTGGAAGCCCATGCCAGCTCAAACTTGAACGGCCTATTCTTGGGTTGAATATTATGACGAAAATCCATAGATATTGGTGCATGATCAGACCTTGTAAATAGATGAATTTGAGTTCGAAGGGAGTCGAAGATTGTTAATACGTCCATGTGGATCAGTAACCGGTCTAGTTTCTCGAGATCGTTAACGACCCCATTTATTTTACGTTGACAAATAATATGACCACCAAACGATGGTACTTCGAGCTATGAGTGATTATTTTTAAGACATTTAGGCACGTGAACCTAGCAGCAGAAGGATAGACACCTCCCAGTTTATCAGCTGGGAACTAAACTCATTGAGGTCGCCCATAATACAGAAGGGAATGAGTAGTGTTTTTACATAAAGTGAGATAGAGTACCAAAAGATTAATTTATGTCATTCGTCCAACGACGCATAGATTACTAGGAACGCAATGGTTCGATGGGGTTACATAATCCGAATAGTTGAAGTGAATGGACCGGTGTTGGACCGAAATGAGTTCGATAGAACCCTATGATGAGGGAATATCCTTCCAAAGTAAGCAAACCGCCCCGGAAAACCCCCATGCCGGATCAAAGGCTATGTTTGTAAACCCAAATTTCCTCCAAACGTTTTCTTTGGGTACTTTATTTATCTTTGTTTCTAACAGAGCAAGAACATTGATATTGTTGTTCTTACAGAAAATATCAACATTAGTCTAGAAGTTTCGACTGCGGATACCTCGGGAATTCGAAGAACATATATTCATATAAATCTATTTTTTCGAGCTGTTTGTACTAAATTAGAGTGGTTGGCAACCAAATTGAGGGTCCGAGGTTTGAAGAGCATAGCCCAAACGTTAATAAGTGTGTATATGTTATCCATATCAATTTGGTTTCGAAGCGGTGGTACATGTAAAACTATTATGATCGATTTCGAGCACCTGTGATGGTTGAAACGGTCCGGTATGGAAAAGGTGTGGTCATGTTTGTATGAATTGGAGATTGTTCCATGACAAAACCAACAAGGATCGAGCAATCCACTCATAGAATGAGCTTGCAGTTGTAAATAGACAAAAAGGAGCAAGTAAGCTCTCCAAACCCTACCACTTTTATTGGATCTAAAACTACTGGTGGTTGGTAAATACATAAGTGAAAAGATCAAATAAATATTACAATAAAAAAAACAAGTAATCCAGTCTTGTGTATGAGTGAAGAACAATTGAGGCAAGCCTCCCCACCAAGACAACATGGACCACGTAGACACCCCGAGAGACAGCATCAAAGATTGCCCAAGGGAGGAAAACCACACCGCCCGGGCACCCCCACAAACATGAAGCTGGTAACCAGGGAGGAAAACCATGACGAAAACCCACCTGCAACCAGTAACACACTTAAGATAGTACACCCAAAACAAATAGGAGACAACAGTAGTAGGGAAACTAAACTGATGAGAGTAGATCAAAACATAATGAAACCAAAGAAACTTGTGAATGAAACTAGTGGGCAAAGTCACAACCGACTGAACAAACCAAAAAATATAAACGAAGTCAAAATTAACAGAAACATCGAAACCCATCAGAGTTGCTGAAATAGAACAAGCGTAGTAATCAATTGTAGGTAACCAGTAGGCCTTGTAAAGGCAAACAGTGGTTTCTATTAGTTGAAGGAAATGATGGGGTTGCCTCGCAAATGAGGCAAAGAAGGGGAACCGTTGTTGGAAAACGCCCCCGACCATAACATGCGATCTGCAAAAAAGAGACACCATGGCACCACAAGAAGTAGCAGATTCGATTATAAACAATTCCTTGATACGAGAGGTGAATTTCGCACTACTACTTAAATTAATAAAACCATGGTGGATGAAAACAGTCCAGTAAATCAATTGATTTTAGAAAGTAACAGATGTAAAAGTGGGATTGTGATCCCAAATGTATCCTGTAAGATAGATATAGTAAGTATGGTGCTTGTAAGCCATATCAATCTTACTATTTGAAAGTAATTAACTTTATTAGGAGCAAGTTAGTGAAAGTATTTTCAATCGAATTTATAGACAATTTTTCCATTAAATTTAAATTGTTTCCTTTAAAACGATCCATATCAATCTTACTTTTCCTCATATTTCTCATGATATAAATAAAAAAACATGTAAGTTCAAAAATAAATTTTATTTTTAATAACATTCAATTTTTCCCTCGACATAATAAGTATAAGGTAAAGTATGATACTAATAAAAAAAATCAGGTAAAATAGGATTGGCTTCTCTCGCACCCGACTTGAACTCGAATCACCTGACCCGAAAAAGTTGGTGAAAATCCGAAAAAAAACGGATGGAGAGGGGATATGGTTGAAGTGGATATGAGTGGTGGGTCGGGTGGGATGAGATTTTTTCCACCCACAGCTGATTCACCACCCGACCCGATCCACCATCCATCTACATTATAAAAGGAGTATTATTTCTATATTTTATATAAATATATATATAAACTTTCTAATTTCCTAAACCATAACTTTGTAATCGGCACTTCGTTCTGCAAACCTCTTGCCCTATTAGTACTCTACCACTCTTGTCTTGATGTTGTTGGGCGACTTATTTTACTTATGACAATGCTATTTAAACTCTCGTTTGTGTTTAAAACTTATGATCATGTATTTAAGACAATGTTATTTAAACTTATAGTGCCTTATTTAAGACGTAATGTCCAAGATGATGTTATTTTAGCCACTGTTTTCTCTACATGTTTTATTGGAATTCAATGATGTGTATTTAGCAAAAATCACTCATATGTCATCTACATTTCACCCATTTTACCCACTCACCCGATGGATATGGGTAAAAGTGGATATGGGTGAAGTGGGTTGGGTGGGGTGACTGGTCATCCATTGTGGATTGGGTGAAATGGGGGTCCATGGTAGGGTTTTTTTGAGTTGAAGAGAGTAGGAGCATACTGAGTAGGGAGAGGGATAGAGGGACTTTTGGTATAGTATACATCCTTTTATATAAGACACATGGTTTGGTCTTATATCTTTTGTATTTTGGTTACCCATCTCATCTATATATTTGCAATTTCAGAAAATGAGGGTCCATCCACCCACCACCCGACCCATTGTCATTCATAATTGGCACAAGTCATTCAAGTAAAAGCTTTTTATAATATTTAATAGAATAATTTTCCACAAACTTGGATTAAAATATTAGAAATGTAAATGTATCATTCGATATCTTAAGGATTTATTTAATAAGGATATTAAAGGTTGGGACCAATAAGAAAAGCCTATTTATTTTGGATTTTTTTTTTGGGAGAAGGGATAGCTTTTTTTTTTTTTTTTTTTGATTGAGTAATAATTCGGATGCGAACCGCTATCCGATAGCATCCTTTCGGATGAGGTCGATTAGACCTGGGTCAGTGTATAGAGAAGGGATGGAGGCAATATGAGCCAGGTGTGCTACCTTATCTGCCACACAATTGCCGTTACGAAGGATGTGTGAAAACGAAACTTCGTAAAACCCTGTAATTAGAGCGCTAATATCTGACATAATTAGTTCAATTTCCCATGGACATTGGGTTTTAGACTGTAGATGATTGATGATAGTCAGTGAATCACCTTCAATTATAATTTTTGGAATTTTCATCTCGAGAGCCCTCTGAACGCCCAATCTCAAAGCCAAGGCTTCGGCTATTAAAGGGGATTGGGGTCCAATAAGTTTGCTTCCCATTGCTGCTGAATTTCCTATGCTGTCTCTGATGATGTATCCTATCGAACTTTGCCATTGGCCGGAGGCGGAACCGTCGAAATTTAGTTTTAGTTTCCCGGTTGGGGGTTTTTTCCATTTATCCTTCCTCCTAATCCTCACATTTTCGTTAGGGGTGCTTACACGATGCTGTACTTTGTTGTTATCCTCTTCGCTATACTTTACTGCTTTACTCCATTCATTAATATATGAGTCGACAAGTTTTTCAAATCCTCTTGCATTTGGCACTTTTTGTTGTTGGAAGATCAATTTGTTACGAATATTCCAGATGGTCCACCAATGAAATACCATTTTCTGTTTTTGTTGTGGATCAAGTAGTCCGTCTAATTTTGTCAATAATGTCTCAACATTTCTCGATAATATGATGTTGTCTGAAATAAAAGACTTCACTCTTGGAGATAGGCTTGAACAACAGAGTGAGAATCTACATTCAAAAAGTAGATGAGTAGTGTCTTCTTCGTGGTGATTGCACAAGGCACAATAAGGTGGTACTGCAATTCCTCTTCTAGCAAGACGGCCAGCTGTTGGGAGACCATTGTGACAGACTTTCCACATGAAATTCTTAATCTTAGGTGGAACATTCAACTTCCAAATCCAAGCATTATTATCATTAGTAAGCTCTGTTGCTCTTGTGTTAAGTTTATATGCACTAGACGTTGTAAACCATCCTTTTCTGTCTGGCCACCAATACATTCTATCCTGTATTTGATTTATTGGGAGGGGAACCTCTGTTATCTGTTGCGCAATATCATTTGGCATAGTTGTTCTGAGTTTTTCCAAATTCCATCCTCCATTACGAATGTACTGATCAACAGTTTCTTCCCAGTTGATTTTTGTCGGATCAAGACAAGCATTCTGAATATTCTTAACCGGAGCCCATTTGTCAAGCCAGAACTTGATTGTTTTCCCATCGCCTACTGACCATGCTAGGCCTTCCTTAAATGGTTTAATAAGTTTTCTCAGTTGCGACCATTGCCACGAGGCATTTCCTTTCTTCTCGAATTCAAGTATTGGTGTTGACTTTAGATACTTATGGTTGATAATTTTGACCCAACAATTATACGGTTCAGCTATTATTTTCCAGACGAGTTTCATTTGTAGTGCCTCATTCATTTCCTTTGTTTTTCTTAATCCCATTCCTCCTTTTGTTTTTGGTCTACACACTCTGTCCCATCCTATAAGGGGTTTGTATTGGAGGTCTTTGTTCCAGAAGAAAGTCCGATTGATTTTGTCAAGTGTAGAGTGAATTGTCACAGGGAGCATGAAGCTCTGCATCACAAAGAGTGGTATAGAAGCTAAATTTGAATTTATTAACACAGATCTCCCATGTTGTGATAGTGAGTCGGCTCTCCATTTTGATAATTGATTAGTTGTATTGTTAATGATTTCTTCAAAGGTGCTTTTATTTGCTCTCCCATCAACAATTGGACACCCCAGATACTTGTCGAGTTTGATGTGCTTTGATATACTCAAACATCCTTCAATGGTTGCTATTCGCGACGCAGGTATCCCTGAAGAACCTTGGAATGCAGATTTGTTGTAGTTTACTTTCTGCCTTGACAACTGACAGTAATCATCCACAATTTTTCTTACCTTTTCACATGCTGACAAGTTGCCTTTTGTGAAGATGATGATATCATCCGCAAATGCCAGAAACGGGATTCTTGGTCCTGACGGTCCAAACCTAAAGCCAATGCCAGATTGGTTAAGATTGGATTCTGCAGTTAGTTTTTTAGCGAGCACTTCTGCACCAAAAATGAATAAAAACGGAGACATGGGGTCGCCTTGTCTTAATCGTCTAGATGGTCTGAACACCTCTGTAGGGCCATTATTAACTAGTACAGAGAAAGAAACTGATGTTACACATTCCATGATTAGGTTAATGACATAGTTACTAAAACCAAATTTTCTTAATACCGCCTCTGTGAAGGTCCAATCCACCCTATCGTAAGCTTTCTCCATATCTAATTTAATCGCTAACCAGCCTTCTGACCCTTTTCTTGTTTTGAAAGAATGAAAGATCTCGTGAGCTATCAATATATTATCTTGAATAGCTCTATCAGATATAAAGGCTCCTTAAAATGGGTGAATTAGCTTACCAATCACCTTCTTGAGTCTCTCTGTAAGAATTCTCGATATTATTTTATATATTGTTGAGCATAGACTAATTGGTCTATAATCTGACGTCTTCGATGGGTTGTCGCATTTTGGCAGTAGGGTGATGAAAGTATGATTAATATGTCGAAGTATTCTGCCTGAATGGAAAAAAGCTTTGACAGCTTTGATGACATCGTTACCGACAATGTCCCAGTAAGACTTATAAAACTCTACTATCATTCCATCTGGTCCAGGAGAAGAAGGGATAGCTTTTGGTATGCATTTGTCATGATGTAAACCATCAAATTAATATTTGGATTTTCCACAAAACCATCAAATTTATAAAAGAGATAGTAAAATTCAAATTGGCTCCTTCCTGCCCCTGTCGATTACGAAATACAGTCTAAATCTCATTGAACATTCTTTCCTTTTTGAACGATCTCGTGATTTTACACTTCTCCATTTGTATGACTATCACTTGGCCTCCGGTTTGCATTAACCTTATACATCCAGTCAAATTCAAAAATATATGCGATATACCTTTTTTAAGAAAAGGCAACACAACGACACTTTATAATTTTCCTGATTTTGGCCTTATAAAGAGGTATTAGCTCTCGTCCGAAAGGACGTAATTGAATTTTTTTTTTACTGGTAAAGATTTGGCCAAATGTTGAGCACGATTCAACGAAACTAAATAACTGCTTTCGAATTGCCCGATATCGAAAAATACTATAACAGTACTGGATGCCCCACTAACAACGAAACTAAATAATTATTTCGCCCAAATAACTCATTTAAATAGTATCATTTGAGAAATAAAAGAAGAAGTTGGAACTACACGATTCACCAAGCTCGCATTTGCGTGGTGGAGTATTTGGTACTTCCGCAACAAATCATTATTCGATAACCTAAAACCGAATGCATCAAGTATAGTAACCTTCATAAAGGAACAAACCTTTCTTTGAAAATACTCCAAGCAAAATGACGACAATTTGGAGCAACCCCAAGGTGATGAAAAGAAATCATCCACTACAAAAGGGAAAAGGAAGAATGCAAAATGGCAACCCCCAAGAGCTGAAACATACAAACTCAACTTTGATGGAGCCATCTCTTCATCTTCTAAAGGCTCCTATGGATTCATTAACAAAAATCATCAAGGTAATCCGCTTTTCTTCGGTACTGGGCCTTCCCTTGTCTTCTCTATTGCAGGAACGGAGGGTTTTGCATTGTGGAAAGGGATCATAGCGGCACGGGACCTAAACATAGCTGACCTAATAATAGAAGGTGATAACCTCACCATTATCAATAGCCTTAAAGGCCTTGGAATGCCTACGGGAGATTCTGAGATGATTGTCTGTAACAATCTAGTCTCCCTAGCATTCTTTCAAACTTATGAGATTCGTCATGTCTATAGGGAGGCAAACCTTGTCGCGGACCGCTTATCGCACCTGGACTTTGCTTTCTCTGGTTCTGTGACTCCTGACGACTCAATGCTTCGTAATTTCATCTGTTTGGATGCTCTTGGCATATAGGGTTGCCCTATTGCATATTTTTTTCCGGTTCAAAAAAAACCAAGAGCATCCAATTGGATGAGATCAAACAGGGTCTGAGCTAGGGGCGGAGTCGAATTAGAAAAAGGAAATATGTAGTGAGAATACGATCCGCAGTTCGATTAGCCTCTCTATAGATATGCGTAATACACACAGAATTGAACTTCTGAAGTAATAGTATACAATCAGAAATCATTTCTGATTCCCAAGGACATGAAGATCCTTGGTTAATGCTATTTATGACGGGAATATTATCACCTTCAATAAGGAGATTATCGATATTGAGGTCTCAGACAAATTTTAGACCTTGTCGTAAAGCAAAAGTCTCACAACTGAAGACAGATGTCAAAGGTGAAGATTCAGCTTCACTTTGAATGATGTCACCTAGATGGTTCCGTATGACGTATCCATAAGAGCTTGAATTGTCTATTGAGATGGCTCTCTATCAAAGTTCAATTTAATTTCTTTAGGGGATGGTTTAGTCCACTTGGCTTTTATATGTTTGGTAGGTAGATATTTTCCTTGGCATGGAGGAGGAGGATTGAAGATCATGACTGTCATCATATAGGTTCCAAAGTAGGAGTTCTTCTTTGATGTAAGCCACTGCAGCCTGAGGATTTGTTTTAAGAGTGTGAAAGAGTGTTTTATTCGTGAAGAACCAAATACTCCACCAAGTCGTTGCAAGTAATTTGAAATTTGAGATCTTGAGTTCATGTTCAATGTCATTCAAGAGATGTTGGACAGAGGTGTCAGTGTTATGAAATTTTGTCAAAGTAAGTGCCATTTTTTTAATAGAGCAATTGTTTGGCACGTAAAGGGACAATCTAGTAGAATATGATTTAGATCTTCAAGATGAGAGTGGAAAACAGGGTATTGAGATGAAAAAGCACAACCCCGAGCAGCTAGGGCAGCAGACGTTGGGAGACCATTTTTAGAAATTCGCCAAAGAAATCCTGTAACTTTGGGTAATGTGTTGAGTTTTTCGATCAATTCTGAGATCAGATATAACATGGTTTTTTTTTTTTTTTTCCTGATGTAAGAGTTTTATGGCTGAGTTCGTAAAGAACCAACCTTTGGTGTTAGATTGGATAAATTTACCTTGATGGTGCCACTCATCTTATTAGACTATATATATATATATATATATATATATATATATATATATATATATATATATATATATATATATATATATATATATATATATATATATATATATATGGAAGAGTTCTGATGAAACATTTTATAGGATACAACGTGTAACAGGATTATAGACGTTGGATCATAAATTAATCAATGGACTAGATTCCTTTGAAATTCCCCCATAATAGGGATTGTGGTTGAGGTGTATAGGATTAGAGAGAAAAAAGGCACTAATAGCTAAAGTTACGCTTGGCATATAGGGTATTAATTTAAATTAGGAAGGATACAATATAAAAGTATCTAATTAAATATATTGAGGTTATCGACCGTTTCTTTTATATAATCTAGTGATTAGGGAGTGTTATAAAATTAATGAATAGTTAAGTGATGGATTTAGTGAATAATTAGTACATAAGGAAGAAGACGTTTTCGAATGTGAGTATTGACGATTACAATTTTCAGTTAGGATATTTAGGCTCCAAATCTTATCTTCAAAAGATACTCGAAAAAAAAAAGATACTCCATAATGAATATTTGGTAAAAACAAAAGTTTAATTTTTGAAATAATTGAACAACTAACCAAATCTCAAAGACAAATTATTGCATTGGTGACATATATAATATGAAATACAGTGAATATTGTTCTTGCATGTGATGAATATCTAATGTATTTGAAAGGAATATTAACTAAATTCTTGCATTGGTGACATATATAATATGAAATTAAGTGAATATTTTTCTTGCATGCGATGAATATCTAATGTATTTGAAAGGAATATTAACTACATACAATTTAGAATAAATTATTGCATTGGTGACATATATAATATGAAATACTGTGAATACTTTTCTTGCATGTGATGAATATCTAATGTATTTGAAAGGAATATTCATATGATAAGTATCGTGTATGTAAATTAAGGATAACTATAGCTTACATTTGCCGAGGGTAGTAGAGAAAAATTAGGCACTTCACTGACAGAAAATGACAATTAATTAACTAGGGAAACACATTGTATACCGAGTTGGAAAAGACCTAGTTAACCATATACAAGGGACTGAGCGAATGAGACGGATAAATTAGCA
Organism: Persicaria maculosa; assembly: GCA_963922045.1. NCBI lineage: Eukaryota > Viridiplantae > Streptophyta > Magnoliopsida > Caryophyllales > Polygonaceae > Persicaria > Persicaria maculosa. Next base: position 54,404,232 of record OY998263.1, read on the forward strand.
AAAACAATAATCAGACTCGTGGATATGGCGAGAAGGACAACACCGGAACTCATGAATGAAGGACATTGCAATGAGTCCTATTTGAGGGATGCACTAGCAATGGACGGCCTTGACCATTAGATCAACCTGAACCATAGTAGGAACCTGATGTTCGATCAGAGTTCGAAGATGCGTTGATGCAGACATAAGATCCTTTTGGGCAAAATCTTAAAGTTTGGGAGTCCATCCATAGAATAGATAATGCCTTTCTGGGATGCAATTAATTAATTGAAATAATTAGAAAAAGATTGTCCAATTGTCAATCTATTTGACTCATAAAGCCATGATTCTCTCAATTAGAGCCCAATACAAGCCACTGCAAGACATTATGGTGATTGGTGAAGGATCTTCTGTCAGGGATGCAAATATGGAGCGATCTAATCCCAACGGATGTCGGATGAATATGGTTGATGATGCTGTTTGCCTATATGAAGATGATTCCACAACGAATTAAACAAGGTAATCGAGAGATGGCATCAGTTGAAATTACACAAATTTATGTTTTTAATTTTATATATTCATCAGATGTGTGATAATTATTCAATTTATTTGAAACATATATTTGGTAATATATACCAGGTTGTTACCTTTAAAAATAATATATACAATAGGTTTTAAATATAAATTTTTAAAGTATACCGTAACGGGATGACTGAAATTTTGAGCCATCTCTATGCGCGTGCCTCTCCCACCATCAATATTTGACCGTCTCCAATCACTAGAAAATCCAAATATGGCTTGAAGAAGAGAATTACCTCCAAATATTACGTACGTGCTATGCTAAATAAATGGAATTAAAGTGTAATTGTTGATTTATCTCTCCATTGACCTTGGAAAGGAAATCACGCCAATTTGCCTTTTCAATTGATGATTTCATTTAATCATAATTAATCCCACATATGATCTAGTATGGTAGGGTTCATCTAAACCTACATCTTAACCGTTCATTTTGTCTTAATCTGACGCTTATTATTCCGTTATACGTTGCACCCTATAAAACATTTCACTGGAACCCTTACATATATATATATATATATGTTTACATAGATGATAGATTACGACAAGGCCCTTGGGCCGATTAAACATGAATCTGAAATCTAAAAACAAAAGACGTGGCAAACCCTTTGCGAAGATTTCAGCATATTGGTAGGACAAAGGCACATGGAGGATACGAACGTGGCCCAACGCAACCTTCTCACGAACGAAGTGGATGTCAATTTTCACATGTTTAGTCCATTAATGGTATTGTTATGAGCAAGATACGTGGTGATGACATTGTCTGTGTAAACAATAGGGTTGTGAGGAAGGGACAGTGGAGCTCAAGGAGGAGGTTACGCAACCAGGAACATTCGGGGACCACATTGGCCACCCTGCGGTATTAAGCCTCAACGTTGGAGCATGACACAACCTATTGCTGTTTAGAGGACCAGAAAATCAGAGAGTCGTTCAGAAAGACACAATACCCGGATGTGGACCGACCACGGTTAGGACAACCCGCCCAATCAGCATCTGTATAAGCAACCATGGAGATCGGTGACGAAGACGGGGAGATCATAATGTCGAACGCAAATGTGCGATGGATGTATCAGATAATGTGTTTTAGAGCAGCAAAGTGTAACTTCCGCGGGTCATGCATAAATAGACACATCTACTGAACAACGTAGCTGATTTCAGGGCGGGTAAACGTCAAGTACTGCAGAGCACCCGCCAAGCTCCTGTAGAGTGTGGGGTCAAAAACGAAGGGGTCCGACGCTTTACGAGCTTAGCGGATGTGTCAACAAGAGTAGAAAGCAGCTTATAGTTCATCATGTTGGCTTTGGAAACGATCTCCTTAGAATATTTCTCCTGACACAAGAACATACCAGATGCAGAGCGGGTGACGGAAACCCCCAAGAAAAAGCTAAGGGGGCCGAGATTAGTCATGGTAAATTCCCTGCTCATCTGTTGAATGATAGATGACCGTAGACTCTCTATAGACGCCGTGAGAATGATGTCATCAACATACAATAATAGATAAGTCAAGTGATTACCTCGGCTGTAGATAAAGAGGGAGTAGTCACTCTTGCTACTCACAAATCCAATTTGAAGGAGGAACGTAGCGAAGAAAAGAAACCACGCCCGAGGTTCTTGCTTTTGGTCATACAGAGACTTCTTTAAGAGACACACATGATCCGGTTTGGCACTATCAACAAAACCCGGAGATTGATACATGTAAACTATCTCATGCAGATTTCCATGAAGAAAGGCATTCTTCAAGTTGAGCTGATAAATGGGCCTTGATCTCGAGAGAGCAAGGTGTAACACATTGTAAATAGTGGCTGGCTTAACCTCTGGGTTGAAAGTGTGAGTACAATCAATCCCAACCTGCTGGAAGTTTCTATTGGCAATCAACCTAGCCTTGTAACGCTCAAGGCTGGCATCTGAGCGCAACTTATGACGAAACAAACACATACACCCGGACGATGTTGGCCCGGGGCGGGCAAGGAACAAGAACCCAGGCGTCGTTACTAATAAGAGCATGATATTTGTCATACATTGCTACACTCCAGTTGGGGTCTAGGGAGGCCTTTTTGTGGGAGGTGGGAATGGGAGAGAGATGAGACATAGAGACGTTAAAAACTTTATTTGGACGGAAAATACCACTCTTACTACGGGTTTGGATGGTGTTAGAGGCAAGGGTGGGTGATGGGTTTGGGGGAAAGGACGGCGGCAGGAGAGGTGTAGAGGCAGGCCGCGGGAAAGGGGCAGGGGCAGGCTGCAGGTCATAGTGTAGCACTAGGAGAATTGGAGAGAAAAAAGATGGTGTGAAAAGGTGATGTGTCGTCAGTAGAGGGTGCAACTGAGGGAGAAGGGGAGGCTAGAGGACGAGAGAAGGAAAAGGAAGATTCGTCAAAAGTGATGTGACGCAAGATGATGTTGCACTTTTGGATGGGGTCCAAACAACGGTACCCCCTATGGTGAGACGGGTACCCAAGAAAGACACACGGAGTAGAGCGAGGGGAAAGTTTATGAGGAGCAACTGACGATTGGTTTGGATAGCACAAACAATTAAAGAACCGAAGGTCCGAATAGGACGGTGTAAAACAGAAGAGGACCTGTGATGGACATAGATTTTGAAGTGTGGTGGTGGGTGTTATATTTAGAAGATATGATAATGCATATTTCACATAAGCATTATAGGTGTTTCTTACTGCATTTAGTTAGGAGTTTTGCATATGTTTTAGTCTAGTTTCATATCTTGCTTGTGAAGTATTTGAGTTAAGAATCTACGTGTTTTTAGAGTTTATTCTGTAGTTTTACATTCCGACCTTGGATGGGATCTTGGAGCAGCTTAAGAGACATGTTTTGGAGCATATGAAGGCTGAGGAAGAAGCTACAAAAGAGCAAGGACGCACAACATCAAAGAAATGAAGAGAATTGGCCCCTGCACAGGGTGGCGCCCACCGGTATGGAGGAGCAAGGACGCACAACATCAAAGCAATGGAGGAGCTTAAGAGATATGTTGGCCATTAAGTCACCCAAACTCGACTACTGTAATTATTTTGTATGCTCCAGTTTACGAATTGGTACAATGTTAGAACAATGTATTGGATATGTAATACTCACCACACACCCATCTATATGTGATTGGCCAACAGCTTACATTCGTATTCAATATATAAAGTCTTACATGAACGCCTTCGAAAAATAATTTTGTGAGCGTATTTGACGACTTCTAATTAAACACGAAAAATTTTCCCCCAAACAGATGCCCCCGAACTTTGAATTTATGAGAAGCTCGTCGAACAGATTCAAAGTTCGCAATTGATGTTTTGATCTCATTTGATTTGGTAGGTTTAAGATTTTATAACGGTGGACCCAAGATTTTTTTTTTTTGTGACGGTAGAGTGTCTTGAACCTACTTAATAAAAATTTTAACCTACATGTTTTTTAATTATGAGTTCAAGATTTTAAAAATGTTGTTTGCCTTTTGAAACTCTATTTAAAGTAGGTTCAAAATTTAGGTTCAAGATTTTTAAATCTTGAACCCATAGTTATATATAGTCTAAAGTGACATCTTGATGTCTTACATTTCATGTTGGTTTATTGAGTAGGTTCAAGTTTTTTTCATGCAGATGTATTACCTCCATTTAAAGTAGGTTCAAGATATTAAAAAACTTGAACCCATAGTTATATTATAGCCCTAAAGTGACATTTTGGTGCCTTACCTTTCGTGTTGGTTTAATAAGTAGGTTCAAAAAAAAATCATGGTGTATTGCCTCCATTTAACGTAGATTGAAGATTTTTAAATCTTGAACCATAGTTATATCAAACGAGAGTGCACCTGGAAAGCAATTCTAGTTGTGTATTACATACCAAGCAGTGAAGAAATTAATATAGGTTTATGCACTTGACAAAATATGCTCTACATGTAAGTAGATACTCAGGATTTAGAAGAGAGATTAGTATTGGGGATTTGAGGCTATAAGCTATAACTAAACAGGGTCCAAGAACTATTGCTCATTGATAATGTATTGCCTCCATTTAAATTAGGTTCAAGATTTTTAAATCTTGAACCCATATTTATATCTAGCCCTAAGGTGGCATCTTGTTGCATTACATTTCAGGTTGATTTCTTAAGTAGGTTCAAAATTTTATTGTGATGTATTGCTTCTTTATTAAGTAGGTTCAAATTTTTATTGTGATGTATCGCCTCAATTTAAAGTAAGTTCGAGATTTTTAAATCTTGAACCCATATTTATATCTAGTCCTAAGGTGACATCTTGTTTCATTACATTTCATGTTGATTTATTAAGTAGTTTCAAAATTTTATTGTGATGTATTGCCTCCATTTAAAGTAAGTTCGAGATTTTTAAATCTTGAACTCATAGTTATATCAAACAAAAGTCCACCTGGAAAGCGTTTCTAGTTGTGCATTATATACCAAGCAGTGAAGAAATATAGGTTCATGCACTTGAAAAAATATGCTCCACATGTAAGTAGATACTCGGGATTTATAAGAGGGATTAGTATTGAGGATTTGGGGCCATAAGCTGTAACTAAAATGGTCAGAACTAGTGCTTAATGATAATCTATTACCTCCATTTTAAGTAGGGTCAAGATTTTTAAATCTTGAACTCATATTTATATCTAGCCCTAAGATGACATCTTGTTACATTACATTTCAAGTTGATTTATTAAGTAGATTCAAGTTTTTATTGTGGTGTATTTCCTCTATTTAAAGTAGGTTCAAGATTTTTAAATCTTGAACCAATATTTGTTGTCTTATATTTCATGTTGGTTTATTAAGTATGTTCAAGTTTTTTATTATGATTGTATTGTTTCCATTTAAAGTAGGTTTAAGATTGGAAAATCTTGAAGTAAAATATTTTCAGTAACCAAGTTGAGGTTTTCATCTAGACTTTTATGTGATGATATACATGTCTTAATCAGTGCCAAATGCATTATCACCATTTCCAAGCTACAACATTATATAAATGATCATACCATTAGTATCAATAAGTTATCCGCAATCTACAACATTAAAATTTTGAACCCATAATTATAAAATAATATGTTCAAAATTGTATTAAGTAGGTTCAAGTTTTTTTTTATAATAATAGTTCAATATTCAAGATCTTTACAACTATAAGTTTAAATTATTATTTTTTTGATGAAAGTTTAAATATTAAGAATCTCTTATGAATTCTTGAAACATAGCTAAAAAAAGTTTTGGGATGATTTTCATAAATTTTAAAACTAAAAAAAGGGCATAATTTCAACAAATTTAAAAATATGGGAGGAGAAACATAATATCTCCTTCTTCTCCTTTAATCTGTCAGCCTCCATAGCCAAACCCTCCATTGGTGAGCTTCGAGAACTCCGGTGAGTTAGTGAGCACCAAAGGCAGCACGAAAATGGAAGGTAAGGATGGATAAACGTCGAGGAGATGGAGGCGATTCCGATGGTGGGTTCGATCGACGGCGCCAATGGACGAAAGCGGTGGTCGACGGTGGCACCGATAAAGGTAAATCCAAAATTGGGGCTTTTTAATTTATGTTGTTTTTGTGAGAAAGTTTTGAATATGATTGTTCCTAAATGTCATTATAAAGTGTTGGGGTAGGTTTGAAGCCCGGGTATTGGGTGTAATGGGGGTATTAACTCCGATAAATTTAAGGAATTTTGCTCTTTGTCGACCATCCCCTTGCAGCCATCTCCGCCGCCGCCTAGAACCACTATCGGCCTCACCGGACCTTCCTGAACTTGTATCCGCCGTCTACGGCTACACCGCCGCCGAAAAGCTCGCAATCGTCGTTGAAGAGATTCGACTTCCCTGTTTCCTTAACAAGGAGGCCGGCGGAAGGTAGAGGATGAACAGACACGGAAAAAGACATATTTATCCCTAAAATATTAATCCGCGCACGCGTGTCATTCTCCCTCATTTATTCATGTTTCAACCAATCAAATTGCTCTTCACGGTTTTCACCATAAAAATTGGTTTTCACCGGAGTCGACCCGTATATATATATATATATATATATATATATATATATATATATATATATATATATATAGGTGCACTCCGGTGAAAACCAAAATTGCGGTACAAACCGTGAGGAGTAATTTAATTGGTCAAAATTAGTTTCTCATCCACCCCTTATACTTATAAAACCAGAAGCAATGTCTTTGTTAAAATTTGCGCCACGTCCTTCTCTGAGCAAATTTAAGAGAAACAGTTTTCATATCATATCTCACCCACGTTCTTTTAAACTACCCATACCAAAAACTGATATGAAAAGCTATTCTTTTTAGTCACGTTCTATCCCTCCTCCTCCTTTGACTATCTGCTAATGACCTTCTGTCTCCTCATCCACTAGAATCTCGCCTTCTTTCACCGCTAGGGCACGACTCCGAAGAGATCAGCACCGCAATCTCTTCTCTCCTTCCCAAATTATCCTAATTCAGCCTCTTCTCTCTGCTCTCAATACAACTTCTATTTCGTTCAATTGTTTTCTCTTCTCACTAACTCTCAATCCAACTTCTTCTTTATTCCATTGCTTTTAATAAAATTGACGGATCGGATGGCGGGGTAGACGCGGGTGGCTATGACCGGAGGTTGCTCAATCGAGTGACGGGCAGACGAAGGCGAGTCCGGGAGGCGGTTCTGTCGGGCATCGGCGACGGCGGAATCGATTGCTGGTGGTGACAATCGATGCTTGGATGCGACAATCACTTGTGTGCACAACGTCTCGTACCGCGAGGGTTACGTTCATCCTCCATCTACTCACGCTGAACAGTCGGTGAAGCCACCGCTGACGAAGGAATTCCCTTTCCCTCTTGATCCCTTCCAGTCCAAAGCTATCAAGTGCCTCGAACACGTCGAGTCTGTCATGGTATTTTCGTTCTATGTTCAAATCAAGTCCTTCTATTCCTTTTTTTTTTAATTGTGGATTTTGGTCGTTTAACCCGTAGTTTGCCGTAGTTTGAAGGTTGGGACATACTCCGTAGTTGATTAGTTTATTTAAATGTCCGGGAGGCTTGTGTCAATTCAGAGAGGTAAATATGATGATCAAATCGTCCATTTACCTAAATTTTGCATCACTAACCCACGTTATCTTGAATTTTTTTTAAAATAACCAAAAAAAATCAAAATAATTTGCAAAGTAGCCAAAATACGAAACTATTTTGGGATTTTAGCCAAAGTAAGGTAAAGTCGTTGTTTCAAAAGCGACTTTGTATTTTTTTTTAAAAAAAATTATCATTTAAGTATTAAAAAGATAAAAAAAACTAAATATATGAGAACAGCGACTCTTCTTTTTTTTTTTAAAAAAAAGTTGTCCCACCTCTTGGAGAGCAATTGCCTCCCCATCTGGCGCCTTAGACCATCCACAATGGTGGTGTGTAAATGTGCAAATGTGTACTTTTTAGACATTTTTTAGCTCCATTGGTTGTTTTAGGTGTGTGCAAATGTACACATTTGAGCATGTGATGTGTAAATTTGAGCACACCACCTCCTCATGTGCATAAACTATTACAAAAAGCAAGACAATTTCATTGGTTTGTTTTTTTATGATTTTATTTTCTTTTTTGTTTGAAATTAATTATATTTGAGTGATGTGTAAAAAATACACGTTTTACCAATTGAGCAAATTATCAAAAAGTAAGGTATATTTTTACACATCTTATGCAGATGTGAATATTTTAAGCAAAACCATTGTGGATGGTCTTAAACCACAAGGGCCCCACCCCCTACTAGTACCTCCCTCTCTAGTACGTAGCAGGTAGCACCCAAAAGGGCCCCACCCCCCTCTATCATACTCCTCTCTAGTACGTAGCAGTTGTCTCTAGTACTCCCTCTGTCCAAGAATACATGGCCTTTTAGGCTCATGCACGCTAATTAAAGAATCTATTTTGCATCTTAAATCTCATCATTATTATTAAAGGTTAAAATATTAATTGGAAGTTCAAGGGTTTTCTTTAATTTTTCCAAGAGTTTTATTTAATTTTAACAAGTAAAAAAGTAGTAATTTTAGAGGTAATAATTACCTATACATCTAAAAGACCATGTATTTTTGACAAAGTTTCAAGGCCTAAAAGGCCATGTATTCTTGGACGGAGGGAGCACGTATCAGGTACTCTCAACTCTCTCTGTCTAACTTTTTTTTAATAAATAAAGGGAGAGTCCCTCTCAACTCACACCTTAGTTGTTGTTGCTTTCTTGAGCTGAATCCTCCACTAAAAAATGGCTTGTCATAGATAGTGGGATCAGGCGCAACCATTTGCTTTGCAGGTTCGAATACCACTTCTTTGTCGTGCATCATTTGCACAATTTTAATGTTCTCGGAAAAAATATAGAGTTTAAAAGGAATTGAAGGGTTGGTAAGTACTTTACTCTATGATTCTTTTTAATGGAAAAGATTAAATCTAAGGATATGTATTTGAATGGGGATTGCTTACAAACACCTGCGGGTGAAGAGGTCTAGCTTTGAAGAATGAATCTGATAGCCTCTAAAGATAAAGTCAAGAGAAGACAACATCTCAACATGACTGAATCTGAATATATTTGTCGGAGATGTTGCTAGCAATTGCATCTGCAAGGCTAAATCCGAGACACAAGACAATGCAATCAGAAGCTCAAAATCATCGAAAGTGTACAACAAGAACTCAAAACCAACTCTACTTGGCAGCTCGATAGAAAGAATAAACATGAGAAGTTAAAAATGAACATGAAAAGATCACAAATAGTTCTACTACAATGACAATCAGTATTTTAATACGCATAAACCCCACCTAAGACCATAAAAATAAACACAACACCATAAAACCTCCATTTCATTATTGACTCATAAATTATCAATAGAATTCACAATTTTTGTTATACGTATCCACTCAAATTAGCATTTTAATAAATTATCATTTCACTATAGATTCATATATTATCAACAGAATTCACAATTTCTATAGACCCTTCGGCTTGTTGTTTATTTATCATCCTCACGATATCATGAAGAACATTTCACTTGTCATGAGAGAAACAGGAATCAAAACTATTTCATTGTTTAAGATAATAAATGTTACAACTATAAGAAGACGGGGATATTCAACATATGCACAATTCGAATTCAAGGCCCAATAACAACTTCATTGATATTAAACAGTGAGGCAATAAACATTAAAATAAATTTAAAAAAAATCCAAAATCATGTGTGTCAAGATCTAAATTAAATGACAGCTTTAGGGGAGAATAAAAGAGTGTCATCACCTTTTCTGAATAAAAGGACTGAATAATTAATCCAGAGATACACCTAGAGAATAATATAAAATTAATCATCGGCCATAGTTGAATGAATTGATACATATAGATCATCAAAACCTAACACTATCAACATTAAAACTTCTAGGCCTGACTTTATTTAAAAATTATTATGAATATAAATAACAAGTCAAAATAACCCTTCAAACAACAACAACAACAACTCAGTATATCTCGCTAAGGCAGGGTCTGGGGGTCAGAATACACGCACTCATTCCCCGAACGAGTCGAGATAGTATTTCCGATAGACCCAAAACAATAGGGAATAAGAGCTACAAGAAAGCAGAACTCACAAAGGGACAGCAAAATCAGAAAACAAGCAAAGAAGAGAACAAAAAGAAAGCACGGACAAAAGGACAAAACATGAAAGCCCAGAACTATAGACATCAGCAACCCGAAATTAATCCTCTAAAATGGCCACAAATCAGAACTCTATAAATGACTAATATTGATATCAAGAAATTAATTCTTAGTGCATGCATACTGATTCAGTTGAACTAAATTACAATCACTACACACGTACTTAATACCTAGGAGGTGCATGTAGATTTAGTAGAACAACATAATAGTTAAAACCTACAACCCATTGGATATCTACACAAATAGCTAAAAAAAAGGATCTTACATACCTTGCTCTTGGTGACTAATCAACTGCAGGATTAAGGCTATGTCCGCATTCATATATGATATCTGACCTCAATATTAAGGTTTCCCCTACCAAGAGATTCACCTCCACCTGTGACATCAAGAGCTTCATTGAGTTTAACTGTTGATTATAAATGAGAATGATCTTTGGATGGCTATTATTTATTCATTTATGGCATTCATTTGAGTATATAGCTAGAATCACTCTTAGTGGATTTTTCTTTCTTTGCTGTTTTTTTACAGCAGGAGCAGCAACCGCTTTCTGCAATCATTGTTCACATAGATACAAGTGAAACTCTACTAATTAAATTACAAGCTTCAAGTTCTACAAACATCAACAAAAAAACAAACATTTTCTTCCCCAGATAAATATTCTTCCCTGGAGAAATTTGAGTACCAAAAATATATAACATGTACATAAACAAGTTCGTTTAGAACACTAAGTTATGGAGTTCTCTCAAACATGCGTTCTTGTTTCAAACAAAAGTAACACATAATAAGAAAGTGTTCATTGTGTCAATAAATCCAAGTCCAACTATCACATCAAAATCTCATTTGTAGCCAAAGCCTAAGACATGGAAGAATCCTCCTTACGGTTACTCATAAGTTACTTATACGCTCTCTTTATCTTTCCAATCTAATCCCAAATAAGTCAGCACATGAAATAGTCTACATAAGCAAGAATATGAAAGTGTATACCTCAACACCTCCTGGACACAAAAGGCATAGAGATCTTTTCCACGCATAGGTAGCCTCTTTCCCGAGGGATACTTAAAAATCATCTACATACGAGAAAAATAATGTGAAGGAAGATTCTTTAGGTGTCAAAGATAACATATGGAAGTAATAAATATGACATCAGAAAGAGCCAAATCTAAACATTTAGATGTACACAAATACCTTCTTTAGTTTTTAGAAAGGAAACCATGGCAGCTAAGTAGGAAGTTCTCAATCCAAAATCCCCAAAAACAAAAATCTCAGTGAAGATCTATATCTAAGGTTATCTAGATAAGATAGGTTTATCTATAGGGTTATCTATAGGAGGTTCTCTTTTATAAATAGAGGCAGGTAGGGTTGGAATTATGTATCCATCAAAGAATCACAATAATAAGAAACCCTAGCTGCAGAGAGGTTTTTCTCTGCAGGGTGTTCTGCGCGGTTCTTGCCAGAACACGGAAATCCTTTGTGTCCTACTGTTCATTCTCCTTGTCTTTAACAGTATTTCACTCGGGGGAAATTCACAACAATTGGTATCAGAGCCAGATTAGACGATGACATCAGATGCGAAATTCGAGGTTCCGCATTTCGACGGCACTTGAAATTTCGGTCTTCGGCAGCGACGAGTGAAGAACCTACTGGCTTAGCATGGAATGTTAAAGGCGTTGAAGGAGACAAAGCCCGAGCCGGTGAAAGATGAAGACAAGGAAGAGATGCAGGAAAAGGTGGCGTCGATCATTCGACTCTGTCTTGCGGACGAGGTGATATAACATGTAATTGATCTCAAATCTTCGTAGGAGATTTGGGTGAAATTGAAGAACATGAATATGTCAAAATCCTTGTCCAGCAAGTTGTATCTAAAGCAAAGATTGTATAGGTTTAAGATGACTGAAGGGTCCGACTTGGTAAAGCACATCAACACTTTCAACCAAGTTATCAAAGATTTGGCACGACTGGATGTAAAGCTTGAGGATGAAGACAAAGCCATGATCTTGTTATGTTCTCTACCCTCTTTGTTTGAGAATTTGGTGACGGCGCTGACGGCAGGGAAAGAGACGATATCCCTGGATACGGTGAATACAACATTGCTTGCTCATCATGAGCGACGTCAAAATTCTAAGGGTGAAGGTTCCCAAACCGAAGGGTTCTATGTCAAAGGCAATCAGGGAAGAGGGAGGAAGAAAGAGAAGCTTGATGGGGGTGACAGACAATCCAGATCGAAGACCAGAGGGAAAAAGTGATACGTTTGGAATCCCCGATCCTTCGCCCGTGGGCTCAAGATCAAGAACCACACCGTATATTTGCTCGATCTTGCAATGTTCTTCGATATCTCCTGATTAGGAACAATTAATCAATTAATTAATTAAACTGATTTAGCGACGAATAACACTTGAGGAATTCGGGACAAAACAGTAGCGACATAATTAAACAAGGAAAGAGAGAGAGAGGGAGAGCGAGGGAGCGCGCGAGCGAGGCGCCGGGTGCGCGAGGAATCGAGCGCAAGTGCTTGCGGATGCCTGGAAGAGCGCTCGCTGGGAGCGAAGCGGGTGACGCGGGAGCGAGAGCGAGACGTCTGGGAGCCGACGCGCGGGAGCGCCTAGGCGCTTGGGCGCAAGTGCCAAGCGAGGCCGGGAGTGCACGCGCCTGGGTTCCTTCTCAGTTGCGACGGATCTAGAAATCCAGCGATGAATTCCGGTTTTGTGTTTGGTTTTAGGTTAAACCGATTGAATGTGTGTGTGTGTGGATGATGGTTGCCGAATAGAACAAGATCATGAGAGAACTTGAGAGCTTTGGGATTGATAACCGAGGAACCTTTTATTCAATCTGATTAAATCAAAGTACATAAGTTTGTTTAAATAGAAACTAGAACCAATTCTATCATGCAAGATAGAGTTTTGGTCTAATAAAAGATAGATCTAAATCCCTAATGATAAGTAAACCTAGAAAGATAAAACTTAGTGGATAAGAATTACATCTAGGATAGATATAATTAATTTCCACATAATTAATTCTAATTGCATGAAATAATAGAACTAATCAGCTAACAAAAGAATTTGGCCCAACACTTAGGAAACTCGACATGGCCAAGGCCCCACTCGACATGAGTGTGTACCGAGGGTGTACCGAGCCGAGTGAAGTCTTGTCATGGTGGGTGTAGACGAGTCTTCATGAGCTCGGTTTGTGGACGGAAGCTCAACTACTGTGTTGGTGGTGTAGTTTTGAGCAAAGTGATCCAGGGTGGCCTGAACCCTTGCTCCATTGTTTCTTGGTAACGGACAAGAAGTGCTTTAGTTGTATCTTGAATCTTCTTGGCCCTTGCACAAGTGATAGGACCATCGAAGGGCACTTTTATGTTGTCCTCAATGTCACCGGGAGTCATCGACGTTTGCACTGCATCATTCTCCTCCATTTTGGTTCGATTTGTCCTCAAATCGTCGTCAGAGTCATCTTCAGGCACGAACAAAGATAGATCGGCGACGTTGAAGGTAGAATGAACATTGTACTTGTCGGCAGGGAGATCCAGCTTGTAAGCATTAAGACCCATCTTCTGAACCACTCGAAATGGTCCATCTCCCCTGGGATTCAGCTTTGATTTCCGTTGTTGCGGAAACCTTTCCTTCCTGAGATGTAGCCATACAAGGTCACCAATGTTGAACTGCACATCCTTGCGATGCTTGTCCTTCGCCGCCTTGTACTGTGCGCTTTTTCTTTCCAGTTGCGCCTTCGTTCCGCCTAGCGCTATCCCCCTCTAGGGGTATTTTAGTGATAGGATAAAGTCCACTTGCATAGCTGTATCCATGCTTTCATTCTCATTAAGTGGTCGCGACATCATATCCATAGGGGTGAGTGGATTTCGGCCATAGACCACCTCAAAAGGAGTCTTCTTGGTTGCTGAGTGCCTAGACCTGTTATAAGCAAACTCAACAAATGGTAGGCATTCTTCCCATCTCCGGAGGTTAGTTCGCAGCATGACTCTTAGGAGAGCCCCACGAGTTCTATTTGTAACCTCAGTTTGACCATCAGTTTGGAGGTGACAAGATGTAGAAAATAATAGCTTTGTACCCAACTTAGACCATAACGTTTTCCAAAAATAACTCAAAAATTTAGAATCGCGATCAGACACAATAGATGATGGCAATCGATGCAAGCGTAAAGCATCATTAAAGAAAAGCATAGCAACATGAATAACATCATCAGTTTTGTGATATGGTATAAAATGAGCCATTTTGGAAAATCTATCCACTACCACAAAAATGGAATCATGACCCTTAGAAGTTCTAGGCAAGCCAACAATGAAATCCATAGACACATCTTCCCAAGGGGCATTCGAAATTGGTAGGGGTTGATACAGGCCGTTTGCATTCAATTTAGACTTAGCTTTAGCACATGTAACACAACTTTTGACAAATCTTAGCACATAATTAGACATTTTAGGCCAAAAGTAATGTTCCGTTAATCCAGCTAAGGTCTTTTCAAATCCTCCATATCCCCTAGATTCATGTACTTCTTGAGTTAACAATCGTCTAATAGAAGAAGATGGTATACAAAGCTTGCCCATCTTAAACAAGTAACCATTATCAAGAAAGTAAGAATCAACTTCACCTTTGGACACACATTGCGCATAAATGAACTTAAAGAAATCATCATAAGCATACAGTTCCTTTATCAAAGCAAAACCCAATACATGTGCATCCATATGGTTCAAGAGGGCATACCTGCGTGATAGCGTGTTAACTACCACGTTATCCTTTCCATTTTTGTGGTGAACCACATAGGAAAAGGTCTCCAAGAACTCCACCCATCGAGCAAGGCGTCGGCGGAGTACAGACTAACCCTTGAGATACTTCAGTGCTTCATGATCCGAATGAATCACAAACTCCTTAGGCCAAAGGTAGTGCTGCCATGTCTGTAAGTATCGAACAAGCGCGAACAACTCCTTGTCGTATGTAGAATAGTTGAGCTTAGCGGGGCCCAACTTCTCATTAAAATAGGCAATAGGACGCCTATTCTGCAGCCGAACCCCACCAATGCCAGTGCTAGAAGCATCATACTCGAGCTTTAACGGTTGTGTGAAGTCATGTAGTTGCATCACTGGGGCATGGATGAGTCGATCCTTGAGAGCATCGAATACCCTCTGATAAGCGTCTGTCCAGCGAAACGTCACATCTTTCTTGGTCAGCTCATGGAGGGGTGCGGCTATGGTGCTAAAATCCTTGACGAAGCATCGATAGAAGCCAGCAAGACCCAGAAATGACTGAACAAGGGTAGGAGTATGCGGCTGGGACCACTCCTGTGTAGCTCAAACCTTCTTCTCATTTACTTTCAAACCAGATGCAAAAACAACAAATCCAAGAAAAATAGTAGATTCGGAAGCAAAAGAGCACTTTTTCAAATTGGCATATAATTTTTCTTTTCTAAGACAATCAAATACCAATTTTAAGTGACAAAGATGATCATGCAGGTTCTTGCTATAGATTAATATATCGTCAAAATAAACAACAACAAATTTACCTAAGTATCTTCTAAGCACATGGTTCATATGCCTCATAAAAGTAGAAGACGCATTCGTTAAACCAAAAGGCATTAATAACCATTCATAAAGTCCATACTTAGTTTTAAACGCTGTTTTTAATTCATCCCCATGTTTCATTCTAATCTGATGATAGCCACTTCTAAGATCAATTTTAGAAAATATGCAAGCACCATACAATTCATCAACCATATCATCTAAATGAGGAATAGGGTGATGATACTTAACCGTTATTTGGTTGATTGCCCTGCAATCAACACACATGCGCCATGAGCTATCCTTCTTTGGGACCAATATCAAATGCACGGCACAAGGACTTAAGCTCTCTCGAACAAAGGCCTTATCCATCAGTTCCGTGACTTGGCGTTGCAACTCCTTTGTTTCCTCAGGGCTAGCTCCGTAGGCGGCGCGATTAGGCAAGGCTGCGCTAGAGACAAAGTCAATTTGATGTTCAATCCCTCGAATGAGCGGCAATCCTTGAGGTAGATCAGCTAGAAGAACATCTAAATAATCATGCAAAAGAGCAGCAATAGGTGTAGGAATATGACTCAAATCCTAAACATTAAGTAATACCTCTTTCATGATAAAAAAGGATATGAGGTTTATGAGCATTCCAGGTGATAGTCTCTTTCTGCGGCAGAGAGACAAGAGATCATCATTCGACAGAGCCTTTAAGCGAAGTAGACAAAGGTTGTGTTGAAGCAGAAGGGGAAGTGGACAGAGATGCAGCCACGGGTGCGGTGCCCGTGGCTGCGGGCGCGGTTTTGCCGGCTGAGGGCTCACGGTTCTTCTCCATCATTTGGGCCTCCTTTTGAGCATCCTGTTGTTGTCGCTTGCGAACCTGTTCCTTCAAAACAACTTGAGGTGACAAGGGCAGGAGAGTAACTCTCCTCCCATCAAAAGTGAAGGAATATGTATTGCCACGACCATCATGTATAACAGAACGATCATATAACCAAGGACGACCAAGCAAAAAATGACTACAGTCCATTCTAGCAACGTCACATAAATTCATATGATGATATGACCCAATAGAAATAGAAACTAAGCATTGTTTAGTAACCGTAATATCATATCCATCATCAGTAATACCATTCAATCCATAGTGAGTAGCTTTAGGAGTAGTAGTCAAATGCAAGAAATCCACTACATTTTCATTGACGAGGTTGCAGCAACTCCCACCATCGATGATGACATTCAAGGTAGCCTCGCGAACCACACACTTGGTGTGGAAGATGTTCTCCCTTTGATCAGCCATGGGAGCCTCTTGAATGTGTAGGGCCCGACAATTGACAAGACAGAGAGCATCCTGAAAGCTGTTGGGATCAATCTCTTCGTCAGGGTCATGCGTCTGGTCCTCCTCCACTTCACTCGAAATTACATGGTCCTCGACAGTCTCTTCCTTATAGTAATCGTCTCCCAAATCATTGAGAAGGACCTTCCTTTTTTGAGGGAATTCGCGAGAGACATGTCCAGAACCACCACAAGTGAAGTAGCGGATATCCTTAGTGCGTTCTTTAGATGGTGCAGCAATGTGGAAGATGTTCTCCCTTTGATCAACCATGGGAGCCTCTTGAATGTGTAGGGCCCGACAATTGACAAGACAGAGAGCATCCTGAAAGCTGTTGGGATCAATCTCTTCGTCAGGGTCATGCGTCTGGTCCTCCTCCACTTCACTCGAAATTACATGGTCCTCGACAGTCTCTTCCTTATAGTAATCGTCTCCCAAATCATTGAGAAGGACCTTCCTTTTTTGAGGGCAATCGCGAGAGACATGTCCAGAACCACCACAAGTGAAGTAGCGGATATCCTTAGTGCGTTCTTTAGATGGTGCAGCAACTCTCTTAGTTTCGACCTGATAACCCTGTTTAGGTGAGTTGAGAACTCCCTTTTGCTACATAGAAGGGTTAGCAGAAGATCTAGATTGACTAGAAGAAGGGAATGGAACAAACCTACGACCTTGTGAGGACTGGTCGGTTCTGGCCCTCTGTTGTTGTTGCAGATCATACAGAAGTTGCGCTTTATGAGTCAAAGTGTTAATATTTCTAATAGAATGAATAGATAAAGGATTTTTTTATAGAAATATTAAGTCAAGCAAGAAATTGAGTACACAAAGCATGTTCAGCAAGATAAATATTAGCCTGATGAGCGATTCGTTCAAGCTCATCTCTGTAATCCAAGGGGGAGCGAGATCCTTGTTGACATGAGGCCAATCGCATCCTCATTGTCTCTGTATACTCTTCATGCATGTGAATTTGCTTCAATAGATAGCGTAGTTGAGGCCAAGTTTCAACTGGTTGCTTACCTTGACGACGGAAGATTTCATGTGTGCGAAACCACCAAGAGCGAGCCATACCTGTTAAATGTAGGGTAACAACCTCTAACCTTTTTGTCTCATCATAGCGCAGGTGGTCAAGCACATAATGGGTATGATCCTGCCAAACAAGATAAGCTTCAGGATCATTAGTACCATCAAAAGTTTCTAGCTTAATCTTGACATCTCGCCGTTGGATAGCCTGCGCATTGTCAGTTCTAGGACGCCCAATATTAGGATTAGGTAAATCATCAAAGTTAGGATCTTCCTCTTGGTAAGCGTCCTCCAAATGGGCCATGTCGTTCAAATCAGCGTTGCTACGACTTTCGTCCCAATTGGATCTGATGAACAGAGGATTGGCGGGAGTCTGGTGAGTCTGCTGTGGCCGGCCTTGTTGATGCCATGGAGGGGGTGTATGGTCTCGTCGATTATCTTGACCGTTAAAGCCAAATAGGGGATCATTGTCATTCTCTCGATCAAAAGGGTTAGGCGTAGCAGATCTAATTTTAAAATGTAATTGACCTGACTGGGGTGGTTTACCTGAAGGGGGTGTCTTACCTTCTGGAGGCGTAGAACCAGAAGCCTCATTCTATTTCATTTTCTCGAGTTTCCGATCAATGGCTTGGGTGATCTGGGCAGTGAATTGAGCACGTTCTTGAGCCCAATCGATGGCGAAGCGATTGTTGGATGCCTCCATTTTTGCTTTCGCAGCCAAGGTAGCAGCTTTGGTGGCTGAGTCAATGATGAATTGCATATCGGATGTAGAAAGGGTAGCCGAAGGGGTAGGGGAAGAGCTATTGTCGTCTTTGTCATTAGTCCTATTCCTACAATATCAGAAGAGCAACAGGTAAACAGAGCAAAGACCAGAAACCAAGTAATGCAAGCCGTTTTGATTCCATGAGTGATTAGGTTTTAGAAATCAATTAGGTGAGAAAACAAGGCACAATATTCAAGCAATCTTCCCTGGACACAGAATTATGCAATATTGAAGATAGCAAGTGAAGATCAAATTGCAAATTAAATCAGCCACAACTCGGATATCAAAGGATAGAAAGTATGGGCTAGCGGCTAATATGGCAGGAAACGAATGCAATGTGATGCCAATAAAATTCAGCAATATGAGAATAATAAGAATGCAATCACAAGGGCAATCAAGTGCACACACTCCGTCAACTATTATCTGACAGTTGCAACACGGTTCAGAAAAAGAGGGGTGTGACCAAGGCTCCTGTGTCAGCACAACACAAAATCACACAAAGAGGGTTCTTTTGAGAAGCTTAAAACCAATTAGATCATCTAACAAGTAGCTAAAGAAAAGAAATAACAAAAGGAAGAGTTACTAACTCCACAATGTAAGGTATGCTATTCTCTCTCTCTCTTTTTTTTTTGTGTTCGGCTTTTCTATTTTTTTTTTTACTAAAAGTGTCACTGTAAAGGCTATAATGCGACAGAAAAGAAGAACAAAAATTAACAAAAAGAAACTAAGCTACGATGATCTAAAAGTAAGCAAAAATAAAGAAAATAAGGGAAATATGCATCAAATCTTAAAAATTAGGGTTCTTTAGTGATGCAAGTTCATAATATACTTTAATCCAAGAATCACATTCATAGGCATGATATGTAGCAAAAAGGAATAAAAATAAAAACTTGCAACCAAAAACTCAATATCTTCCAAATTATAGATCAAAACAAGAAAATAAACCAAAATAAAGTGCCAAATTTGAAGGGTGAAAAATAAAAATCTAAAATTTATGCAGTGGGAATGGTGACAAACATGGCACGAAAAAGAATCACTCAATAAAGAATCAAGAGAGTAAAGAACTTGCATAAACCTGAGAATCCGATACCACTTGATACGTTTGGAATCCTCGATCCTTCGCATGTGGGCTCAAGATCAAGAACCACGTTGTATATTTGCCCGATCTTGCAATGTTCTTCGATATCTCCTGATTAGGAAAAATTAATCAATTAATTAAGTAAACTGATTTAGCGACGAATAACACTTAAGGAATTCGGGACAAAACAGAAGTGACAGAATTAAACAATGAAAGTGAGAGAGAGCGAGGGAGCGCGCGAGCGAGGCGGTGGGTGCGCGAGGAACCGAGCGCAGGTGCTTGCAGATGTCTTGACGAGCGCTCGCTGGGAGCGACGCGGGTGACGCGAGAGCGAGACGTCCAAGAGCCGACGCGTGGGAGCGCCTGGGCGAAAGCGCAGAGCGAGGCCTAGAGTGCGCGCGCCTGGGTTCCTTCTCTGTTGCGATGGATCTGGAAATCCAGAGACGAATTCCGGTCTTAGGGTTTGTGTTTGGTTTTAGGTTAAACCGATTGAAGGTGTGTGTGTGGGTGATGATTGCCGAATAGAACAAGATCATGAGAGAACTTGAGAGCTTTGGGATTGATAACCGAGGAACCTTTTAGCCAAAAGGTTTCCTCAATTCTATATTCAATCTGATTAAATCAAAGTACATAAGTTTGTTTAAATAGAAACTAGAACCAATTCTATCATGCAAGATAAAGTTTTGGTCTAATAAAAGATAGATCTAAATCCCTAATGATAAGTAAACCTAGAAAGATAAAACTTAGTGGACAAGAATTGCATCTAGGATAGATATAATTAATTTCCACATTATTAATTCTAATTGCATGAAATAATAGAACTAATTAGCTAATTAGCCAAGGCCCACTCGACATGAGTGTGTACCGAGGGTGTACCGAGCCGAGTGAAGTCTTGTCATGGTGGGTGTAGACGAGTCTTCATGAGCTCAGTTTGTGGACGGAAGCTCAACTCCTGTGCTGGTGGTGTAGTCTGGAGCAATGTGATCCAGGGTGGCCTCAACCTTTGCTCCATTGTTTCTTGGTAACGGAGAAGAAGTACTTTAGTTGCATCTTGAATTTTCTTGGCCCTTGCACGAGTGATAGGACCATCGAAGGGCACCTTCATGTTGTCCTCAATGTCACCAGGAGTCATCGACGTTTCCACTACATCAAAAAGGCATTTACTTGTTACTTCTGCAAGGAAGAAGGTCACTTTAAGCGTGATTTTCCAGTAAGAAAGAAGAAGTTTGAGGGAAAGATGGATGATTCGTCTTCGAAATCAACAAACGTAGTGCAGAAAGAAGATTCAAATAATACAGACTCAGATACGCTTTCAGTAACGCCGGGAAGATGTTCAGATTAATGGATCTTGGATTCTGGTTATTCATTCTATATGACTTCGAACAAAGGCTGGTTCGAGGTGTATAAGTCAGGAAGTTTTGGTTCTATTCGATTGGGAGATGACAAGCCATGTAATGTTGTAGGAATTGGGCAAATCAAGCTCAGGATGCATGATGGTATAGTCCGGACATTGACTGATGTACGTTATGTTCCAGATCTCAAGAAGAATCTGGTTTCCTTGGGTACATTACATGCAAACGAGTTCCGTTACAAGACAGCCGATGATGATCTGAAAGTGAGCAAAGGAGTTATGACAGTAATGAGGGCGAGATGTACCTCTGGAAATATCTATCTCTTATTAGGGAGTACAATTGTAGGTGGATCTGCAATTGAAGAGTCTGAGTCTGATAAGATAACTTTGTGGCACATGCGTCTTTGCCACATCGGCGAGCACGGCATGACAGAGCTTCACAAGCGAGGTATTCGATCTTGCTAGTGTAAAGAGTTGTAAGATGGATTTCTGCAAGTTCTACGTGATGGGAAAACAGTCGAAAGTATCGTTCAAGACAGGCAAACACAATACAAGTGGCCTGCTTGACTACGTACATTCTGATGTGTGGGGGCCAACTCAAGTAGAGTAATTAGGAGGATCCAAATACTTTTTCACCTTTATTGATGACTATTCGATAAAAGTCATGGTGTTTTTGATGAAACACAAATCTTAGGTCTTCAGCAAGTTCAAGTTGTGTAAGGTAGAGGTAGAGAACCAGACAGGGAGGAAGGTGAAGTATCTGAGATCAGATAATGGCACAGAATACTCTAACAAAAAGTTTCAGCAGTTCTGTGAAGAGCATGGCATTCAGAGGCACTTTATAGTTCGAAAGACACCACAACAGAACGATGTTTTAGAGAGGATGAACTGTTCAATTACAGAGAAGGCTCATTGCATAAGGTTGCAAGCAGGGCTTGCAAAGAGCTTTTAGGCAGAAGCAGTGAGCATGGTGGTCTATTTGATCAATAGATCACCACAAATTTCTCTAGACTGAAGGTCTCTGAGGAAGTATGGACTGGTTCAGATTTAGATTTGTCAAATCTAAAGATATTTGGTACTCCTGCATATGTGTTGATTCCAAGTGATGAGAGAACGAAACTAGATGCAAAGTCTAAGAAGTGCATCTTCTTGGGCTATGAGAAAGGTGTAAAGGGTTTCATGTTTTGGGACCCTGTTGCTAAGAAACGAGTGATCAGTCGAGATGTTGTATTTGATGAATAGTATATGCTTCAACAAGTCAAAGAAGTTGAGAGGTCTGTGGTTACAGAGACAGATCCTAAGACGGTGGAGGTGGAGCTTGGTGAAGAGATTGAAACTAATGCTTCTATATCAGCACGAAGTGAGCAACAACAACGACAGGTGGAGAGTTTTATTTTTGGAAGACCTAAGCGAGTGACACGACCTCCAGTCAGATTTGGTTTTGATGAGATGGTTAACTATGCTCTTATTATTGGTGAAGATGATCCATCTGACTTTCAAGAGGCTATTCAAAGTCAGGAGAAAGAAGGATGGGTAGGTGCTATGGCAGAAGAGATGGAGTCTCTCAATAAAAATCAGACATGGAAGTTAGTTAGTCTTCCGGAAGGGAAGAAGGCTATAGGGTGCAAATGGGTGTTCAAGAAGAAACAAGGTGACTCACACAGAGAAGGGATGAGGTTCAAGGCACACATAGTAGCAAAGGGCTACTCATAGAAGAAGGGGACTGATTATGATGCGATATTTTCCCCTGTGGTCCGACACACTTCTATCAGATTGGTGTTGGCACTGGTAGCTAGTTGGGATTTACATCTTGAGCAAATGGATGTGAAGACAGATTTTCTTCATGGTGATTTGGAGGAAGAAATTTACATGGAGCAACCAGAGGGTTTTCTTGAACTTGGAAAGGATATTTTGTATGCAGTTTGAGAAAGTCACTGTATGGGTTGAAGTAGGCTCCTAGGCAATGGTATAAGAAGTTTGACTCTTATATGCTTCGAATTGGCTACTAGAGATGTGAGTATGATTGCTGCATTTATATAAAATATCTTGATGATGGTTCCCCTTTGCTTTTGCTGCTATATGTTGATGATATGCTTATTGCTGGGAAGAACATTGATGATATTGTTGAGCTAAAAGCCTTGCTGAGGAAGGAGTTTGATATGAAGGATCTTTGTGCAGCAAAGAAGATCCTTGGTATGGAAATTCGTAGAGATAGAAATTCTAGGAGATTGTGTCTACCTCAACATAATTATATTGAGAAAATGTTTGACAGATTCGACATGGCAAAATGCAAACATGTTAGCACTTCTTTGGCGAACCACTTCAAACTCTCTTCCACTCTGTGCCCGAAGTCTGATGAAGAAATTAGAGATATGTCGAAAGTTCCTTATGCTAGTGCAGTTGGTTGTTTGATGTATGCTATGGTGTGCACAAGACCTGATCTGGCCCAAGATGTTAACCAAGTGAGCAAGTACATGTCTAATCCTGGGAGGGAACACTGGAATGCATGCAAGTGGATTCTTAGGTATTTGAGGGGTACTGCTGACCATGGGATTATGTCTGGTGGTGAAAAGGGCGGTCTTTCCGTCAAAGGGTACGTTGATTCAGACTATGTGTGTGATCTTGACAATTGGAGGTCCACTACTGGGTATGTCTTTACTCTTGCTGGGGGACCTATTTGTTGGAGATCTATTTTACAGTTTGTGGTAGCCCTTTCTACTATCGAGGAAGAATACATGGCTTTAACAGAGGCAACCAAGGAGGCACTATGGCTCAAAGGAATTGTGAAGGAACTGAGTGTTGAGCAAGGTGGAGTTGAGATATACTGTTATAGTCAGAGTGTTATATATCTGGCTAAGAACAAAGTATATCATGCTCGGACGAAGCACATTGATGTGAGATTTCACATGATTAGTGAGCTCGTAACGTCCGAAGAGATCATCTTAGAGAAAGTTCACACCTCTCAGAATGTTGCTGATATGTTAACCAAACCAGTCACCGCAGACAAGTTCAAGCATTGCTTGAATTTGGTTCATATTACTCGATGTTAGCCAAGTGAGAAGCCCCAGGGAACGGAGCATAGGAAGACATGTGTCTGACAAGATCCTGGAGATGTTTCCATTCGTTGCTATAGATATAGATTATTTGTCTAGGTGAAGATTGTTGTTTGAGACAATTAATTATCTACATTTATCTTTAGGAAGTCTATCTATAGATGATATTTATCTATAGAAGGATTATTGTGGATGGTTTATCTACAATAGGTTTTAGATAAGATAGTTTATCTATATCTAAGGTTATCTAGATAAGATAGGTTTATATATATCTAGGTTTATCTATAGGGTTATCTATAGGAGGATCTCTATTATAAATAAAGGCATGTAGGGTTAGAATTATATATCCATCAAAGCATCACAATAATAAGAAACCCTAGTTGCAGAGAGGTTTTTCTCTGCATGGTGTTTTGCGCGGTTCTTGCCAGAACACGGAAATCCTTTGTGTCCTACTGTTCATTCTCCATGTCTTGAACGGTATTTCACTTGGGGGAAATTCACAACAAAAGTATTTATCACATTTTCATTCATTCTTGTGTGTATATAGAATTTCGAAATTTGAATATGCTTGGTGTAGCACGATAATTTTGCAGGCATTATCCGGCTTCACTTGTATGCCTTATAGTAATGAAGAAAGCAGGTGTACTACGTATGTTATAGGCAGGGTTTGATTAGGGAATAATACAAGGTGATGCCCATCATGTTTGTATATAAATTGTCTACCTACTCCAAATTTGGTTATTATTCAAATTGGGTGTAGTAAATCCATTGCTCCGTTTTATGACATAATTTTATTTCTTGCTCTTATCACTTTTGAGATTTTTTTTGTTTGTAATTGTAAGTGTTATTGTATCGTATTTGGAGTAGTAATTGATACGATAAAAATAAATCAAATCAAATATATTGATTGTATTTGGGAAAATAACGATGTGTTATAACACTAGCTAGTTATTATCTTGTGATGTTTCACCTCTCCATAACCCCCACGTGGTGGAAAACCAAAGGTCTCAACTTTATGGCTTATCCCTTGTAACCTATCTCCATCTATGCCTATATAAGGCTTTGTACTTCCCCTTTGAGAGATACACAAGCAATAGAGATCTATTCTCTCTTTTCTCTTCCTCTCTATACTCTCTTATTCTTACACATATTATAACACGTTATCAGCACGATCGTCTCTTATTGTATAGGGTAGATCTGTGGACAAACATACAATCGGACTCATCCACTCACACTCCACACAACACTTCGATTCATAATAACATGTTTTATTCTATGCTATTTTTGAGTTGATTAGTGATACTATGACATGCATGTGTTGAACATACTGTTTTGTTTTTCAAATTATATCTGCTTCGCATGTTCTATTTTCTATTCCTGTATCAACAGTCAATACAGTTGACTGATGTCCATGTTTTATGCCATGTTTTATATCTACTTTTATATCGATTTCTGCATGCATTTCATGCATATGGGTTGGATTTATACAAAATCTATGTAGTTTATGCTTAATTGCCAAATTATGGAGTCTACACTAGTTTTTGTTTGATTTCGCAGAAATCGGACGCACTTTAGAGCTTAAAGGAAACTCATGAAGAAGCTAAGGATGGTGCAGCTGAAGAAAAGGGCCATTTTTCGGCATTTATCATTACTGAGTCAAGTTCTGATGTCTTCATGAGAGTTGTAGCCCTCGAAAAGAGCTTTCCAACGCATGCTCATATGCATCAATCCGACGAACGAGGACTCGGAAAAGTGCGTTTAAAGAACAGAACGAGAAGCTGAGCACAGAACGAGAAACTGAGCACAGGTCAATATCGACTCATCCTAATCAATATCGACTTAATCTGGTCAAAAATCACAAGTCAAATCAATATGGACCAGAAGCAAGAAGTGAAGAAAAGGGCAAGTCGATATTGACCTCAGTAAGTCAATATCGACCTAAAAATCGACTCAATATTGACCCCCAGAAGCCGAAAATCGAGCCAAGACGGAGAGAAGCTGAAGATCCAACTCAATATTGACCGGTTCTAGGTCAATATCGACTACAAGTCACTCGATTTTCATCCCAGGAGCCGGAATCGAGCAGCAGAAGAGAAAAGCCGAGAAAAGTTAGTCAATATCGACCTGCCTTGGTCAATATCGACTTACACCCAGCGACGTCACCAATCCGATTCCGAGCTTTACTTAAAGTTTTATCCCGAATCCGTTGGAGATATTTTCGGGAGGAGATTCCTTACACATGAAGACTTGAGAGATTTTATCTTTTTATCTTTTTATTTATCCTAAGGGTTAAAAACAATTAATTACCCTAGGATTTATCTAGTTTTATCTTATTTAGATATATTTCCAAGTAGAATTATATCTTCTATGGTAGATAGAGATATAGATAGAGATTTCCTTCCTTGATTAGCAAGGATTGGAAGCCTATAAATAAAGCCCTAGGGGCTGGTTTTTAATCATTCAATTCAGAAGCTAGAGAACTAGTTCCACAGAGACAGTTTAGGAATTCGAAGATTTTAGAGTTTTGGCTTTCAGCGAAAGTTGGATTGCCGGGATTCTAAAGGCTTTGAATTTAGTTTTAATGCAATTTAGTTCTTTTTATCAATCAATGTCTGCGATTGCGATGAGGCGTGAGTAGTCCACCCACTTCTGGGGCTGGGGTGAGCCCGACGGTGGCTATGTGAGGTGATGCGGTAAAGGTCAGATCTTTTTGTGCAATTCGTCTTCTATCCCTATGAGCATGATTCTTTTGCGAGAGTTGAAGGTGATCCTTGTTTGTGTTATTGAAGCGAAAGTGATCTTAATGCAACTTGGATTATTATGTGAAAAAGGGTTAGTAACAATTAGGGTTTATGCGAAAGCCTCTATATGCCTATTTGTTAATAACGAAAGTTATTTGATGGAAAGCATGATCTTTTATGCCTTTATGTATTACTTTGCATGGTTATCGTTGTGGTGTTGAAACCCTGGCGTTGGAAGTTTTTCATATATTGAGTTTATTGCTGTCAAATTTCTGAATTTGGGTTCGAATCTACGATTTACAGTTTTTTGTCTTGTTAGTCGATACAGAGGAGTTTTTGGTCGATACAGAGTAGCCTCTACTCGATATCGAGTACGAACTTGTCTACATCGAGTTGTCTGCTTTCGTTTCCGAGTTTCTGTTGTCGACCTCCTTAGTCGATATAGAGGACTGTTACTCGAGATCGAGTAGCTTCTGTGTCCTCGCTTTTTGTTTCTGCTTTGCTTTGCCTTTTCTGTTTTCGTTTTGATCTTTGCTTTTGTTTGTTCTTTTCTGTTTTATTTCTGTTTCTGCCCCTTTGTTTCTGTGTTGCTGTCTTTCTGCTGCTTTGTCTGTGAGATTTACAGCTACCTGAGATCTGCTGACACGCTTCCTCGTGGATTCGATCCTGACTTCCCATTACTGCATTGGAGGAGTCTTGTATTTATTTGCGTGGGCCTGAATCTAGTCTGATCTATTTTGTTATATTTCATACTCGATTTCCTCCTCACAACAAAATTGGCGCCGTTGCCGGGGAAGCTATCAATCGCGCCTTAGGTAGTCAGTTCTCACTTTTTCTTTGAGTTAATTTACAGGTGTATGCGCCGTTCTGGTCAACCACCTGAGTTTGACGGCTTAGACGAACCAGAGCGCCTTCTACACATCAGAGTTAAACTGCAAAGAGCCATGGCAGCTGCGGAGACACAGGAACAGCTGATCGCTAGGCTTACCAGGGAATTGGCCGCTAAAGATGCTGCTATCGCCGCTGAGAAAGCAGCAAGGGAACAAGCACAGGCTGAGCTTGCCCAATACCCAACCACGGCAGAGGACTACATGCACCCAACTCTCATCGTGCCTGAATCGGCGATTCTTATCCCTGATAACTCTTTTGAAATTCGCACTCAATTTCTTATAGAGCTTAAAAATAATGCCTTCTATGGTAGATTTAATGAGTGTCCTCTTGAACATATTACAAACTTTTCTGACATGTGCCGTACTCTTGCTGAAGGTACAACCCTGGAATATGTCAAGATGAAATCTTTTCGCTGGTCTCTCGCTGGGCCTGCACTGAAATGGCTTGAAGGGCTAAAAGCAAGATCACTCATAACCTGGGCCCAAGTAGAGCAAGAGTATCTGAACAAATTCTTCCCACCCGCCAAAACAGCACATCTCCGCCAGAAAATCACCGCCTTCAAACAGAAGCAAGGGGAACCGCTGGCAAAGGCATGGGAGCGCTACAAGGAACTTCTGCGATCTTGCCCTACTCATGGACAGCCACCCTACGTCATTCAGGAGATCTTCTTCAACTCTCTTGATCAAGTCACTAAGGAAAGAATCAACCATTATACTCGCTATTAGTATTTGACAATGCCGCCAAGTGACGCATGGGGTGTGCTGGAGAAACTCACCAACTACGACAACAAGTATGGGTCTACTGCAACTTATGAAGAGAACCCATACGCCAGGCCAGCACCATCCATGCCCCTCTATGAGCCTCCTAAGGAGATTGATCCTGATGTTAGGGAGCAGTACTACAGAGACCAGAATAAGAAGCTCCTCAAGCAAGTAAAGTATCTCTCTATCAACCAGCCTTGCATTAAATGCGGATCGCAGCGGCACACCACTCCTGAGTGCCCACACACAGAGCAAGTCAGGATGGCAGAGCATCATGAGGAGGCAGCTTACGCAGGGGGTCCCAATCGCTACATGGGGGACCAAAGGTTTCAGCAACCACAATGGAACCAAGGTGTCCCTAGGAACCCCCCGCCCTACAGAGCTCCAGGACATCCGGAAAGGGACCAGAAATAGGATGATATACAGACAGTCCTGGAGGAAATACGGAGGAACCACTCAGAAACTAGGCAATCCTTCAACTCCGTCTATACTCAGATGCAAGATGTCAACTCTAGGCTTGGGGAAATTGATATATGGAGAAAATCAGTTGATACACAGATTGGTCAGCTAGCAGCAGGAATCCCCAGACAGTCAGGTGCGCTCCCTGGATCTTCAGAACCAAATCCCAAGGGAAAGACTGGACACATCGCTGCAGTAAAACTCAGGAGCGGCAATCAACTGCAAGAGCCAGAGGTCGGAAAGCAGCAGAACAACGATGAACAGCAAGTCGACATCGACAACACTGTAGTCGATCTCGAGGAGGGCCTACTCGGTCTCGAGGAGAAACTTCAGAAACCTTCGTCTGCACTGCACAGCAACTCGACTGCACCAAATCTAGTCGAGATCGACAAAGGTGTACTCGATGTCGAGGAGCCCCTAGTCGACATAGAGCAGCCTGCAGCACCTCCGACATCTGTTCTAGCCCTGAATCAGAAAAAGAAGCTGCCTTTCCCCACAAAATCTCTAAAGGACCCGGCGGAGAAAAAGTTTCAGCGCTTCATCAAGATGCTTCAGAAGCTCAACGTCACCATCCCCTTCACAGAGGCTCTCAATGAAATGCCATCCTATGTCAAGTTCCTGAAGGAGATTCTGAGCAAAAAGCGATCGATGGTTGAAATCACAGAGGAGTGCAGCCACTTGGACATACTAGAGAAGAGGCCGGATCCAGGTAAGTTTGCTATAACTATTGGATTTGGTCCATACAAAATTAATGCCTTATGTGATCTTGGAGCTAGTGTAAGTATAATGCCTTTAATAATTTGGTCCAAGATTAAGATAGGTGCCCTAGAGCCTGTGGATGCTAGACTTTACATGGCCAACAACACTGTGGTCATCCCAACAGGCATGGTGGACAATGTGCCAGTACAAGTAGGTAAATTCTTTGTCCCTGCTGATTTCTTAGTTGTTGATATGCAAGAAGATCCTGCTTGTCCAATTATTTTAGGAAGACCATTCTTGGCGACGGTGGATGCCAACATAAGCGTAAGGAAAGGAGTGCTCACCTTCAACATCAGCGATGAGGTAATTGAGTATTCCTTTAATAAAACTGAAAGGCATACAGGTCCAATGGAAGAGGTCAAATCTATCTCAGCTGGCTACATCACCTGCGGGGAACCCAAGGTCAGAAATATGACCCCTGAGGAGCTGGAAAAGAGGGACATGGAGGCCCAGGTGGAGGAGATCATGGCAATCCTAAAGGAAAACACGGAGAATCCAATCGACACAGACCAAGGTAAGTCGTTATGGATTAATTATTTTTCGGATGCCTTGACAGGAACCAAGTATGGGGTCAAGATCGACCAAGGCTCCTCGACATCGAGAACCCTAGTCGACCTCGACCAAAAACAGAAACCTCCACCAGCACCAGCATCGTCGAGCAGCAACACCGAAGAGCCAGAATCCTTCTCGACATCGACCACGCTACTCGATGTCGACTACCCCTCTGCTGACTCGACTTTGCCTTCCTCGACACTGACGACACCGGAGCCAAAATCGTCCTCGATCTCGACCAGACTAGTCGATGTCGACCACGACCCTGTTTTCCCAGCGCCGTCTTCCTCGACAAAGAAACCACCAGACGGACCAGGCTCCTCGATCTCAACCAGGCTTGTCGAGATCGACCACCACCCGGCTCCACCAGATCCTTCCTCCTCGACGCTGCAGCCACCAGGAACAGGACCCTACTCGAGATCGAGTAGTCTACTCGATGTCGACCAGCCCTCGACTTCGTCAGCTTCTGCATCCTCGAGCAGGCCACCACCAGGACCTGAAACCTCGTCGAGATCGACTAACCCTAGTCGAGATCGACCAAATACCGTGGTTCCCGATTCCGTCTCTGCGAAGGTAAGCCAAGGTATGGATCTTTCTTCTCCTATTTCCATCAAAGATTTATCTATACATGGGAGAGGTTTGCCTTGGTATGTGCGATTATGCAGGATATCCAATGATGAGCCCAAGGAGTATGAAGTTGGAGACAAGCTCTATGTCTCTAAATCAAAGGATCATTGGTTCCCCAACAAATTCAACAAGAAGCGGATGGGGCCTTTCGTGGTGAACAAGATCCATTCTGGAGGATTACAGCTGATGGACAAGAATGGAGTCTTATTTGAGGCCCAGGCTACATGGGCCCTGCAGATGCCACCTTGACCATAAATGGAAAGTCGGCCTAGCGACTATAAAATCTAGAGCATGTACATAAACTTTTTAGGACATTTTGGACATTGTTTTGTTTGTTTTTGGTTTTGAACACTTTTTCTATTATGGGTATATGTCTTCTACACTTTTCAGGTCCATGGATAGAACCAAGCAAAATACATACTCGGCCCAGGAGGTGCTTCCATTCGAAATTTAGAAGCCATGCACACCTGTCTTGTGAGTTTCTTTCTTTACCCTTATTTTTATACAGTGGGGACACTGTAAATTTTAAGTATGGGATGGGGGAAGGGCTTACTTTATGCATTATTTTCCATATTTGACATTATTTGTGCATATTTGGAATTTATTTCTTTGAATTGCTACATGGCTATTTTGGAATGCATTATTGATTTATGTGCTTATATGCATGTTTTCCAAAATTTGAGAAAAAATGACCCCCATTGAAAATTTTGAATAATGTCATGGAAGCTTATATTGAACTCGACGATGCAAAATTGGATTCATTAGAGATATAGCATGAAATTGCCTAGTAAAGGCAAGTCATAATGAAGTGCATATTTTCTTGAAAACCATGAAAGGAGGTAAAATTTGATATTGCTTTTGACATGTTGCATGATAAGATGATGGAGGGCTTTATATTTCCATATAATGCTCATTGTTTATAATCCTAGCCTTACCTATGCTTATGCATTACACAAAAGCCATAATATGCCTTATTTCAGTCATTGCTCCACATGTTCTAAATATTTGCCATTCTTTACCTTATCCGGGGATTATGTTGAGAATGATGTTACATTTTGGAGATGTTATATGGTTGTTGTTGTTGTTATCATTATTTGGAGTTTGGCGGAATTGTTTGAAATATATGGAAAATTTAATGAGTGAAAGAAAATCCGATCAAAGATCGACCCTGCACGCTGAGATAATAGTTTGGCGAGATGGGACACCAGGTGAGGAGTCCAAAGCACTAAGTATCCGGGGCCATTCATGACACCCATGTTTGCGACTCGCGAGAAGGCAGTGCTGAGGTCAGAGAGGTAAAAGCATTATTATTGTTAAAAGCATTATGAAAGGTGATGAATCTTATGGAGAAGGAATGTGAAAATTCAGTTTGGAAATACTCCATTTCCCCGGATCATTAGCACCACATTGCCAAAAATTGCCCACCTTTAGCCTTTTACCAATCTACTCCTTACTGAGCTTAATTAAAGTCCTCTTGATTATTAATGCTTTGTCACGTGAATTGTTTTTGCATAACCCTCCTTTTATTAGTAGATGTTGCTTTTGTTTGCACTTGCATGGATTTGTGGCATAAGTACCTTTTCGATGATGGTAATTGATTGCAGGGACATATAAGAATGAATCTATGATGTTGAGAGTTTTAAATTCTTCCCCTGAATGACCATCCAAGTTATTGCTTGGGGACAAGCAAGCTTAAGTATGGGGTGATTTGATGTCCATGTTTTATGCCATGTTTTATATCTACTTTTATATCGATTTCTGCATGCATTTCATGCATTTGGGTTGGATTTATACAAAATCTATGTAGTTTATGCTTAATTGCCAAATTATGGAGTCTACACTAGTTTTTGTTTGATTTCGCAGAAATCGGACGCACTTTAGAGCTTAAAGGAAACTCATGAAGAAGCTAAGGATGGTGCAGCTGAAGAAAAGGGCCATTTTTCGGCATTTATCATTACTGAGTCAAGTTCTGATGTCTTTATGAGAGTTGTAGCCCTCGAAAAGAGCTTTCCAACGCATGCTCATATGCGTCAATCCGACGAACGAGGACTCGGGAAAGTGCGTTTAAAAAACAGAACGAGAAGCTGAGCACAGAACGAGAAACTGAGCACAGGTCAATATCGACTCATCCTAACCAATATCGACTTAATCTGGTCGAAAATCACAAGTCAAATCAATATGGACCAGAAGCAAGAAGTGAAGAAAAGGGCAAGTCGATATTGACCTCAGTAAGTCAATATCGACCTAAAATTCGACTCAATATTGACCCCAGAAGCCGAAAACCGAGCCAAGACGGAGAGAAGCTGAAGATTCAACTCAATATTGACCGGTTCTAGGTCAATATTGACTACAAGAAACTCGATTTTCATCCCAGGAGCCGGAATCGAGTAGCAGAAGAGAAAAGCCGAGAAAAGTTAGTCAATATCGACTTGCCTTGGTCAATATCGACTTACACCCAGCGACGTCACCAATCCGATTCCGAGCTTTACTTAAAGTTTTATCCCGAATCCGTTGGAGATATTTTCGGGAGGAGATTCCTTACGCATGAAGACTTGAGAGATTTTATCTTTTTATCTTTTTATTTATCCTAAGGGTTAAAAACAATTAATTACCCTAGGATTTATCTAGTTTTATCTTCTTTAGATATATTTCCAAGTAGAATTATATCTTCTATGGTAGATAGAGATATAGATAGAGATTTCCTTCCTTGATTAGCAAGGATTGGAAGCCTATAAATAAAGCCCTAGGGGCTGGTTTTTAATCATTCAATTCAGAAGCTAGAGAAGTAGTTCCACAGAGACAGTTTAGTAATTCGAAGATTTTAGAGTTTTGGCTTTCAGCGAAAGTTGGATTGCCGGGATTGTAAAGGCTTTGAATTTAGTTTTAATGCAATTTAGTTCTTTTTATCAATCAATGTCTGTGATTGCGATGAGGCGTGAGTAGTCCACCCACTTCTGGGGCTGGGGTGAGCCCGACGGTGGCTATGTGAGGTGATGCGGTAAAGGTCAGATCTTTTTGTGCAATTCGTCTTCTATCCCTATGAGCATGATTCTTTTGCGAGAGTTGAAGGTGATCCTTGTTTGTGTTATTGAAGCGAAAGTGATCTTTTATGCCTTTATGTATTACTTTGCATGGTTATCGTTGTGGTGTTGAAACCCTGGCTTTGGAAGTTTTTCATATATTGAGTTTATTTCTGTCAAATTTCTGAATTTGGGTTCGAATCTACGATTTACAGTTTTCTGTCTTGTTAGTCGATACAGAGGAGTTTTTGGTGGATACAGAGTAGCCTCTACTCGATATCGAGTACGAACTTGTCTACATCGAGTTGTCTGCTTTCGTTTCTGAGTTTCTGTTGTCGACCTCCTTAGTCGATATAGAGGACTGTTACTCGAGATCGAGTAGCTTCTGTGTCCTCGCTTTTTGTTTCTGCTTTGCTTGCCTTTTCTCTTTTCGTTTTGATCTTTGCTTTTGTTTGTTCTTTTCTGTTTTATTTCTGTTTCTGCCCCTTTGTTTCTGTGTTGCTGTCTTTCTGCTGCTTTGTCTGTGAGATTTACAGCTACCTGAGATCTGCTGACACGCTTCCTCGTGGATTCGATCCTGACTTCCCATTACTGCATTGGAAAAGTCTTGTATTTATTTGCGTGGGCCTGAATCTAATCTGATCTATACTTTATATTTATTTCATACTTGACCATCCTCCTGCAACAACATTGACCCATAGATGCCAACACTAATTTGATATACTCCTGCACTTTGATTAATATATTTTGGATTCATTTTTGGATTCAATTTGAATATGTTTTCGATCGGTGTGATTGTTTAGTTTTGCCTTTTTTTGTGCGCGTGTGTGCAAGTTTTGGTGTTGGGGTACGGTTTTGGTTCAAATTGGCAATGGAAATCTTTCATTGTTTTTACCATTTCAGTTTTCTTTGTGTGGGTTAATTGAATTAAATGAGATATATAAATTGCTTATTTGTTAGCCACATTTACAGCATCATGTAACGTGTTAGCTATTCACATTATGCTTTTAAGCTTGTCATCATCTCATGCATACGTATGAATTATTATATATTCATTAATCTTTGATGGATAATTAGATATTGTGTAATAGATGGATAAGTATAAATCCTTCAAATGGTTAAGTTGTATGAACTACGAGTGGCTGGATTTGTATGCATCTCACTCCCCTATGCAAATTTGTCCCTGAAGTGACAATATTCATTTCCTGAAGTAAATGAATGATAAGAGATATATTGTATATCCTCATAAAGATTATTTAAAATCATACCCAGAAGTGTATGAGTTTTATTTTAAAGTTGCACATTTACAAGTTGTCTTCTCCCTAAAGTGATTGAATCAATCGAAGTTGTAGTATCCCCTGAAGCGGAATCTCAATCCCTGGAGCGATTGGATCAATCGGTCGTATCCCCTGAAGTAGATGTTATTTTATTATATCCCTGAAGTGATAACCGATCGAATTTCATCCCTGAAGTGATGAATTATTTATTTATTTTATTTACGTTATTTTTATGTTTATTTTAATTATTTTTCATCTCTCGAAGTAGATGAATTATCTCCTGAAGTAGATAAAATTGTTAAATATATATATCATCTCCAGAAGTGGATGAACAAAATCATCTCCCGAAGTAGATGAACGAGCGCATCTCCCGAAGTAGATGAACATTTGGGAGAAAGGTTTACCACAATCCCATAGATTCTGAAGTTTTTCAACACCAACCTAAGAGCCTAAAGACTCTACTGGTAGATTTTTATTAAACTCAAGAAGAGTGAATGATTCTTATAACTCTAGAAGAGTATATAATTCTTATAAACTCCGGAAGAGTATATGATTCTAATCTTATCATTTGTACTCTTGAAGAAGTACATGAAATATGGGTTTTTATCAAGTTCAGAACGATATATTATCATTCGGTTGGTACGACCAATATAAGTAACCACATAACACAATCCGGTTAACAATGCCACTTCCTGACATTCCTCTAAGCATAGCCTGAAGCATGCCCCTCGACAGTAGAGGGTACGAAAGAGGTTAAGGTTAAGCACGCAACCGATGTTATTGATGTGGCTTATAGCCAGGTAGCTGTTATACGGTTAATTATAAATGTTTTGAAGAACATTATAAATGACTCATATTTGAAGTATGACGTCAACAGAAGTCCTGACAATACCCATTCAATGGCATCTAAATTAAATAAATGGATCACCATATACAAGGTTCAATGGTTGAATATTATGGTTTTATAAGTGTCAAACAATTTTAAAAACCTGAAGTTTCTCAAACAATCTTGAATGGAAAAACCAGGATAAATACCATATAGCTCCAGAAGAGCATTGATCTTGTTACCTGAAGTAACAATGACACATATGTATGAATCGACATGGTATTGAACGTCAATATCTCATATGACTAGCCAGAAGCAAGTCTTACAGTAATGAGAATGTATATATATATATGGTTTATTTGACACTCATTTATCCTATTGAAACTTATCACTAACCAGAAGTTAGTTAATGATAAAATATTTTTTCTTTGTGGCATCCGGTGACTCATGTGAATCGATGATGGGCGGGATCATTGACATTCACATACACACCCACTAAAAGGGACCAGAATATCCTAGGACCCGAAGATCCTCTATAAGGGTGACCGAACATATATGGTCTATCATCTTGGCGAAATTAACAATAAGACCATCTATATTGAGAGTAAATGCAAAGTCTCTAATGTCTATTCATTGGATTCAATGAGACAACTACGGAACATTATCATATAGACAAGTGTAATTCCAATATTATAGATGTCTTAACACTTTGGTCATATGAAACATAAGGTAGAGAATGTTATCAAAAACATTGTTGAGCATTAGCTCACGACGACCCAGAAGAGTCGTTGGTCAAATGGGCCCATGCATGTTTGCATTTTGAATTTGACACAATAACATCTCCCTAATTATCTCCAGAAGAGAGCATGTCATTCAAAGGTTTTGAATGAGCAACATATGTTCCGAGATGTACCTACTCCAAATGAACTACAATGAGACCACAAAGAAGTTGGATGATATATGGGGTTTGAGTCCCTATTGATATCAAATACCTAGAGCTTTGTAATGGTAATCAAAGGCTCGGTATTTAGGGGGAGAGGAAATGAGACTAAATAGTAAGAAAGAGATTGCACGAAAGCAACTTCTCTATCATTTCATATCCGCGGATAAATACAAGTGAACTAGAAGTTCAATAAATGAAATGATTATAAAGTTTTAGCAAATATGCCATTAAAAGCATTTACTAAAGGCCAAGAAAGTGATAAAGTCACAGATACTAGCTCATTTGAAAGTTCTAGAAGTAACTCAAACTCAATGAATATCAAGTGATTCTCAAGTACACCAGAAGTGTTGGAGATCAATAGGCTCTTGGTATACGATTCCCTAGAAGTGGAATGAGTCTATGAGAATATGATGATCATCAAACAAATGGATGTCGACATCGAAAACATAACAAAAGAGCTAGAAAGAAGCATTTCAGGGAAATATGGATTCTTTAAACATGATAGCATTGGACCCGTAGTTCCAACACCGAAATGTGCAACATCAATTGGTTTTAATGGGTGTTCATACTTCATACAAAATAAAATATAAAGCCAACTTGATTGCACAAAAGTCGACCTATCAAAGGTTATATGTATAATCTATTCACCAGAAGGGAATATAATTTTGGTTCCAAATGGAAATGATGGATGTGGCAGGTGTATACCTATAAATGAAAGGATCAATTGAAAATTAATGAAACATTAATGTCAAAGCCCTGTCACATGCAATGGATTAAAGATTCTTATAAAGAGTACCTGAAGTACCTATAATTGTGAAATTGGTGACTTTGTATTAGGTCCCGAAGTACCATACAAAGTTGTAATATTTTCCTTAATCTTGATTTTTATCCCACTGGGTTTTTCCAAGGTAAGGTTTTTAACGAGGCAACTTACGCACCATTTAATATAATAGATACCCCTGATCAAATGATGAAGTGCACGTTAGATCCTGAAGTACCTTATGATTGTGCATTGAAAGCAGGTCAGCACCAAGACATATAAGTCAAGCGCGTCGATGTCAATTGCAATATATGAAGACATTTTGCCTTGTACACATCAAAGAAAATGATCAGACCCGACCATGAAGCTCATGAAGTCAGAATTATCAAGAAATTCGACGAGCTTATCGGAATGAGAAAGCTGCAAGAAGAATGTTGAATTCAGGGGGAGAATATACGCACTGCACTCTTTTTCCCTTCGATCGGGTTTTGTCCCACTGGGTTTTCCTGACAAGGTTTTTAACGAGGCAGTATGACCAAAGCGTATCAAACGACATCTGTACTCTTTTTCCCTTAGTCCTAGTTTTTGTCCCATTTGGTTTTTCTAGGCAAGGTTTTTAACGAGACAATTTGTAATGTTAGAGGTGTACATCAAGGGGGAGTGTTATAACACTAGCTAGTTATTATCTTGTGATGTTTCCCCTCTCCATAACCCCCACATGGTGGAAAACCAAAGGTTTCAACTTTATGGCTTATCCCTTGTAACCTATCTCCATCTATGCCTATATAAGGCTTTGTACTTCCCCTTTGAGAGATACACAAGTAATAGAGATCTATTCTCTCTTTTCTCTTCCTCTCTATACTCTCTTATTCTTACACATATTATAACACGATGTAAATTTTATGAAAAATACTCTCCCGTACATGGTTGAGAAAAAGTACTAGTTTAAATTTAAGCGAAAGCGTGTGCGCTTACCAATGGGTATTTTAGGTGGAAGCGCGCGAGCTTAAGGACTAATGATTGCGCTTAATTGCGCGCGTTGGGATGGGTAAAATTTTACTGTATAAAAAAATAACGGAATTGCTATATGTACGGTCAAAATCTCGCCCTTTACACGGAATGACACGTAATCGCAGAGTTTGCATTCGCGATCGAAAAAATCAAAAGTGCAATCGCGCAGTGTGGATGTGCGGATAGAAGGGCGCACGCGGACTGCGGATCTGCGGTTTCTGGCACGCGCACGCGCACTGCGACTCCGCGGATGGGACGTCGTGTCAGGCACGTGCGAATCTTCCGGGAATCTTGCTGCCAGCCGGTCTGATTTGGTGGTCCGGAAATCCCGCTGCCATTGTTGCAGTTTGATATGGTGCTGGTACTGGCCCAAAAATATACTCCGCCTGCCTATAAATTCTGGGCAAAGGGGTTCTTCATTTGCTGTGTGTCTTTGCCGACCTGTTCAAAATTCAAAGTCTTCATTTCCAATTTCCAATTGGCTTCCACTTCCAGTAGATTTAAATTGCCGAGCTGTTCACACTTCAAATTCTTCATTTGCGTTGTTGGTTCGCCCAGTTCAACCTCGAAGGTATTGTTTTTATTTTCCTTTTTTTTGAAAACTTTTTTATTTTCTTACTTTGCCCTTAGTTTATATAATGTGGACTACACCAACTAATATAAGATTTTATTTAGTTAAATCAGGAATTATGACATCAAAAATGAAGAAGGTGGTGGGTTGGTTTCGAGGTGAGTGATCGTCACAAGATAAAGAAGAGCGTCGGAGAGCTCGAGATGTAAGTTCATATTAATTAGTTTTGATAAATTTTATGTTAATGATAATGTATAGTGAAAAAACAAACAAGTTGAACGTAATATTTGTCATTGTAAGATGTTGAAAATTCAATATTTAGGGAAAAAATTATGTAAGGTTTGAATTAGGTAGATAGATAAGAAAAGTTATTTTTTGAAGTATGTAAGTGATATTATATTGGGAAAAATAATTTGTGTGTAGTAATCTCGTTGATGAATTAGTATATTTAGCGACTTTTTGTTGATAAGCAACTGAAAATAGGTAATCGGAATTCGTTATGACTTAGATAAAATTACGTTGAAAATAGGTAATCGAAATCACCGGTTTTATGAGTTGTAGCTAGATAAAATTTTGAAGTATATAAGCGACGTTATATTTTCAAAAATAATTTGTGTGTATCGCTGTTATTAGTGAATTATATCTATCTAGAAAATTTATAAAATTTAGGATATTTTTAATTAAAAAATTATAACATGGAAAATAAAATTTTATATCATATTTAGATGATTTTAACAAGGCATAACAATCTCTACAAAACTCCTTATCTTTATAAGGACATAGGATCTTCGCCTTCGCTTTGATATTTGACCTTACATGCCATATGCACAACAAATGCTTCACGGTGGGGAACACTTCTTTGATGGCATTGATTACTGCCAACTCTCGATCTGTGACAATCACATCTGGCATTCTATGTCTGCAGAGATCTCGGAGCCTCTTCATCACCCAGGTATAGTGATCCGTAGTCTCCTTAGTCATGAATGCAAACGCTATCGCAAATGTTTTCTCCGTGCTAGTGATCCCAACGATTTCCAACAATGGCATCTTATACCTACATGAATATGGAGGATGATCAATAAATCATCTGTGACAAAATCAACAAATTTGACTCTATTTGTACAACCATAAGAAGATAGAAAAAAGGGATAAACATACTCATTAGTCTTGTAAGTTGCATCCATCACGATGACGTAGGGAAATAACCTCCATAAATGTTGGGAGTCTGGGTGAAAAAACATCAGATCACTCAGTTGATTAGACTCGTTCACTCTACGTACGAATACATCGTACTGTTTTCCTTCAAGTGAATGCAATGCTTGTTGTATATCCCGACGACCCTCTGCCTCTTCCCTCTTCATCTTTCCAACAGAGTTGTACACTTGCCGGATACTTGTCACACATTTGGAATCTTCATCTTGAAGGAGCTCTAACAATTGCCGAGGTTTTAACCCAATCATGGCACCTCGGCGTACTTTATGATGTTGCTTATCAGTCAACCTTCCGGCAAAGACATGTCCGTACAAGTTATCCGAAAGATTATGGTTGTGAGAACCACATACTACAAAAAATCTCCATTTGTCTGTTTCGTACTCACGACCCTCGAGCTCAAATGCACATCCTCGTTTCTTCGACTTTTTTTCCCTATTTGATGATGGTGGGAAATCCTTATCCACATCGATCGTGCCTCTAGCATAGCCATAGTACTCACAAACCAAACGAAAGACACCTAACCCGTTTCGCTTGTTCTTCCAAGACCTATGAGTTATTAATACCATATTTCTAATTCCAGCCATAAAACGAGCCCACTCCTTTGCGTTTTTTGAGTCAAAAAAATATCCACCTATCTGAAACATAGCCGAATAATCGGTACCCAAGGCTAGAGGAAGGTCGGGGAGATCCTAGAATTAAAAATATAGATACATAAATACTATAGACATTGGAAACAAACACATTCAAAACATATAGATGTAAAATAAATTTTCTTAATATTGTCATATATACTATATATTCAAACATATTTGAAACATGGAAGATAAATACATGAATTTCCCTAATATTGATGGTATTTGCATAAATATTACTATACACACACATTGGAAACAAACATATTCAAAACATATAGATGTAAAATAAATTTCCCTAATGTTATCATATATAAAATATATTCAAACATATTTGAAACATGGAAGATAAATACATGAGATTTTACTAGAATCGTGATTAAACTTACATCGACGTGAGTTAGAAGTTCTTGTGGATTGTTGTAACTATATGGGTCGAACGGTAGATCATCTTCACCTGACGACGACATAGAGAGCAATTTAGGATGTTGGAAATATTAGCTTCGTAAGAACCCTTAAAGTGTGGAGATACTTGTGCTCTAAATACAGGGAGGGTATATATAGCGATCGTTGACGAATATTCTAGGAAATAAAATATATTTATATTCAAATATATCTATCTTCAAATATCTTTGAAACGCGATATCTTCAAATATCATTATCGATCCAAAATTGATATCCACGGGATTTCGTCAAATATCATTATCGATCCAAATATATCTACTGGAATCTTGATTTAGGAAATAATTACATTTAACATACTCCGTAAGATATATATCCCGAATTTTAATTTTTTTTTTAAAAAAAACATTGGCAATCGTGCATTGCGAGTTTGCGGATTCCGCAAACTCGCAATGCACGGTTGCGGAAATTAAAAAAAAAAAATTGAAATCGCGGACTGTGAGTTTGCGGATTTTGCAAACTCCCAATCCGCGGTTGCAGACCGTGTAATAGGCGATAAATTGACCGTGCTAATAGTAGGCCCCAAAAATAAGTGGGTGACGGTATTCGAAACCGTTTCCCATTGCAAACTCCGCATCTACCACCAATTTAGCCAACCACTTGACTACTTGAGCTAAGTTTTATTGTTGACTTAATAGCATCCATTTTTTATACTATTTCTGTAAAATTATTTATATTTCTATTTCTATTTGCATTATTTTTGTTAATCCTAATTGGCTATCAATTTTAGGCTTTAATATCTTTCAAAGTCAATCCAATTTTTTTTAGGAGGGAATTGTAGT
The DNA here is from genome assembly GCA_963922045.1 of Persicaria maculosa. Taxonomy (NCBI): domain Eukaryota; kingdom Viridiplantae; phylum Streptophyta; class Magnoliopsida; order Caryophyllales; family Polygonaceae; genus Persicaria; species Persicaria maculosa. The sequence continues at coordinate 54,446,796 of OY998263.1, forward strand.
AAATAACCCTCAATCCGGTTTGGTTTGCATGCCTAATCCACTAGTCCGTCCCCGCTTGCAGAGCTTGGAGGAAGGCGGCGGAGAGGACACAGATGAGGGTGATCAAGACAGGGGAGACGGAGATTCAAAAATGACCTGTGGTTCTACGTTCAAGACCTCGCAACCAGGATGAAGATCGGAGATTCAAAGATGAAAAGACAAGCACTTGCGGCGCTCATTCAGACAATCGTCGACGACGAGAAGTGCGCGAAAATCACGGTTGAGTGCGATGAGATTTTTGGGGCTTTTATCTAGATTCCCCGATTCTCCGAAGATTGAAATCCATGAGGAATCAGCGAAGGTAATTATGTGATTTGCGGATTCAATTCCTACAAGAGCTTCTTGGTAGGCGCTGGAATTGTTGCCCCACTGGTTAGGGTTTTGGAATCGGGGACTGTGAACGGAAGAGAGCTTCTATGTGAGCAATCCCTTTGGCCCATTCATCCACTGAGCTTCCATTTACATTGTTAATTTTTGTTTTCAAAACTTGCAGGCAAGCAGAGATGCACTGTGTACTTCTGGATTTGCTGCTGTAGAACTACAAGTTTCTATGTTTTGAAAACTTTTTTCAATTCATCGGGTGAAATTTTAGTTGCTAAAATGCCTCCAAGTATGACAAGTGACAAAGGTAGACCATTGCAATACTTTGCAATTTCCTTTCCCACCATCTCAATTTCATTGTCTACATCTGTCAACAAATGCATATGATCAAAAGGATTAACATGGATGTAGTTTAAGTTGAGCGATAGATACTGATCACAAACTGAGATGGTATTCAGGGTTAGTCTTTGTTAATTATTACCTGAACACCCCACTTTATTTGTATGTTGTATGAATTGTATAAAATCAGAATAGCTGAAATGTTGCTTTTTGTGTAGGTTTCTTGAAATGCATTGGGAAAAAAGGCCAAGATATCTAATGATAAATACATGTGGATGCCAAGGTTCCTAGTAGAATGTAAGTTGGATCTAGAAACTGCTTATATGTCGTCGGCAATATAATTTGGCATTTGCTTATGACTTGGTTGTTATGTAATTTGGTTTGACTTGAATGATTGCTTCTTGACAGCTCCTCTGTTAGTGACGAGCCTTACCAAGTTGTTCTTGTGTTAATGACATTCTGTAAATTAAAATTCCACATAATAATAAAGTAGTTTGGTCCCTTGCAAGTTACAACAAATGGAAAATAAAGTTGTTTGCTGCAGTTGAGGACTTTTTGTGATAAACATACATAGTATTTATTATTGATGCTTATCCCTTAGTTCTTGGATTGCTTTATAGAATTTAGGTGATAATTCAGATGTTGATAGATTAGGATTTAGTATGTTGCCATGTCTCTACTTAGATGTCAAAGGAAATCAAAGGAGATTTGGGCGTCATGTAAAACTAAAGTAAGTGTCATGTAAACCTAAAGTAAGCGTCATGTAGAAAGAACACTTAGGAAGTAGAAACCTAATTTCTAATGGTGGGTTACCTATGATAGTTGTGCAAAGCAATCCGGATAGTAGGTTAGTTTGTACGTATTACTTGTCATGTATGCTGAAAAGGAGATATTATTGCTCTCTGCTGAAAAGGAGATATTCTTGCTCTCTGCTGAAAAGGGACAAGGCTATAAAAGATCACACTTCATAGCAAGCAATCCGGATAGCACTTGTTAATTTTGATGAGCTTTTCTCCTATGCATGCCCCAAGTTCATAATGATGGAGGACCATCCCAAGAACCACCCGATGCACCTCATTTCAGAGATGGACATGGACCTATCACAAGGTCATGAGCTAAGAAGATAAGAGACGAACGTAACGCTTTCATCATCCACCATATGAAGTTGGTGCTACCAAAGGAGCCCGAGGATGACATCATCACATTGCTTGAAACCGCACCATTCTCGGGTTCGACTAAGGGTAATTCAGCCACCACCCATACTTAGCCTTTCATTTGCTTGCTTGTTTTGGACTTGGAGTTTTGGCCTTTGTTTGGGTTTAGTAGGACTTGTTGAGACCTTGTGTTTTGGGCCATTGCGTTTGGGCTGATTTTCTCTCCTATTTAAGGCTTGTAAACTCTCATTTGAAGACACTTTTGAATCTTGTTAATGAAAACCTAGTTGGTTTCACTCTCCAAAGGTGAGAGCTTCATGCCTTGTGTGCATGTGTGTTGCATCTAGTTCGGTTGTACTTGGTTTTGTCAATTTCCCGAAAATTGGTGATTCCGAGATGAGCACGAACCTCCTCATTGTGCTTCCATGGCCAGCCATGGTTGTGTAAGGTTGTATAGGGTTGGTTTTGGTGTCATTCAAGTTGGTTCTTGGTGCATTGTCCCAATGGGTCTTCTTGTTGTTCATCAAGGTTGATTCCTCCTATCTTTCCCTTTTGTTTTCCTTTATTTTTTTCTGTTCTCTCCTTTCACTTGGTCAAGCCTTGCTCCCAAGGTTTAATACCCCTTTGCTGCGTTTTTCTTGTCTCACTTGTGCCATTTCTTTGTGTTCTTGTGAGTCCGAGTCTACAACGTCAAGAAGGTCGGGAAATCAGCGGCTAACCCCGCATCAAATTGGTACCAGAGCATAGGTTCACTTGGCATTGTTTGAAACAAGAACGATCAAGCCAAGAATCACTTTCTCTTGGTAAGTTTTACAAGAAATTCCTTGTTCAATGTCTTGATCTTATTCTATTGTGTTGATTTTGTGGTATTGGCGCTTATGCAAGCAATTTTTCATTTTCAGCCACCCTACCACCACCACAGCCCACCGGTGCACCACCACAGCCCCCATCTCAGCCACCAACTCATCAGTTGAGCTTCCTCAAGAAGCTTGTCCTTGGAACTTCCACAAAAAAAAAATCAGACCTTGTGTTCCCCATAAAGCTGTCCATCCTTTATTGTTTATCCAAAAAGTTGTCTGTTGTGTGCTTTTCCAAGAAGCATTGACATTTTAGTATCTTTTCTGATTTTATTTTATTAGTTACCTTTTCATATTTGTGTTAAGAGAGAGAGAGAGAGGTAAAACCGAAATTAAAAAAAAAGTCAGATTCGGTTTTTCTAGGGAAAAAAAAGAAAAGAAAAGAAAAAGAGTGACATCTTATGCATGTTATTGAAGTGTTTTAGTTGATATTCATACTATAACATTTGCACTTCATCTTAGTGTTGCTTGGAAAAATAAAGCAAAGCTTATTTGGTTTGTTGTGCTTGCTTGTTGAAATCAAGCCTTGTTTGCATTGTGTTAGCTTTCTCATTGTGTTGGAAACCTATTCATTGAACACATTGTATCAACTCTTCGCATCCACTACCTACGGATTTTGAGCCTAAATTGCACCCCCTTTGCATATTTGAGCGCCATTGCACGATATTGATACATGAGAATAAGATAAGGGGTTGAACCTTGTAAAACTTGGTAAAACACTTATTCTTGGTAAAAAAAAAAGAGTTCATTGTGTTGATTGTTCATAATTATTTCGGGTGTTTGTTTAGCCATAATTCTATTCATTGAGTCTCTACCGCACCTAGAATCTGCGTGTTTGGTATTAAGATCAACCCTTGTTGTCGTCGTGCTCTTTAAAGTTTGCTAATCTTGTGGTTGATTATTGACTCTACCAAGGAAAATTTGAAGCTCGATTGCAACACTCGGACAGGAGTGAAACACTTGTGAGGCTGACTTTTGCTTTCACTAACCTAACAAGTTTGTTAGTGTATTTGAGAATGTCTAACGCAAATCCTCAACCTTCAGACCATTCTAATGGAAGCGGGTCCGAGCCAATATCCCCGGAGTTGTTCAACATGCTTAAAACCATGGCGGACAACATTGGCCAACTCACGGCTCGAATGGTGGCTTTGGAGACACGTACACCACCCCAACATGTGCCAAACGAGCCCCACCAAAAGCGGGAGCAACCCTTCGCAACCCCGCCAATTGGCCCTCAACAAGGCCCGGTTCCCCCACGAGAAGGTAGACGTTTTGGTCCTAACAATGATCCTCCTTTACATGATGATCGCAAGCCTCCAAGAAGGCAATATGGCTACTTTGAAGAGCAAGAGGAGAATTGGGAACCACCCCGAGGCCCTGGATACCAACAACGGAGAGCTCGTGAACAAGAGCAAGATGGAATAGGCAAAATAAAGGTCAAAATTCCAGCTTTTGAAGGGAAGTGTGATGCCGACCTTTATTTGGATTGGGAGACAAAAATTGAGCAAATTTGGAGCTGCCACAATTTTCCGGAAGAGAAAAAGGTATAACTCGCAGCCCTTGAATTTACCAGTTATGCACTAATTTGGTGGGATAGTCTTGTGAAAGAAAGGAGGCGAGTTCTAGATCCAGCCGTGGTCACTTGGGATCAAATGAAGACCTTGATGAGGTCTCGATTCGTTCCTCAACACCACACCCGGGAGATAAGACAAGGGTTGGAAAATTTGAAGCAGGGCTCCATGAGTGCGGAGGAAACATACAATGCCATGCAAGTGGCAATGGTAAGAGCCAATGTGGTTAAGGACGATGAAGCCACAACGGTGAGGTACCTAAGAGTTCTCAACCCTTCCCTTGCTAACGAAGTAGATTGCTATCCTTATGAGTCCATGACATATTTGCTACACCTAGCAATCAAACTGGAAAGAAAGCTCAAAGCTAGGAATCAAGGAGGAAGGACCTCGAATGGCTACCCTACTACCTCATGGAAGGCACCAAATCAAAACCGAGGGTACCACCCCTATGGGAGGGAAGCGGTGCAAGGAAGAGAAAAGGGAGCCAACTTCAATCATCAAGGAGAGCAAGGTGGTCATCGCAAAGGCTACCCTACAAATGCACATTCATCATCATTTCGGCCATCTAATGGGGTTTCTGCAGCCCCACAACGGAGTAACTCCAACCCCTCTTCTAGAACTAGAGATATTGTGTGCTTTAAGTGTCAAGGAAGAGGTCATATGATGAAAGATTGTCCTAACAAGAAAACTCTCATGATTAATCATTTAGGGGAATATGAATCTGAGTCTGATTGTGATGATAATGCTGTGTGTGATGATGATGTGAATTCGCATGCTTGTGATGATAATAATGATGATGGGATTGAGTTTGAACATGGTGAATCTTTTATTGTTAGAAGAGCTTTACATGCTATGCCTTCTTGTGATGATAACCAAAGAGAAAACTTGTTCCATACTCGTTGTCTCGTTAACAAAAAGATGTGCAACATGATAATAGATGGAGGAAGTTGTTGTAATCTTGATAGCATTGAAATGGTTCAAATATTACAACTTCCAACATTAAGTCACCCCAGACCCTACAAATTACATTAGATGAATGATTTTGGTGAATTTAAAGTGAACAAGCAAGTTAAGGTTGCCATAACACTAGGACATTATGAGGATAGTGTTTTATGTGATGTAGTGCCTATGTAAGATTGCCATATTCTTTTGGGTCGTCCATGGAAATATGATAGGAAGGTCATTCATGATGGTTTAACTAATCGTCATTCTTTTGTGTTTAAGGGGAAGAATGTTGTCCTCAAGCCCATGACCCCAACCCAAGTTGCCGATGAGTATGAGAAGAAACGGGGAAAGGGAGAGAAGAAAGGGCGGGAGGAAACCGAGTGTCCGCAGCCCAAGACCACACCACACCCATCATCGTCTAGTGAGCCGAGCCAACCTAAGGGAGTGTGGGAGAATAAGGGAGTTCTTCTAGCCTCTAAGCAAGACCTTAAGGAGTACCTTGACCCCGAGACCACTCTTATGTTGTTATGTAAGGAGCTTGTTTTGTTGAGTGATGATCTTAAGGCTACCCTACCTAAGAGGATTTTGGGGCTACTTGAGGAGTTTAAGGATGTGTTTCCCGAAGAGATTCAAGCCGGTCTACCGCCTATTAGAGGCATTGAGAACCAAATAGACCTTGTTTTGGGAGCCACCTTACCTAACCGCCCAGCCTATAGGATGAATCCTAAAGAAACCCAAGAGATCCAATCCCAAGTGCAAGAGTTGTTGGATAAGGGTTATGTGAGGGAGAACCTTAGCCCATGTGTTGTTCCCGTACTTCTAGTGCCAAAGAAGGATGGTTTGTGGAGGATGTGTGTGGATTGTCGAGCCATCAACAACGTCACGGTGAAGTACCGCCACCCAATACCCCGCTTAGATGATATGTTAGACGAGTTACACGGGGCCACTACCTTTTCTAAGATTGTTCTAAAGAGTGGGTACCATCAAATTCGTATGAGGGAGGGGGATGAGTGGAAGACAGCCTTTAAGACCAAGTTCGGTCTTTATGAGTGGTTGGTTATGCCCTTTAGGCTTACCAACGCCCCTAGCACTTTCATGCGTCTTATGAATCATGTTCTTATGCATTTCATAGGGAAATTTGTTGTGGTTTATTTTGATGATATACTTGTGTATAGTAGATCCCTAGAAGAGCATGAGTTACATTTACGAGAAGTGCTATCTACTATTCGCAATGAGCACCTTTATGCTAATTTGGAGAAATGTGAGCTTTGCACTAATTGTGTTACTTTTCTTGGTTTTGTGGTCAGCTCACATGGATTGAAGGTGGACGAGAGCAAGATCAAAGCGATCCAAGAGTGGCCTACTCCTACATCAATTGGCCATGTTCGGAGCTTCCTTGGATTAGCTAGCTTCTATCGCCGGTTCGTGAGGGATTTCAGCACCATTGCAGCCCCTCTAACCAAGATTACCAAGAAGCATCACCCATTCACATGGGAAAAGGCCCAAGAGAAGGTGTTCAACGCCCTAAAGGAGCATCTCACGCAGGCCCCGGTCTTAGCACTTCCGGATTTCAACTGGCCCTTCGAAGTGGAGTGTGATGCATCGGGCATAGGCATTGGTGGAGTTCTTATGCAAGAAGGTAAGCCCATTGCCTATTTTTCAGAAAAATTGAAAGGAGCTTGTCTTAATTACTCTACTTATGATAAAGAGTTGTATGCATTATTTAGAGTTCTTAAGACATGACAACATTATCTTTCGCCTAGGTAGTTTATTTTGCACACTGATCATGAGTCATTAAAGCATTTTAAGAGCCAAGACAGGTTGGATAGGAGGCATGGTCGTTGGATGGAGTTTATAGAAACATTCTCTTATGTCATTAAGTATAAGAAAGGAAAAGATAATGTTGTGGCAGATGCCCTTTCGAGGAGATACATGTTGTTGTGTACATTAGACTCAAGGATCTTAGACTTTGCATATATTAAGGAGCTTTATGTAGATGACCCTGATTTTGGACAGATTTACAATCATTGTGTGGCTAAAGGATCCTTAGATAAGTACTACTTGTTTGATGGATTTCTTTTCAAGACTGATAAGGTTTGCATTCCCCGTTGTTCACTTAGGCTCTTGTTGGTTGAGGAAGCCCATAGAGGCGGATTGATGGGCCATTTTGGGAGGGATAAGACCTATCATATACTACACACATTTCTTTTGGCCTCGCATGCTTCGAGACGTAGAACATTTGTTTAAGAGATGTGTTGATTGTTTGAAGGCTAAGTCTAGATTACAACCCCACGGCTTGTATTGTCCATTACCCATTCCTGCAGCCCCTTGGGAGGACATATCCATGGACTTTATTGTTGGGTTACCTAGGACCAAGAAGGGGAGGGATTCGATCTTTGTGGTTGTTGATCGTTTCTCTAAGATGGCTCACTTTATCACTTGTCATAAGACCGATGATGCCTCTAATGTAGCTAACCTTTTCTTTAGAGAGATTGTTAGGCTTCATGGAGTACCTAAGACTATAGTGAGCGATCGGGATGTGAAATTTCTTAGCCACTTTTGGAGGACTCTTTGGGGTAAAGTAGGGACGAAATTGCTGTTTTCCACCTCTACTCACCCACAAACCGATGGGCAAACAGAGGTAACCAATAGGACCCTTACTACCATCCTTAGGGCTATCATTAGGAACAATTTGAGGTTGTGAGAGGATGCTTTGCCTCATATGGAGTTTGCTTATAACCGGACTGTGCATTCATCTACTAAGCTTACACCATTTGAGTGTGTTTATGGTACTAACCCACTAACCCCTTTAGATCTTACCCCATGTCACATGAGGGAGAAAGAAGACTTTGATGCAGGAAAACAGGTGGAATTCATTCGGGAGCTTCATGAGCGTACTCGTGTCCGACTAATTCAAAAGGTCGAAGAGAATGCCAAATGAGCCAACAAGTGGCGTCACAAGATGATTTTCCAACTCGGTGATCTAGTTTGGGTGCATTTCCGAAAGGAGCGATTTCCAAAAAAGCGCAAGTCTAAGCTCGCTCCTCGAGTAGATGGTCCATTCAAGGTATTGCAACGGTTGGGGAATAATGCCTACCAGATTGACCTACCGGGTGACTATGGAGTTAGTGTAACATTCAATGTCGCCGATCTAACCCCCTACCTAGATGAGGATGAAGACATGGATTCGAGATCGAATCCTTTCCAAGAAGGGGAGAATGATGGAGGACCATCCCAAGAACCACCTGATACACCTCATTTCGGATATGGCCATGGACCTATCACAAGGTCACGAGCTAAGAAGATAAGAGAGGAACTTAACGCTTTCATCATCCACCATATGAAGTTGGCGCTACCAAAGGAGCCCGAGGATGACATCATCACATTGCTTGAAACCGCACCATTCTCGGGTTCGACTAAGGGTGATTCAGCCACCACCCATACTTAACCTTTCATTTGCTTGCTTGTTTTGGACTTAGAGTTTTGGGCCTTTGTTTGGGTTTAGTAGGACTTGATGAGATCTTGTGTTTTGGGCCCTTGCTTCTAAGCTGATTTTCTCTCCTATTTAAGGCTTGTAAACTCTCATTTGAAGATACTTTTGAATCTTGTTAATGAAAACCTAGTTGGTTTCACTCTCCAAAGGTGAGAGCTTCATGCCTTGTGTGCATGTGTGTTGCATCTAGTTTGGTTGTACTTGGTTTTTTCAATTTCCCGAAGATTGGTGATTCCGAGATGAGCACGAACCTCCTCCTTGTGCTTCCATGGCCAGCCATGGTTGTGTAAGGTTGTATAGGGTTGGTTTTGGTGTCATTCAAGTTGGTTCTTGGTGCATTGTCCCAATGGGTCTTCTTGTTGTTCATCAAGGTTGATTCCTCCTATCTTTCCCTTTCATTTTCCTTTATTTTGTTCTGTCTTCTCCTTTCACTTGGTCAAGCCTTGCTCCCAAGGTTTAATCCCCCTTTATTGCATTTTTCTTGTCTCACTTGTGCCATTTCTTTGTGTTCTTGTGAGTCCGAGTCCACAACGTCAAGAAGGTCGGGAAATCAGCAGCTAACCCCGCATCACATAACTTCTTCAGCTCCTAACTATGATGAACCTCTGGTCAATTATAATCAGATATTTACTCTAATACAACGCAATTCTTGGCCCCTCATTCTTGTGATGTGAAATTTCGACCAAAAAAAATCTTGTGATGTAAAATATTATCAATGTTCTGTATAGTTAAAATTTCGAATGACATGTAAATAGTAGTTCATATCATGTACATCATATTTGAATGACATGTTTATAGCAGTTCATGTCATGTACATCGTCTTTGAATGACATGTTAATAAACTATGGCACTGAATCTGATACATTTCTGCCCAATATCTGTTTTCGGATCCTGGAGATGAATCCAGGTGAACTCAACAAGTCCTTTGTTGATTGTCGAGCTGAGTAGTTCTGTTTTCTGCTTATGATCTTATGAGCTCTCAGATTGTAATTGTAATCGGAATTTGCTTGTTGTTTGTTGTTATTGTTATGTGCTTCATATTTCTTGATTGAAATATCACTGTTGTGTAATCTTGCTTATTCATGTTGATTAGGTAAACAATCGGGATGCTGCGGCTGAGGTTGTTGAAGCCATGGTTGTGGCTGCCTGTTGTGAGCTGAATCTGCCATGTTTTACAGTAACTTTTATATCGATTTCTGTATACATTTCATGTATTTGGGCTAAGATAGTACAGAATCTATGTAGTTTATGTTTATTTGCCAAATTATGGAATCTACACCAGTTTCTGTTTAATTCGCAGAAATCGAGGCATTTTACAGCAATTCTACAGAAGGTCAGAAAAGCTCGGAAAACAGCTACAGAAGTCCAAGGTCAAAGCAGCAACGGAACCAATCGAATCAGTCTGAGAGCAAGCCTGATCGAGAGAGCTGAGTCAACCCGACTTCCGGAGCCAACTCGATCTCGACAAACCCTAGTCGAGATCGACTACGCCTCAGCGCCACACCCGGAGTCGACGAGGCGAGAAGCTGCCCGAGAAGCCGAGGACGAGAAGCCGAGCAACCCTACTCGATCTCGACAAGCCCTAGTCGAGATCGACGAGCCGTCTAACACCAGTCCGAGTCCATGCCGAGGAGAAGATGCTCGACCTGGGGAGACCACCACTCTACTCGATCTCGATGAACCCTTGTCGAGATCGATGAAGGCCAGAGCCCAGATCCGAGCTGGTCGAGTACACCTACCCGAGGAGACCTAGTCGACGGATCAAGCCTACTCGAGGTCGACTAGGGCTACTCGAGGTCGACGAGCACCATGAACCAAGTCCGAGCCACATCGAGCAGAGCTAGCCGGGAAGTCCAGTCGACGATGAATCCTACTCGAGGTCGACGAGACCTTGTCGAGGTCGAGTAGCCCAGTTTCCCGAAACACGTCGACGAAGTGCTGTCCGAGTAGACTTGGGATTCCTTGGGGTCGAAGGAGGAAGATTCTATCCGAATTCTATCAAGTCTATCCATGGGAGACAAAATCTATCAACATCATGAAGACTTACCTAGTTTAGAATTATCTTTTCCTTATTGATTTATTTCCTTAAAGCATTTTATTTATCTTTTAGCAAATTAGATATAGATTTAGATATAGAGATAGATGATTATTTCCTTGATTAGCGGGGTTTGATCACTATAAATAAAGCCCTAGGGGCTGGTTTTACACACAATTCCAATTCCAATTCACAATCAATTCAAGTAAGTAGGATAGAGAGAGAGAGTTTGTAGCAAGCAAGGTGGAGAGGCGAAAGCAGATTTGTCTTGTCGGTTGTAAGCTTTCTTTATTTAATTTAATGCAATTTAGGTCCTTTTGTTATTTAATGTCTTTCTTGATGATGAAGAGTGAGTAGTCCACCCACTTCTGGGGCTGGGGTGAGCCCGACGGTGGCCATGTGAGGTGATGCGGTAAAGGTCAGATTTTGTTATGCAATTCGTCTTCTATCCCTATGAGCATGATTCTTTTGCGAGAGTTGAAGGTGATCCTTGTTTGTGTTATTGAAGCGAAAGTGATCTTAATGCAACTTGGATTAATTATGTGAAAAAGGGTTAGTAACAATTAGGGTTTATGCGAAAGCCTCTATATGCCTATTTGTTAATGACGAAAGTTATTTGATGGAAAGCATGATCTTTTGTGCCTTTATGTGTTATTTTGCATGGTTATCGTTGTGGTGTTGATACCCTGGCTTTGGAAGTCTTTTAGCATATTGAGTTTATTTCTGTCGAAAATCCGAATTCTGCATTCGAATTTGCAATTTAAAGTTTCTGTTTCTTGTCGACATAGAGGAGAGATTGGTCGAGATCGAATACTGTCGTTGTCGATCTCGAGTAGGGATTGGTCTAGGTCGAGTTGAACTTCTGCTTCTGTTGTTGATTTTCTGTTTCTGTCGACTGCTGTTGTCGATCTCGAGTACCTGTTGGTCGAGATCGACGAGCCCTTTGCTTTGCTTTTACTTGCTGCTTTGCTTTGTCTTTTCTGTCTTCATTTAGTTCATTGCTTTTGTTTGTTATTTTCTGCTTTTATTTCTGTTTCCTTTCTGTGTTTCTGTCTTTCTGCTGCTATTGTGAGAATTTACAGCTACCTAAGAACTGCTGACACGCTTCCTCGAGGATTCGATCCTGACTTTCTCTTACTACAACGGGAGGAAGTCTTGTATTTATTTGCTGAGACAGGGAAGTCAGTCTGAACTTTATTTCATATTTATTTCATACTTGACCCTCCTCCTGCAACAACACTGCCACTGGGAGCGGGTGGCTGTGGGTTCCTTCGTAGGTGGTTATTAGGATTGACATGTCCTCTGGAGATCTCTGTACCTGAAGATTTAGAATTTTTATAACCGGGTTAGGATTTGAATGGTAGTCTAAGAAATCGATAACTTTGTAATGTATAGGGTAGTGCTTTGGGGAGTGGTAGCACCCCAAACATTGGATTACGAACTAAATCGCTACCCCAAATGCTACTGATATGGTTCTAAATTCAAGATGCTTATGGATCAATAATTGTAAGTAAGCTTTTCTTAGTAATGAATCCTTATAAAGTTTAGAATGTTGATTGGAATTTGATGTGATTGCAGTCTTCTGTCCATACTTCCTCCATTGACATCCATCATGCATCTGCATAGTATGATACGAATTGTTAGAAGCTTTGTTGTCGACTAGCGAAAAGTGGTGTAATCTATTAATGTGTCAAGTAAATTCAATTTTTTAATAACCTGTCATGTTAAAGGGTATAACCTATCATGTAATAGCATTAACTTTCATGTTATTTTCTTTAATTAAGGAGAAGAGTACCGATTCGTTGTTTTACAGAGCATTGTAGACAAGTATTTCAAATCTGTAGTATGCAAACTCCCCACGAGAGCTAGTGGCTAAAATGATATCACAATAAACTAAAATGCAAGTGAAAATGTAAAGCAAGTTCCCTAAGAAAACTAATTCACATGTCAAATAAAAAAATTCATGTGTCAAGTAAAATACATTATGTGTTATGTAAATCCGGTATACGTGACATGTAAATTCAGTATGGGTGACGCGTAAGTATATGTTGATCGTTGAGTAAACTTGTAACCTTTTCAGGTGTCATGTAAAACAAATTAGATGTCATGTAAAGCAATTGACGTGTCATGTAAAACAATTCAGGTGTCATGTAAATAATAAGCCTATATGGGAATTGAACCCACATCTTTGTGTATGTAACACCCCCTTTTAGATCTCAAAGGAGTGCTGCAGCGCTAGTGAATCCGCAGACATTAATGTCTTTGAATTCACTTGAGGCTTATAGGGACATGCAATCATGCTCCCATAAACAAGATGATAACTTGAATAAAATAAAATAGTTGAAATTAAAGTAGCGATGCGGAAACTTTAGAGGTTCAAAACTTGTAGTAAAAGATTCAATAAATGATAGTCCGCTCTTCAACTCTCTCCTGCTCCGCTGCTTGTACTAGACTTGTGGAATATGGTCTGGCGTTTCATGAGTATGAAGGACACCAGCCATCCAATAAATAGGATGGTTAGTACAATTAAGACTAGCAAATAATAGGGAAAATGTTCAGACTTTAACCTTACAGTGACCATAAAACGGTATGTCAGAGGTTAAGGGAAAGACACGAATATTTAAAGTGAAAACTGAATAAAAAGGTAAAAATTCACACATGAATCGGATGATCGTAATGATTGATTATAAGATAAGAAATGGAATTATACCCGAGACAGATGAGTATAAGTACTGAAGTGATCACCTATTTAATAGTCGATAATAACCATAATCACACTAATCACAATGATAATAACAATAATAATATTACTGCGTGGTACCGGTCGGGCCTTTAACAAGGACCACGACCTACATTAGATCGTTGTTGTACTACCCCGCAGAGAATGCATTCCGGGATGAGTGTTTCATGAAACCTTGTAAGGCGGTGGCTTAACGAACCACAATCTGCAAGTCAGTCTACTGCCGATCTTGCCAATGACCTATAGTCACTCGCATCACGTGATGCGCATTTTAACTTATCATACATATGCATCACATGGTGCACAATTTAATTAACTTAGCATACATATGCATCACATGGTGCACAATTTAACTTATCATACATAACTAGTTCATACTAGGTGATCATAAAAACGATATTAAATCAACAAGGAACAAGCATTGATACTTCAAAGAATCTTAATATCGCATGCCACTGGTTTGCATGAAAGAAACAAGCAGATTATCATGCAATTAAGAAGAAGGAAATGGACAATTTTCACTTATCTCGAGTTATAAATAAATAACACATTGAATACACATATCACTATAATTAAATTAATAATTACCCATTAATTTATACTTATGCCAACTTATGAATAAAGAGATAAATCACATCAAGCAGCCGATATGCAATTTATCGAAATTGGCAATGAAATTGGCCACAGGGCCGCATTCGACACTGAAGAATTAAAAAGGCACGTCAAAAGAATCACGAAACACGCAAAGGGCGTTGAACAAAATCACTTGCCTTAACCTTCGATGATTGGTTGACGACAACAAGACGAGATTTTAGCACCTATTGAATCCAACGAAAAAGGAATATTTAATATTGATATCTTATGCAATTAACTTTACTTAACTCAATTTACAATTTGAATTAATTCTATAATGTTAATAATTTATACCAATATAAATTCCTCGGGGAGCAGGATCCAGCGTGGGTGCTTCGGGATTGCTTGGTGTCGCTGAAACGGGCAAGAATCGAATCGCGTTAAGAACTATGGGTGGCTGAACTAATTAAAAATTAATTAAAGCCGAAATATTAATAAGACATGAACTATGGGTGGTTTTTGCAGTTTCCACAAAAGGATTGAAACTCCCGATTTGCTTCAATGGAGTTTACATACAGAGAAGGAGGAGCTCTTCCTCGGCGCGATTCGAAGCGGCGAAGGCGAGGGCTCGGCGCGGCGATTGGCGGTGGCAGTCGGCGGCGGAGACAACGATCGGCGCGATGGTGGTCGAGGGTGGAGGCAAGCGACTGGGCTCGCTCGATCGGCTGTTCGCGGGCTTGCTTCCGGCGACGAGGGCAACGGCTGCGGTTCCGGAGGCGATAGGCAGCGCGGCTATTCCACCGGCTGCGATGTCCGCGGCAGTGACAGTGATGGGTAGCGGCACTCGGAAGAGACGGTGAGGTGCGGCAGTAGTTGCAGGTGGGGGCTCGGGTAGTGCTAGGCAGTGCAATCGGAGACGAGGGCTCAGCCTTGTCAGGCGGATGCACTGCAGTGGCTCGCTGGCGAAGGCGATGGTCAGGCGGATGAAAGGATGGATGACAATGTGCGGCGATGGTGGTGGCCGCAGCAGTGGCTGGTCACGGCTCCCGGCTCTGTTCACAGGAGAAAGGGAAGGATGAGGAAGAAGATGGACAATGATGGCCGGTGTGGTTTCGGGTTGTGGAAACCTAAGATCAGACGTGTGTTGAATTAGGGCTAGATAAAGGATAGATGATTGATTCTTTATGATTAAGAATGAATTAAAGATAGAGATTAAGAGAAAATAAAAGATTTTACCGAAAGAAATAAAAGAAGCGGACAAAGATGAAGATAGAAGATATGTTTCTTCCACTAAAATATTATTTAATTTATTTTTTTATAAATTAAATAATAAGGGTATTTAGAGGATTTATGTAATTAAATCCATCATATATTATACGCTTTAGAATAATTTAATTATTCTAATTCATACCATATACCTTAGGTGAATTTATTAAAGGGAGATTTTGCAAAATAGCCACGAAAATAGGCTTATTTTGCGAAATAGCCACGTTTTGGGACATTTTTGTAAAATGTCCTAAATAAAAGCCTCCACCCTCTCTCCCATGCGCCTTTCTCTCTCCTCCAGCTCTCCCTCTCCGAACGCTCTCTCTTTCTCCCTCCCGACCTACTCGCCGGCGATTGTTAGGATTTTCGAGAGATTACCACTCCGACATCATCAAAACGATTGATTCCGAAGTCTATTCTAGAGAATCAGGTAAGCAAACCATAAATTCATCGAAAATTTGCAGCAAAGGCGCAAATTTTACTAAAATTTGGATGATTCTAAGTTGATACTAAATTATATACTGAAGAATCATATTAAATTTGCGCCTTCGGCGCAAATTTCATTGAATTTTTGGTTTACTGCTTCAGTTTTTGGATTACTGCTGAAATTTGCGCCGAAGGCGCAAATTTCCTTCGGTATTTGGATTACTGATTTGAATTGTGTGATTACAAATGTAGATTACGTCAAATCTCTGTTTATCTATGCTTATATATGCTATACCTATATGGAAATATAGTTGAACCGAATGATTACTGCTATTGAATGTTTCAAAATCTGTGCCTTTTGCAAATTTCATTGAATTTTTGAATTACTGCTTCAGTTTTTGGATTACTGCTGAAATTTGCGCCGAAGGCGCAAATTTCCTTCGATATTTGGATTACTGATTTGAATCGTGTGTTTACAAATGTAAATTATGTCAAATTTGTGTTTAACTATGCTTATATATGCTATACGTGTATGGAAATATAGTTGAACCGAATGATTACTGCTATTGTATGGAAATCTGTACCTTTTGCGAAAACTTTGATTCAGTTTTTATGCATCAAGTGTTTAAAGTTATGGAGTCACACATACAGTGGAATCGAAAGAATAGTGTTATAGAATGCATCAAAATTTGCGCCTTGGCGCAAATTTTGATTGATTTTTTAAGCATGAATTAATGTTTATGAGCATTTTTTGCTATATATGTGTAATCTTCAAGTTTCGAATCGAATCTGTGTATGTCTATGCTTATTTATGCTTGTTAATATTTTACGCGCAAATTTTGATTGATTTTTTAAGCATGAATTAATGTTTATGAGCATTTTTTGCTATATATGTGTAATCTTCAAGTTTCGAATCGAATCTGTGTATGTCTATGCTTATTTATGCTAGTTAATATTTTATATTTCTCATGTCATAACTATGATTGCTTACGATGTGATTTCACTATGATTATTCAAGTAATCACTAGGCCTTAATCATAGAAGTTTTGCACCAGAAGTGCAAGTTTTATATAATTTTTCTCATAACAGGTGTACTGTATTCATTTTGTTGATTTAAATATATAGATTCCAAACTGTCACATCCAATATTGGGTTCATGTCATCCAATATTGTGTTCATGTCATCACTGCACTTCCTTATTGAACATTTATTGAGCCATGTCAGCACTACAATTGAGTCATAGAAAAATTGCACAAGGGGTGCAAATCCATTGTTGCATTTGACAATACAATGATCTATACATTCCTTATTACACATTTAAAGGTTTAATGTCAGCACTGCATTTGACTCATAAAAAATTTGCACCGTAGGTGCAAATTTTGTAAGAATTTTTTTCATGACAAGTGTATTCTATTCATTTTGGTTGCTCATGTCATAGTTTTTAATCAGATTGTGTTTGTTATTACTTCAATGTATTTATCCTCTTAAATTCATACTATACAGATTACAATGGCAACCCACATTATTACAGTTGTATATGGTGGGAAATGGCTGTTTACTGATCCATGTCCAACCTTTGTTGGAGACACTACTTCAAAGGTGTTGATGATTGATGAGTCAATAACATTACAGGGTTTAACTGAAAACGTGCACAACAGATTCAATATAAACAGTGCATTTGAATTGAAATTCAATTATTTACACCCTTTCAAAATGTTGAGAGTTCCGCTTCTTGTTGAATGTGATGCTGATTTGAAAGAGCTTTTAAGGTTGTGCGAACTACAGGATGTTAAATTTGCTGTTGAGTTGTGTGTCAGCATTAAATCAGATAGTGAGCAAGGTGAAGATCAACAGGCATTCTCAGCTGACAGTTTACATTTGGTGACATCCAATCCAACTATTACCAACATTGTTACAGGGGGAAATAACATGACATTGATCGGTGACACCAGGATGAAAGGTGTATTGTTGGAAGATACTAGAGATGACATGAATTCCCTAAACAGTGACACTGCAAGTGAGGAAGATTCTACAGATGAAATATGGAGAGCATTCTATTCTACATCACACAGGAGAGAAACTACACTAGAAGATTGGGATGCTGATAGCTCTACTGTGCCTAGTTTGAATCTGAATTCACAAAACTTGATGTGCGTAGGCAAAAGCTTTGAATCAAGGAAAGCAGTTAAGCATGCTTTGGGAATCTTGTCAATAACAGAGATATTTGGTTTTCGTGTGGCAAAATCAGATACAAAGTATTATAGGGTGCATTGTGTAGATCCTAACTGCAAATGGAAAGTTCATGTAAAAACTTTTGGTCCAACTTGGCATGAGGTTATAGTATATGTGGACATGCACACCTGCACGTGGGATTTCAGGACAAAACACTACAAACAGCCTTCATCTTCTGTGATTGCAAGCATCATCGAATCAAGGTGAGAAATTGTTTTAAGAAATAGTATTTTATATTTAATCTTGCTTTTTAATATATGATTTATTCTAATTTAAATATAATTACACAGTGTTGACGCTGGATACAGACCAGCACAGATAATGGATAAGATGAGAACAGAAAAAAAGATGCAAATTACCTACTGGAGAGCATGGAAGTCATCAAAAATGGCTCGCGAAATGGTTAAGGGGACACCAGAATCAAATTATGCAGATTTACCATCATTTTGCCATATGCTCATGGAGAGAAACAATAGGACTATAGCGTTAATTTCAAAAGACAAAGAAGACAGGTTTCAGTAGTTGTTCCTGTCCTTTGGACAGTGCATCAGAGCATTCCCCATCTTAAAGAAGGTATATCTTACACAGTGTCAGCACAAATTCTGTTGTCATCGATTTTCTTAAATTCGATAACATAAATAATTTTATTTCTTTATATACCAGATTGTTGTAGTTGATGGCACATTCCTAACTGGCCAATACAGATGAACGTTGCTTGGAGCAGTTGCACAAGATGCCAATAGACATATTTTTCCACTTGCCTTTGGTATTGTTGACTCCGAAAACAACAGCTCTTGGGAATGGTTTATGTATCAGCTGTTGCAGGTTGTGCCTCCATCAAATGACTTAGTGTTTGTCTCTGATAGACATGCTAGCATTTCAAGGGCTATATCTTTAGTTTACCCAACAACTACTCACTACATATGTATGTGGCACTTGAAACAAAACATCAAAGCGACATTCAGGAAAAAAGAGCTGGGGAAAATGTACAAAAAAGCAGAAGAGAGTTACACTATCCAAGAGTTCAACAAGTACCTTGCACAAATCGAAGCAACCTGTCCAAAACTGTCACAATATCTAGTGTCAGCGGGTTTTGATAAATGGGCCAGAGCACATTCAAAGTGTGATAGATACAACATGATGACATCCAACAATGCTGAAAGCTTGAACTCCGTTTTCAAAGGCAAAAAGGATTATCCCATTGTGGCACTTGTGGAGTTTGCTAGAGAAAAGCTCACATCATGGTTCCAGAGCACTAGCAAATGAAGAGAGAATAACTCCTGAAATCCTTAAGGTGATAAGGAAATCACAAGAGGAAGTTGGGGTATAGAGAGTAGAAAGGATGAATGAATCAAAATTTGAGATCAAAGGTCAAGGAGCTGTAGCTATAGTTGATCTATCAGTGAGGACATGTACGTGCAGAGTATTTGATGTCGAGAAAATACCTTGTGTACATGCTCTAGCAGCCATTACACACATAAAAGCAAATGTTTCTGATTTTGTTGCAAACTTTTACAGCAATGATGCTTGGCATATGGCATATGCAGAAACAATATATCCAGTGTTGGAAGAAGATGAAGGAAACATCCCTGATGTGATCAAATCTATCAACTGTTACCCCTCAGTAGTAAGAAAGAGAGCAGGAAGACCACCTACAAATAGAAAGCTTTCAATGAGAGAGTACAAGAGGAGGTTGAAGCATTCAAAATAAGGATGTCAGCACAATTTTTGTCATCAGTATTATATACAAATAATGTTAGTAGATAATACAGTTTATAAATTTGTCAATGACATTTATGTTTCAAAATAAACATTAATTCAATATTATATAATAAAATTTTAGATTTTATCATTTAATAATACAAATTTGAATATTCTTTTCCATCTATGTCAGCGCAATTTTACCAACGGTACGAATGAAATTTCAAATTTATATCATTGTTGTTCACTTAAAACACAATACAAAGTTGACAAAGTGTTGCTGTTGTGCAAATATAAACTATTGTTGAGCAAAAATAAGATAACGATGAGCATGTATTTACCACCCATACGATCTTGTGCAATTTTATTCTATTGATGAGCTAAAATAATACCATGTTGAGCAATAATCTATTAAGTAACTATAAAAAACATAAATATATAAAAATAAGATCTTGTTGCAAACAAAGTGTTGCTGTTGTGCAATATATAAACGATGTTGAGCAAAAATAATGTGATGTTGAGCAAGTTCTCCCCAATCATAATATGTTGTGCAATTTTATTCTACTGATGAGCAAAAATAAGACCATGTTGAGCAATAATCTATTAAGCAACTATGAAAACATAAATAGATAAATAAGATCTTGTTGCAAACAAAGTGTTGTTGTTGTGTAATATATAAACCATCGTTGAGCAAAAATAAGATGATGTTGATCAAGTTTTCCCCAATCATAATATGTTGTGCAATTTTATTATATTGATGAGCAAAAATAAGACCATGTTGAGCAAAAATCTGTTAAGCAACTATGAAAACATAAATAGATAAAAATAAGATTTTGTTCAAACAAGGTGTTGTTGTTGTGCAATATATAAACTATCGTTGAGCAAAAATAAGATAATGTTGAGCAAGTGATTCCTCCATCATAATATGTTGTGCAATTTTATTCTATTGATGACCAAAAATAAGACCATGTTGAGCAAAAATCTATTGAGCAACTATGAAAACATAAATCGATCAAATCAGATATTATCGCAACCAAACTATTGATGTTGTGCAAAATATAAACTATCGGTGCGCAAAAATAAGGTGATGTTGAGCAAGTTTTCACCAATCATAATATGTTGTGCAATTTTATTCTTTTGATGAGCAAAAATTTATGAAGCAACTATCAAAAGGTAAGATCATGGAAGATCATGGTTCTAACAAATTCACAAGTGTCAAGCGTTGTGCAAATATAAACTATTGTTGAGCAAGAATAAAACGATGTTGAGCAAATTTAAGGTATGGAATTATATGTTAAATAATAAGAAATAAATAAAGTATCACACAATTCCCGTTATTATGCAAACAAAAAAAAAAGAAAAGAAAAACGGTTTTCCTAAAAAAATATAAAAATCAAACAATGTAAATGCCTAGTACGCTTTTCACGTTCGAGAAATTCTCCATCACCTTCGTTTTGTTTTCATTCTCCAGCTAAATCAACTTTCTCTATTTCTCTGCGAGATTTCTTGAGGCTTGATTGTAGGCTTGTGAGGAGGAGATCTATCATATACATCAACATGTCTTCGGATCCGAAAGGTTTGATTTTGTGTTTTCTGTGTATTAAAGTTTAAATTAGAACGAGTACTGTTTAGGGCTTAGTTTTTCACGAAAATTAGGAAAATCGCAGTTATTTAAGAGAATTTAATGTTTGTAATCAAGCAGTTATTCAACCTTACAAGAGCTACCATTGCTATTTCACATACTTTCGCATTATAAATTGAGGTTAATGTGATTAATCCGGAGGTTCAATTTGGGAATTTATACGGCATAAACTACCGTCTCTTACAATGTCATTTCTTCAATTATATTTGTAGAAATTGATTGTAAGTGTTCATTCTATAGGTAAACGTCCGCAGAGTGTAAGTGATTCACCTGTTCTACACAGTCCAAATAGAAATTTGAAGAGATCAAAAAGATCTGGAGTTAAACCTCCAGTAGTTGATTTATCTAGAGATTCACTTCCCTTCAAGGATGAACTTTCTGTTGATACTGAGCCTGGTAAAGCCTACGAAGTAGAGGAGGGTTGTCGATCACTTGAATCCAAAGATTCGCAACCGCTTGTTAGGAAAAACAGTAAGAGAGAAGTTCGCCCTAGGATTGATCTTCCTGTTAGCACTGTTGCTGTGGAGACCATTGAAATTGCAAGGTTGGAAAACCATTCACCTAATGAGACAGTTGTTCAACATGTAAACCCAATTGTGCATATCATAACATCTGATGAGCAAACAGATACCACAGACATACAACCTATCACAAAAAACAGGCAGCTGGTTGTGAGGAACGAGAGGAACACCAGACAAAAAAATCTCCCGTCATTGAAATCACGGTCAAGCCCCCGCTTACTGGTGTCATCCTTGAAAAAAATGAATGCCAAACAAAGGAAATTGATTGAAGATATTGGCTTTGGATTCTTGTTCAACTTGGATATTGTTACCCTACCACTGCTTCTTTCCTATTGGTTAGTGGATCAGTTTGATCCTAACAAGTGTTGCTTGGTGTTGGCTAATAGAGGAGAACTTGAAATCGCAGAAATAGACGTGCATATCACAATGGGATTCCCAATGGGGAAGGTTTCAGTTGGAAGAAAATCAGCTAAAGAGAATTTCAGTCTTGTGCAAGAGTGGAAAACCACATTTGATGTCCAGGACAATATAACAACAGCTATGGTTATGGAAAAATTGATAGCTGACACTGACTGTAGTGATCAATTCCTTCTAAACTTTATTGTTATATTAGACTCTATCTTGGTTGATACACTAGGAAACAGACATGCCAACCATAGTTTAATAAGAGTAGTTCCTGAATTGGGTGACTTGAAAGACCTAAATTGGTGTGGTCTTGTGTTGGAAAGTTTGGTTGATGCAAAGAAAAGCTGAGAAAAGAACAAGAATGGCCATTTCAGAGGCCCACTATTATTATTGGTTGTAATTATTATTTTCAAACCTTTGCTCTGATGTTAACTTAATTTCTTTACCATGTCGGTAGTACAAATGTAACCTCCGCTACTTTTACCTACATGTCTACAATATTCTTCATGTCAGCATTCCCTGCTCCATCGTTATACTGATATATGTTTATCCCCTTGGTGTGGCAGTTGTTTTACATGGATAGGGTGAAATTATTCACAAGCACAACACTAAGAAGAATGACTCGTTCTTTCCCAGTTTTCGTTGGCATAAATTAAAAAATCTTGCGCAAACGAGAAACTGATGATATAAGTACTAGAGGCTTTGGTTGTGGCTTAGTCCAGGCTCGCCAAGTTGTTCCTCACCATCAAGACGTACCATCTACAACTTATCCGCACACTACTGCACAAAACGATGAAGGCACCAGTGACCTTGCTGATCCAGAAAAACAGCCACCCCCAGTTGAGGTTCGTATGAATTTTTTAAACAAATTCAATTTGATATTAGTACAGTATAGCAGTGTTTTGATATTTACTGATGATTTTTTATTCTTATTTTTTATGTGATGTTATCTTCTAGAGTTGGATAAAGTTGTTTGCTCAAAAGACTTCTGTGCTTGCATCTGCTATTTCCGATTTTGCTGAGTGGTTTACAAATGTCCCGCTTGAACTACAACATGATGACAAGGTGAAAAGACTTCTACATGTAGCAAACCAGCTTCTAGGGATGGAAAGTGTCAACTCTGAGCCTCATACAGATGCTGCTCACTGGTCAAATATGAATGACTCTCCAAGCACATATTTTACCGACTCCTAAGAGAAATTCTGGTCAAACCCTGCTTTCTTAGATTGCATTACTCATATTGAAATGGCATATCAGCAAAAGCAAAAAATGAAATCAAATATCAAAGGGGACATGGAATTTTCCTTTGATATCTTTCTAGATGATCCTGATTTTAAGAAAGATGAAGGGACATCACTGAACACAGCGATTGAAATCAAGAATGCTAATGAAGGAACCCAGGCTCCTACAAACGGCCATGGTCAGTCTCCAATACAACAGGGTGTTGAAGCTACTCATAATCCCCTACCCACTCAATTTAAAACTGATACTCCACAAGTGAACCCTTTGAAAGGTAAAAGAAAATGCACGTCCCCTGCTACCTTGCCACCAAGGAGGTCACCACGGGTCAACGCAGTTCATGGAAATGCTGCAGAACAAGTTAATGACATGAAGAGAGAAGAAGCTACAAGGAGAGCACATAAACCTTCTGCATCTTTGATAAGCCCATATTACTCGCGTGTTGTTGACATTAGTGATCCTATCTCTGATATTGAGCGCACTGTTTCAGCCTATTTAGCAATGAAAACACCTCACAGCACGTAAGTTCATTTTAATTTTAATTTACTTAATGTATGTTCATTTTAATCTTAATTTAATCCATCTTCAAAATGATTGACATTGCAGGGAAATTTTGTTTAAGCACAAGTTTGTTGAGGTTGTTAGAACATACATGGGTACACTTGAGGGTGAAACCCACTTGTCTAGTGTCATTATTGATGTATGGACAGCTATCCTCAACCACAAGGAACAGTATAAAAGTGCTCAATCACCAGCAAGACTATTTGTCAATATCAACAAATCTGTAATCTTTTTACAATTTTATCCTTCAATTACACTCCATTGTTAGTCATTATTACAATTGGTCTATTTTTTTTTTACTAATTTCTATTATTGATCCAGTTTAATGTAGAGAGTGTATCATCAGGAGCTTGTGATGAACAGTTTCAGAGGTTTAACCTCCACATTGATACTGTATTATCATTGTCACCACACATTTCTTTGAAAGATATAGACATGGTAATCCCTTGCAATCAACTGAATAAAATTCTCTAATTAGTGAATCAAAGTTAACAAGATCAAACACTAATGTTTATTTGGTTTTTATTTTGTTGATTAGATTGTATTTGGGGTTGAACGAGAAACATTCTATGTCATGGTTGTCTTCAACTATAAAAACAAAGTGGTCCAAATTGTTGATGTCACCCCATCTTGCACTGATCTAACTAGATCCTTTCCATCGCCCTTTGAGTGTTTGGTAAGTTTTACTACTGATTTCTAATATTTCTTTACTTGTCTTAATTTCATTTAAATATCACCTCAGTTTACAATTAAAATTACATGATTTATAATTCAATCCATGCAGGGAGATATGCTAATTGCTTATCTAACAGATAATGGGCTCCGAGCAAAGGCAGAAATAGTGTCATCTGCACCAACATCAACCGTCCCCATCACATGGGCTGGAGAGGAGAAAGTTCAACATTCTAGGGTATGCCTCATGCGTCACATGGAGACCTTCTTCGGAACAGAGAAAGGGTAGAAGTATGGATTGGAAAAGGGCAATTTCAAGAATATTTCAAAGCTAGGGGTGAAGTACCTGACAGATATAATATGTTCAGAGTTGAATGAAGTGAACGCAGATGTTGTGAAGGTAGGGAAATCCCATGCAAGAATGACTTCAAAATGGATTCAGGGCCGGAAACTAAATCTTGGTTGAACAACCACAACGCAATTTCATGTTTTATTTGCAAACTTTGGAATTTATTTTGGTGTAGGCAGTTTTGTACTCTGCTTCTGAACAGTTTTCCCGTACCTATTAAGACAGTTGTTGTCCCTGTGGTTTTTAGGTGGATAGTATTTGTCAAGATGGATACAACTATAACTGCTTCTAAACAGTTGTGTTTGTTCTTCTATGTGTCAGCACAATTCTCTCCCCCAGTAATCAAGTGGTCTATTTTATTCATACAGTTGATTTCGTGATATCCGTTCGTTTGTTATGCAATTATAAACTATTGTTTAGCAAAACTAAGATGATGTTGAGCAAATTACCAATAACATAAAACCTTAGTTAAACAGTGTCAGCACTACTTTTAACAAAACAACCCACAAACTAATCAAATGTGTCCGCAGTATCACAAGAGATAGACGTAAAACTTCAGTAACACTTTATAATATGAAATATGAGGTAGGAAGTTACAAAATAAATATATGATTATTATGATATTAATATGTTGCATCATATCATTAGCATGGAACACATAGAAACTAAAATAACAAAAAAAATTACATTCAACATATAAATAAGTACCAATATTATCAATTATTAATATAGTAGAACTACAGTCCTAAGAAGTCATTAATCTTCTTCCTCCTTTCCATTTCTGCATCTAAAACCTCTTTAACACACCCCATGAGATTGTCCTTTGCCTCTTCAAACATCTGTCTTTGGTTGGCCAGTTCTCTTTCCATCTACATAAAAGATAAAATACAAGACTCAATCACAGTATGGAAAAAAAAATTTATGGATAAAACTTCAAATACCACCTTTGATAATGCTTCACCGTCTTCATCTTTGGATGCAATCCGAATGTGATGTTCAGTTGCTATTATTGATCTTTGTAATTCCTCATATAATGTATAATGAACCACAACAGCTTCCAACAACTCGGCCCTGCGAGCCTCTTTGTTAGTCTCGCATGCTTCATCAACAAGATTCATGTGATACCTGCGGTAAACAACACCATCAAGCACGTCCATCAATTGATGGAAACTCGTGCAAAACCCAACAGTGTTTCCATAGTTCATCTTTTTAGAGAGGGATGTGTTAGCAGTGTGGTTAAAGAGTCTGGTATACTGATTTCTGTTAAAACCATTTTTCAGACGCCAATGGACAACAAAGAATGATTTATGGATATATATAGGCAATAATTAGACAGTGTTCATCTTGTAACAGTTATTTGTGACAGTTCATTACAGAGTAACTATAAAAAAATTGTCAAAACTATAAAACTATAAACTGAAAACGGATTACAGTTATTTGAGTTACAGTTATCGTTGGTGGACATTAACTAACTCGTGTCAGCACTACTTTCGGCCTTATCCACCTAGTGTCATCACAAAAACTTCAAAAACAGAAATCAGCCAAAATTATAAGAATAGTGTCACCAATACATCCAACTACTCTAACGAACAATGTAAACAATGTAACAAAAGACTTTGAACACTTGCCAATTCGTGCAACAACATACACTTCAAAATAACAAAAAAAAAAAAACAAGCCCAGGGTCTCAAGTAATTGTACCTATATCAGTGTCAGCGCTACTTTGGGAATTACCCAACTAGTGTCAACACATAAGCTTCAATAACAGAAAATGTCAAGCCATAGACTTCAATAGCAGAAACCACCAATATGATCACCTAGTGTCACACCAAATGTCCTACTTAAATATCAAAGATTACTATGATTTGAATAGAAATCAGAAAGAAATGTGATCAAGGACAAATTTCATTCATAAAATATATTTTAGGTTACATCAGTACCATAAAAAGTTACATACTACACTTATATCATATACAGCTAGAGTTCTGCTCGGCAAAGAGGACAATTGTTTTGAACTATAAGCCAAGATCGTAAACAATTTGGATGAAAGAAATGTTGGCATGGCGTTTGAAGAACAGGATCTGACTCCAACATTGGAAGCAGGCATATTGTACATTCTTCATCATCAAGATCAAGTTGATATATCTCCCTTAATCCGTTAACCTCCATAGGCTCTAGAGGTGCTTGATGATCTAGTTGGTCAACCTCCATATGAATGTCATCGTTTATGTCGGACTCATAGCTTGAATCAGACGAAGAGTCATCATAAAAATGTACATTGATGGTGATGTTGGGGCACAGACCATACTCCACAAGATCAGCATCAGTCGGAAACCAACTTTGAGTGTATTCCATTAGAAGCCGATTGGCTACCTGGCTTCTAACCGCAACAGTTACTCCTGCATCAAGTAGCACTTCGTTGCAGCGGGCTAGACTCATAGGCATACCACTCCAAGTAGACGTATGATATAATGTTAAAGGAATGCTGTCAGAATGGATGGACACAACAAGTAGACTCGGTCCATACCAGTATGACTCAGATGCTGATATTTCGACTTCATACGTACCAACACTATAGTCATAATGTAGTTCAGTATAGGTTGGGAATGACATTGAAAGAGAGAAACCCTACACAGACAAAATCAAAATATACTCATATATTAGAAAATCACATAAAAATAAAACATTACAGCGATATTAATAGGAAATAAACATTTCAGAAAGACAAACAAGAAAAAATGTCTGAAAAACTGGAACAACCCTAACTGGTGACTTTTAATGACAGTAAGAATAGCACAACACCCATGGAATATAATGCAATACGAACTAAGCAAGACAAACACCAATATATGAGTTTTAATAGACTAAAAAGCAAGGGAAAGATAAACGAAAATCGGAGAATACAACAATAAAAAATTTGCTGAAACAGTACATCAAAATAACCGAGAACGTTTTTTTTAGAGGAAGAAAACAAAAAGGAGTACATACAACAACCGGAATCGTACCTTGAGAAGAAAAAATCTTAATGGGAACGAGAGAGGATGAAGAGGAACAAGTAGAGGGAGATGAAACGACTTGCAGACAATCTGAACAACGTTCAAGCAACGTATAAATAAGTGTGAAATGGGTCGGGCATATCTAAACTAAGCCCAACAGCTATGTTGAAGGCAATTTAAAAAATCTAAAGATTTGTGCAAAAATAATCTATTGATAAGCAAAAATAAGATCATGTTTAGCAAATTTTCACCAATCACCGGTGTTGTGAAATTTAAATTTAATGATGAGCAAAAATAATACCATGAGGCAAAAACAAAATTATTGGAAAATTATAAAATTATATTGACAAAAAATATAATCATTATGAGAATATTTCAAAACGCTCGATTGTTGTGCAACTATAAACTACTATTGAGCAAAAATAAGGTGATGTTGAGCAAAATTACACCAATCATCCCACACATTGTGCAGCTTTATTCTATCATTGAGAAAATTAAGACCACGTTGTGTAAGACTCTATTAAGAAACTATAAAATTATATTGACAAATAAAATTGGATCATAATGGACAAAATTTTACAAGTCTCAAGTGTGATGCAAAAATAACCTATTGTTGAGCAAATATAAATTACACAACATACACTCCAAAATCATAGAATACAAGACTGGTATCACCACTAGTTGTAACTAATACAAGTTTGGTGTCAACACTGTTTGTAACCACAATCAGTGTCAGCACTAATTTGGGTGTC
The DNA here is from genome assembly GCA_963922045.1 of Persicaria maculosa. Classification (NCBI taxonomy): domain Eukaryota; kingdom Viridiplantae; phylum Streptophyta; class Magnoliopsida; order Caryophyllales; family Polygonaceae; genus Persicaria; species Persicaria maculosa. Next base: position 54,475,625 of record OY998263.1, read on the forward strand.
AACCACCTAGTCTCCCCACGTACAATTCAATATCAGAAAAATAACCAACTGGTGACAGCCCTACTTCAAACTAGTAAATCCAACAATTTCAACAATACTATGTGCATTAAACACCTCTTGCCACCACATACACTTCAAAATCAAAAAATACAAGTGTAGTGTTACCACTATTTGTAACTAGTATCAGTGTCAGCACTGCTTTGGGTCTAAAACACCTAGTGTCACCACATGAAATTCAATATCAGAAACAAACAAACTGGTGACACCATAAATTCAAACTAGTATAACCAACAATGTCAACAATAATATGGGCATTAAACACCTCTTTCACCCCATACACTTAAAAATAAAAAAATACAACACTCATGTAATCAGTACTTGTAATATAATATCAGTGACACCAATACTTTGCATCTCAACCACATAGTGCCACCACATACACTATATAAACAAAAATATACAAATACATACACTTCAAAAATCATAGAATACACGACTTCAATATCAGGAAAAAAAAAGCCAGTGTCACCACTAATTGTAACTGATATCACTGTCAGCACTACTTGGGACAACAGACATCTAGTGTCACCACATACAATGCAAAGTCAAAAAATACAAGTATGGTCTCGCCATACTTCAAACTAATCGGACAAAAAATGTCAACAATACTTTGGGCATTAAAAACCTCTTCACAAAACATACACTTCAACATAAAAAAAAAAAAACTAGGCCACTGTCACCACACAGGATATATGAGCAAATTCATCAAAGTTCGGGTGGTCTTTCTTCCTCAAATAAAACACAGTATCATACACAAACAAATATAACAGTGCGCGAATTTCATTAATAATATACATTTACAAACACCAGTAACGACAAATAGTTACTAAATACAATGGTATGATTTGAATGGAAATCAGATACAAAATATTGCCAAACACAAACTTCCATTCATACCATACATTTCCTTAAATTAACTACCACAAAATAGGTGCAACTACAGTGTCTTTTCCAATCACATATACATTACAAATATGCCTAAAAAGGTGATCGACAAAGTGGACAAATGGGTTGAATCGCCATCCACTCCATGAGACACCATTGGTGGAAGGAATGATCACACGGTGTCCGAATGACAGGCATTGATGGCAGCATCTGATCAAGACATATTGTGCACTGATCCCAATCCTGTTATGGTTGATGTGGCTCTTGTAAATTGCCATTTTTATCTGCATTTGCTGGAGAAGCTGGGGGATCCACATCCTGTTCAGAGTTGATGCTCATATCAGATTGAGAGCTTGAATTAGAGCTTATGTCAGATTCAGAGTCTTCAATGTAACGTACATCGATAATGAGATCTGGGCAGAGACCATATTCAATGAACTCAGCGTCGCCCGAAAACCAACTATGAGTATAATCCATTAACATCAGGTTGGCTACTTGAGTTCGAACCACATCAGTGACCCCTGCTTCATTTAACAGCTGATCACATTGTTCATAAGTCATCGGCAACCCATTCCAATCAGAGAAATGGTCCAGGAACAGCTCAGGGATTCCATCAGAATGAATAGCCACGTGGAGTTGGCTAGGTCCATACACAGGCGTTTCCCTTGGTGTGATAACCACTTCAAAAGAGCTGATAGTGTAATGGTACCCAATTTGAGTTGTAGTTGGAAGTGCCATCTAAGGATACAAAACATACACAAACAAAATAAATATACACTCATATAACTTGCTGAAATCAAAACCCTAACCGACTGAAAGATAATGAAAAAGTCATCTAAAATAAGGAAAAAACAAAATAAAACTTGCTGGAAAAATGTAAAAACCCTAACCGATTATATAAAGTTTGCAGAAGAACGAAAGGGAGAGAACTACATAAGAAAGGGTGCACCTTGTGAAGAAAAATTCGGAAAGAGGAAGAGCGTGTGGAGGACGATGAAAAGACTTGGAGAGACGGTAATGGGGAAGAGAGTGAAAAGGGTTGAAATTACGTTGGAGTCTTGTAAAAACACTGAAGAACACCCCCATAAATAAAGTAACTGAAATGGGCCAACTTCTTTGATTAGGAAAATGGGCCACGGTCTCCTATAATGAAGTTTAAACTAACCCAATCACCAATGTTGTCCAAATCCTATTGTTATGCAAAATTTAACCTATTGTTCAGCAAAAATAAGATCATGTTGAGCAAATTTTCACAAATCGACCATGATGTGCAATTTAATTCTAATGATGGCAAAAAAAAAGACAACATCATGAAAAAAATATATTTAAAAATTCAAAAATTATATTAAGGAAAAATAAGATCATATTGGGCACAAATTCACAAAGATCAATTGTTGTGCAAAATTTAACCTATTGTTCAACAAAAATATGATCATGTTGAGCAAATTTTTGCCAATCGACCATGGTATGCAATTTTATTCTAACGATAAACAAAAATAAGACAGCATCGTAAAAAAAATATATTTAAAAATTCAAAAATTATATTAAGGAAAAATAAGATCATATTGGGCACAAATTCACAAAGATCAATTGTTGTGCAAAATTTAACCTATTGTTCAGCAAAAATATGATCATGTTGAGCAAATTTTCGCCAATCGACCATGGTATGCAATTTAATTCTAACGATGACCAAAAATAAGACAACATCGTAAAAAAAAATATTTAAAAATTCAAAAATTATATAGAGAAAAAATAAGATCACATTAGGAACAAATTCACAAATGCTCAATTGTTGTGCAAAATTTAACCTATTGTTCAATAAAAATAAGTTCATGTTGAGCAAATTTTAACCAATCGACAATGGTATGGAAGTAATCTATTGAAAAAGTATAAAATTATATTGAAAAGAAAATAAAATTATGTTGGGAACAAATTCGCAAGACTAAACTGGTATCCAGACACAATTCTAGTGTCACCAAGATTTCTAACTACTATAACCACCTCGTGCCAACACATACACTTCATAATCAACAAAATACAACAACAGTCTCAACACTGCTTGAAACTAACAATAGTGTCACCACTATTTTCGTACTTAGGCACCTGGTGTCAGCCCATAATGTTCAATAACATAAAACGTCACCACGTACACGTCAAAAAGCAAAAAAATATAAAAATAAAAACACAAGGATATTGACACCGCTACTTCATATCAGCGTAACCACTACTTATCTATTTTGAGCACTTAATTTGTCAGATTACATCCAAACTTCCCCATTTACACAACAACAACCTATCTAACCACTGGTTTTAAAATTTAAAACTCCAGGTTTCTTTGATCAGATCTGCACACATGAGTTCTCTGAAACGAAAGATCTTTTCGTTGTTGAAATCTTTAACATCTCCCCCAAATATAGAAGCTTCAATCGCTTTTAATGTAAATACACCACATGAAGCCATGTGGACAAAAAAAGAAACAATGTAATGTAAGAACATAAATAACAAGTATCTAAACATAACCAACGAACAAAACAAGATAACAAATACATACCCGGTGGAATCATGCATTAACCCAGGAACCATGTATAGCTGGAAAGGAGAGGAATCGAAGTTTTCAAATAGCCCAGCCTTTGCCAAATGAATTGGGAGCCAACTAGCAAACGGTTGCAATTGTTCTTCAAGAACACCTTCCCTAACAGCAGGGACATTGCAATCGAACACGCTGATTTCCCTATCCTCAATATTAATCTCCAACGCCACCCAGTGCTTGTTTATCACGTTGAAAATTGTGTAGATTTTCTTTACAGATACCCATGGATTCCCATAATCAGCAGGGCACGTACCGCCAAAATAATCCTCGGTGTTGGCTTCAAGAGCTATGTCTTCCCGATAACTTGAAGCATACTCAGGAAGGTACTTTAGGTAAAATAGCCAATCAAGAACAAGAACATCTCGATACTTGACAGGGTCCTCAGAAATGCGCTTCCTAATGTGAATCAAACCTGCTTCTAGATGCTAAACAAAGTAATAAAAAGTGAATTCAACAATCAACTAATACAATAAAATCCAATCCCACACACATATATATATACTGCAGAAATACAAGCAGTTATTACCTGACAATCAAGCCACATATTCTTCACTAAAATGTTCTGGAAAAACTTTTTGTCAAACCTTGAGATTGGACCAGCAACGGAAAAATTCCTACCAAAGATTACACAAAGCGAATAAAAATATATATAGCATGAGATGCTATAACTAATACAATAACAACACCATTTCATACCAAATACTAAACATAAAAATAAACCATACCTTTGCTTCTTTACAAGTCCATAAATAAATTCATGATCTTCCGAGCTGATCAATGATTTCTTAGGGGCATGCTTTGGCATCCTCACTTTCTTCACCTACTCAACTGGACCATACAGGAATGTACTGTTTGATGGGATAAGATTGGAAGCCTTTAGTTGGTCAACTTCGATTTGGATTGCAGGATCCTTGGCGACCGAATCCCAATCAACACCAGCACACTTGTCATCATCATTGTCAGACAGATAAATGTACTTTTCCAGGGATGGGTCAACCCTAACTCCAACAACTTTACCACCAGCGCCGTCGCCTTCACACTTTGTAGATTGAGGCACTTCAGCAGAAGTTGCTGGAATCCCAACCTCATCTCCAAGAACCTTAAATTCGGTGTCAACAACAACAAGTGGAGACTCCTTACCCACTCCTGGAACCTTAGTACTTACTGATGGCAAAGACACGTGCACAACTTTAACAGAAACGGGAGATGATTTCAACATTAACTCCTCATCAGGGAAAAGACTGCTGAAGATCAGACACAACATCATTCAAAATTTTGTTCACATCTTCAACAACAGCCTTCACAGGTGTGACCTGGGGCTCACCACCACTGACACGTTCTTCATCACCTCTCGCAGGAGTGCCTTCAGGCTTACCAGGAACGTGCTTATCATCAGCCTTCACATGTGTGCCCTGGGACTTACCACCACTGACATGTTCACCATCAACTATCGAAGGAGAGCTCGCATACTTACCAGCTATGTGCTTATCATCAGCCTTCACAGGTGTGCCCTGACACTTACCACCACTGGCACTTTCATCATCAACTATCGCAGGAGAGCTCGCAGACTTACCAGCAATGTGCTTATCATCAGCCTTCACAGGTGTGCCCTAGCACTTACCACCACTGACACTTTCATCATCAACTTTTGCAAAAGTGCCCTCAAACTTAACAGGGATGTCCTTAACATCAGGCTTGATAGGGTTTGACTGTAACCTCTCAAAATAAGCCTCATAATTAGCAACCCTAACCTCAAGCTCATCGTACCTCTTCGACATCTCACCAAACACTTGAAGGTTCCCATTCAACTCAACAATCTTTGTTTCAATTGCATCAACCCTCGTAGACAACAGATGCATAAATTTAGGGACCTCTTCAAGCTTCTCAATCCTCCTGAAAATCTCCTTCACCCAGTCAGGATGAGATGGGAGAGAAGAAGCAAAAGCATCACCATGCGTTTTTGGAGGCAACTTAAAAGTTGAATCATTGTTGGCATCCATCTGAGGAGAAACATCTTCAATACCTTCCACTTTCTCTGCTGACACTGCTATTTTGCCAGCTTCAAGACTTGAAACGCGAATGTCTTCATTTTCACAAGCAGCAGATGTTTACCCAAACACAGACCTCCCATCAACAAAATCATGTGCTTCAACACTCACCAGGGGTGACCTCTGCATAGAAGGCGTCGGTACATCACCCTCTCCATCGCTGTCACCAGAAGGTGTCTCAACTCCTTCAACAGCGTCACCATAATCAATCCCATCTGCAAGATCAGCCAAAATATAAAGCTTCGTAGTATGACAATCATCTAATTTCTCGGATTTAGGCGAATGGGTATCAACGGTAAAAACATCAATATTGTCATCACAAGCACGGACTTCACAACAAGATTTGGAAGAATGGGTGTCAGCAGTAAAATCATCACCCTTGTCATCACCAACACTGACTTCACCATCATATGTAGAGACTACAACATGAATATCTACGGTCTCCACTCTATGTGTACCCTCATTATCAACACCAGGAACTGAAGGAAGAACAGAAGACCTGTCAGCAGTACTATCATATAACGGCATCCCACTACCTACACGACTGTTCTTCTTCATCTTATACCTCCGCTGATAGACAATATTCAGTGGGACATCATCTTCTAATAGATCACATGAATCACTATCCAACCGACATCTCTTAGAAGGTGAAGCAACCACATCAACCTCCTTATGCAAATCTGTGTCAGCAGTAACTCTCTTCACCTCCTTTGAAGGAACAACTCTACCACCCGTCCTCACTGCTGAAGCCTTTTGTCTAAGCGTCTTTACATCACTCTTGACAGATTTTTTACGGTCTAAAGCAATATATGGATTGAATAGAACACAACTTGCAGAATGACCCCTCCTCAGGGGAACCCGTTCATCAGAGGTATCGCTGGACGCCACCTTCTGTTTCTTTTTACCACCAATCCCTCCAGTGGAAGATTTCCTCTTCTTTGAGGTCCCTACATCTTCTTTATCCCCCTCAGGGAAAACTTCAAAAGCAGTTTCAAAGGACTTACCATCCTGTTTCTTTCTAGCAGATTTGCCTCTCTTCACAGGTGTCTTCTTCTTTGAGGTCTCTCCTTCATCATCTTTTTGCAAGACATTAGCTTCTTCAACCTCATCCTGGAGAGCCCTATTTGAAAACTTAGCTTCATATGCCCTTCTACGAACACGGCGACTCTCATACAAAGTCGCATCAACAGGTCCAAAAACTATTTCTTCAACTGATGAATCAACTACTGCATCGACTACAACATCAACTTTTTCATCAGCAAATGACGTCCTTTCAGTGCGTGCAAACTCCACATAAATAGGGAACAACGGAGTCTAGACCAAAATGCATATATCAGAATAAAACCCCAAAGATGCATAAAATAAAAATGTTCTTAAAGAGAGAAAATAGAAAATTATTACCAAATCACCATGAAAGAACTGCTCAGCGTCAGCGTATACATGGCTATAATCACATTGCCAGTGCAACAAGTATGGATCTCTATGAGGCATCTTAAAATTACAGTCAAAATTAACGGATAGTTGGGAAAGCTTCTAATATCCAAGCCAGTTACAAAAGAAAACTTGTTATGACACTACAAAACAATATTTAAATAATGCTCACATAAACAATAAAGTTGTGCTGACACAGACAAAAAAATGATGACATAAGACATGCAAACACTAAAGCGCAATACCTGGAATGCAAGGCAATACCCATACATTTGATAAGAACCCCTAACACCATTCCGATCTACAACAGAAGAACTCTTCAATGACTTCAACAAACGGGTGTATGACTCTCTACCCCAAGGATATACTTCAAACTCCTTCTCATTGCACGCAAGAGATAAGGAATTGTGCACTTACAACATCTGACCTCCTATAAACAATTAACCTCTCAATCAGCAACAACTTTGCCATAATCAACTTCTTCTTAGACTTCTTTTTCTGAGATATGAAACGATCAAGTAACTCATCATGAGTCATCTTCTTCTGCCCAAAAAATTCAAATATTGACACTTTCTTTGGGATATTACAAACACGGTCTTCACCAGGAAGGCCTGTAATCACATAAAACTCAGCAATTGAAAAACGTGCGAGATGTCCACCAACTCTAAACCATAATTCATTCTCTTTTTGTGTTTGTACTTGACGGGGCACCATTTGATGCATAAGCTGAAAATTGGTAACCATTTTGGTGCCTTGCGTCATCACCCATCCAAGGCAACTTTTTTCAGAGTATTGTAGTCAGAAGGACACAAATGATCCTTGATCAAATAATAGACAGAAGGATATGCATATATATTGGATCTAGAATGAAATCGCTTAGAAACAGGAATGCAATATTCCAAAACCTGATCAGTCACAGACAATTAAGCACAAAAACAACCATCAGATTAAGAAAAAATTACAACTTGCTCATCAAAAAAAGTATTCCAAATGGAAAACTAAAAATAACTTACATCAGAACCAGGATAAGAGGTGGATGATTCAGAAGATTGATCTCATGCAAGAAACAACATACAAAACAATGTAAATATAGATTAACAGAATCTGTGATGACGCAAACAACCATAGACATATAACAACAAAATGTCACCAAGACATAGCAAAATAACATAAACATCACAAACACAACACAAAATACCAAATCCAAAGACAGACATTGTTAGAACTACAATAAACTAAAATAATACTATATAAAAACAAATAGTGTCAGCAACGATACACATGAACATAGCAGCAGATAAGTACAATATCATCAACACAAACAATCCAAAGCATGGAAAACAGATTGACATACACGAAGAACACTAAAAAAGCACTTGCAAAGTGCCACATCACAAAATTGATGAAAAGAAACAGTTAAAATCAACGCATTTACATATGCAACTTGCATAAACTACGGAAACTACTAAAAAATGCACATAAGTATGCATATCAAGCATGGATTTAACCATAGATTGTCAAAATTATAATGCAAAAACAATAAAATCAACATAAACAAACTTAATCCAAAATCCTAGCACGACAAAGTTCGCAAAAAGAAGCGAAATTTATACCTGAGCTGCTGGATGACGACATTGAAGCAAATGACGAAACCTCGGAACTTTAGCGAAGCAAGGAAGAAGAATCGACCGAACCAAGCCGGAAAAAGCAACAAGCCGGAAAACGCACGACGAACCAAGCCGGAAAACGAACGACGAAAAACTTCGAGCGAAGAGAGAGTTCGAAAGATGAGGAAATCAGATTTCGCGGAAAGGGGAAAAAATGTCCGTACAAAGCGAAAATAGGTATATATAGTGGCAATTTTGCTAAATTGTCCAAAAACGCGACCATTTTGCAAAAACGTCCAAATAAAGTGCCTATTTTGCAAATTTTTTCTTTATTAAATGATCAAATTCACCAGATATATACTATGGTTTGATATAATATAAACTTAATAAAATAAAGTAAGAAATAGCCCAAAAATATTTTGGGGTATTTCAGTGTATGACCACAATGCTCTTCCATTGAGCTAATATGTTATATGTGAAGAATATTTATGTCAAAATATGCCTAACATGGTCATTACTTGAACTTATCAATCATTATTCACTTGATATATCAAGATTTTTATTCACTATTCTAAAAATGACATTTTTGAAGGGATGTTAGCAAATACAAACCGAATGTTAATGCAGGCAAGTGTTCTTTCATCGAGTACACAATTGTGCACTCTGGAGAAAATTTGCCTTCTAAGTTGTGGAGTAGCAGCAGGTATTAGTTTTATTATCCCTACAAAAATGAGATCAACAGGCATTAGTTTTATGCATACAACTTCAAAGGAAATTAAATAGTTGCAGGTATCAGCAATTATTTTCCTTCTAAGCGAGTATACAGCTGTGGAGTAGCTGCAGGTATCAGCAGGTATTAGTTTTATTATCCCTACAAAAATTGAGATATAAGGTGTAACACTAGAAGAAGGGGCTTACACCTAAATAGCAATGGCAACTCTAGAGACCCGTCGAAGACTCGAAGGTATGAGCATACCTGGTCAGTGTCCTAGTGATGCCTCAAGAAGTCACAGGGAAGAACATGTACTCATATTCTTTTCTAAAATTCAACTACTTTTCCTCTCTCAGTGAGCTTTGGGGACAAAAACTTTTAATAAGGGAACTAATGACTTGTTTCCCTTTTCTGGGCTTCCAATTATGAGTACCGCGATACAGCTGATGTAATATCTTCTCAATGGATTTGCTGAAGCATTTCTACTAATACATGGAGTATGTGGAAGGGGGGGAAAAACAATCAAATGCCAGCAAATTTTTTCATTTCCATGCTAAAAAAATCAGAACAATGACAAAGATTACCCCAGGTCTCCTTATCATCACATTTAGAGCTATTAGAAGACATCACGCTCCAACTGTAGATATTTAGTAAAGATGTCATCACAACATAATAATAATCAGTTAAAATTGACACCACTAAGAGCAGAAGAAATTCATATTCAAAAGACCATCGTTAACCGGAAAAGGAAAAACATCACTCTTTGAAAATCAACTATAATAACATATGCCATTCCATCAAAGAAAAGGGCCATGAAAATATGATGCACCTTTGGTGGTTTAAATGGGTAATTAGAAGGAAAGTGAATATTGACTAGAAACACCTTTGGTGTTTATTTTTTGCTTAAGCTGCAATCCCGTTTCCTGAACCAATCTTAGCTTGTCCTCCGTCTGCCAAAGTCCATACATGACACGACATTCATCTCGAGTACGAAACTGAGATTTGTGTTCAAAATTTTAGCTAGTTATACAGTGAAGATCTTACTGTTGGGTAAGGCCACTTGGAGTGTGACTGCCACCAAGCTTTCAAGACAGAAGGCGTGTCACCTAGGAGCTTCCCTGCTCGTCTCTTGCGTAGAATCTCCTCCCTTATGTCCACAATCTTATCCTTATAACCCTTTTGGTATTCTACAGTTTTGAACCACATACTCATCATCAATACATCAAGCTAAGCCAATTTAAAACATATCACGATGAAAATTAACACTTCTTTAAAATGAATCAACGCATCACCCACATGCAAAATTCACCACTTTTTTAAACCAAATTGTGTCCAGTACACAACCACATGGTGTCCATTAGATAGCCACAGAGTGCCCAGTAGACAACCATAGCCCGGAAAGGAGAAAAAACCTAAAACGTGTCCAGTAGACAACCGAATGATGTCCAATAAGAAACCATAGGGTGGACAGATAAGAACAGATCTAGTATAGAGTAAAACAAGGTTTATGAAAAGAAAAACAAACAAATCAATAGCTACAATGATCTAAGATGGGATCTTATTCCCTCCTAAAAGAATAGTATAAAGAAAGAAAAAATGGACATATACAATCACTCATAGAACCAGCAACAATATGGAGGATGAGTATCTAATGAAGATATTACAAAGAACTAAGAAATATAGGTTGCACAAGCCACCGAATTGTGACAAACAGATTCATGAAGCTTGTGATAACCTTTTATTATTAGATACTTACAACACTAACAACTTCAGATGCAAGTTCATAGTAAAGCTCCAAGGAAGCACTTCGTACAACTTCATTTTTCATGTCTTCTGTTAAATATCTTGCTACTCTGTCTGCCTCCAAGAAAGCCTGAAAAACAACCACCACACAAGACAAAAATCATAAAATACTCATAAAGAGGATTTTGGTCCAAATCTATGATCATTCAAACATCACCAAACTGGGTTGGGTGCAATTTTAAAGATAGTATCCTAGGTGAGTGCATACTAGTTATATACAAGAACTTTGGTGCCATGATTAAGAATGTCGTCAAACTGCCAACTCAATTCAGAAAGGATAATTAATGAGAGAACAAACTAGAAGGGTTGAAAAAAAAGATACTGACATAAAATTCCCTATGGACACCATATGGTTTCAAAATGGACACCATTTGGTTGTCTACTGGACACGTTTGTCCCTGAGATCCAAGAACTTCACTTGACTGAAAGGAATCCAGTCGAATAATAAGATAAGGATACCAAGAACCTCGGCTTTCAAGATCTTGCTAACTTACCAGACCAACGTATCGAATATTTGGACATCAATGAATTTTCCAAGCAAAGTAACACATTGAGACATCATCTCTTTCTCAGTGCATAACCTATGACACAAAAAAACACATTGAAGCATCATTTTAGCCAAAATAACACGAGTCCCATTTGATGTCAAATTTATTTAAGATCATTCGGGTTCCCACTTCCTATTCAGAATGGACCATTGTTCATTATATGATGATAGCTGACAAGAATACAAGGGAACTGTAGTAATATCATATTCCCAAACCATTTCAATTCCAAAATTCGAAATTTTAGTCTCTAGCCTTAAACTTAAAATTCCAATTTAATATCAGGAGTAAGAGGTGAATTCGACACAAACTCAAGAAGCAAATTATGACAGGTAAACTGGACCTCAGAAGATAGCAACGTCCTATCAATTCATCTGTAAATTATGTGTTCTTGTTTTCTCCCTTTTAGGCATTCATCTTATATTAATAACAGATCAAATTTGGCAAGGATCAAACATTCTGTAAATTCGGTGGTAGTACAGATGTTGTGCAGAACAATCAGTGCTCATTCTCCTAGTAAATATCAAAATTGGCAAAGATTTTAACACAATCAAAGAAAGAAATAAACGAATTCGAAATTTGAAAACCCTAGGAATACCGAGGAGTAGGACATCGTCAAAAAGGATACGAACTGGAAACTGAGAACCCTAAATTGAAAGAAAACAAAGGGAGTGCGAGAGAGGAGAAGTGTACATCCAGGGAGTGATGATGAGCAGTGGAGGGGAGAAAGGGAGAACACCAGTGGGAGGTGTTGGGCGCGAGCGAAGGCCAGAAGTGGGAGGTGGTGGGCACGAGTGAAGGGCCCGATTCGGAGAAGAAGACCACCACTGCCCAATGTCGTCGCTGTCCCATCGTCCATCATCGTCGCCGATTGGTGGGATCCATGATAGGATTGATATCTCTGCTACCGCCATTGGAGACGAATGGGAGACGAATGAGATTTGGGCATCTTCTTCCCCCCGATTCCCCTTTCCCCTCTTTCCTTTTTTTTTCCTATTTCCTGACTCACCGGCTACCGGTTGCAACTTGAACCGGATATCCAGTTTTGTGCAAAAATTTTTCGGATTGGGTTAGGCATGCAGAGATTTCCCCCAAAATGGTTATTTATGCAAATTGCCATTTTTTTATATACTAAAATTCAGAACCTACTTAATTAAATTTTCAACACATTGTTTTAGAAATTTGGGTTCAAGATCTTAAAGTCTTGAACCTACTTATAATATCAAAATATTTCCAAAATATTTATTATAATTGTGGGTTCAAGATTTTCTTTATAACTATAGCTAGTTCAAGATTTTTTTTAAAGGTGTATTATCTCCATTTAAATTAGGTTCAAGATTTTTAAATCTTGAACTCATAGTTATATATAGCTCTAAAGTGACATTTTGTTGCTTTACATTTCATGTTGGTTCAATAAGTAGGTTTATGTCTTTATTATGATGTATTGACTCCATTCAAAATAGGTTCAAGATTTTTAAATCTTGAACCCCTATTTATATATAGCCATAAAATGACATCTTGTTGCACATTTCATGTAATTTATTAAGTAGATTCTTGTTTTTATTATGATGTATTGCCTCTATTTCAAGTAGGTTCGAGATTTTTGAATCTTGAACCCTTAATTTTATGAAATCATTTGGGGAATGTCCACTTTTGTGTATTAGTTTTGCTAATTGTCAACCTAAACCTACCATTTTTGTTAAATGTCCACAAATTTTATGAAAACCCCTTTTTACCCCTACCTTATGTAATTTGATTTTTGAGACTCCCGACCCCCTCTCTCTGTATCAGTTGCAGACAGTTTTGCTACTTTTTCATCATCACACATGTCCTCTCCTTCCATTCATCGCGTTCCTTTTCCCGATTCCCCGACGCTTCTGCTCTCACCCGTGTTTGTTCATCGTTTTCGCCTCTCTTCTACTGTTTTTATGGTGTTTTCATCTCCCATTTCGATCTTGTGTCGCTGTTCGTTCTTCTAATGGCATCGTCATCAAGTACTGCTCACTATTGTTTCAATGAAATCGGTTTTTGTTTAGGTTTTTGCAATTTCTGTTTGCATTTGGACATCTCCTTCCATTTCCTGAACGGTCTTCTCTGTTTGTCTCTATTTTGTTGTTTAATTTGGTTTGGTTTTTGTGATTTTAGTCTGTTAAGCAACGATTAGGGTTTGTGTTTTGCTTTTATTTTTCTGTGAGGGTTATGAGTTTGTGATATGATCACTACTACATTTTAGGCTCTAATGTAACATTTTTCATGTAACATTTTTATAAAGTGTTATCATATCTATCTATTGTAACACATTTGAACCTTTATTAGCAAATTGTTACATTAGCACAAAATATGTTACATTGGATGTAACATTATTTAGAATAATGTAACACTTTTGCATATGCAACACCTTTTACATTCTATTGTAACACATATTAAAAAAGTATAAATTTTATGTCAAGGTAAAAAAAAAATCTATAAAACAGAATAATTAAAATTTAAATATATAAATTTGGTGAAGGTGACAATTAATATTTTCCTTCACCTTCCAATATAAATTTAATTTCCAAGAATAAATATTTTAAATTTAATAATATATTAAATTTTAATTTTTTTTTGTGTGGTTCACTTTATTTTTTTTCTTCATGAATCATAATTTAATCCACATTCCTTTCTTTTTATACGTTTAAAAATCAAATTAAACTCCCTCAACCTTATTGTCTACTTAAAATTAAAAGTATTGATGATTTTAATTCATGTATTTATAACTAATAAATTCCGTTGGTAATTTTTAAAATTAATTTTGGGATTTCTTATTAATTATTGAAATTAAGGGAATGAAAGTACATTTTCTTATGTTATCACAAAAAGTATACTACAGTATATATCACTACTACATGTTGTTTATGACATTTAAAAACTGATGTTTTTCATAAAAATGCCATTAAAGATATTTTTATGGCGTTTAACTATAAAACGTTATAAATTAGAGGCTTGTTGTTTATGAACACAAATTTATAATGTTTGAAAAACGTTGTCGCGGTTGGGAAATATTTCAGATTTTCAGTTAGTTTTTTAAAATGTCATAAAATTAGAGGCAATTTTTTTTTTGGATCAGAGAGGCAATTTTTTTAATTCAAAATTTTAGCCCAAATTATTTAACGCCAATGAGCGGCAAAGCTGAAAAGAAGGGAAAGAAGAAGCTTTAACCTAATTCTTTCTCTATCTAGCATTTACCGATGCCTATCTCTCTTCTCTCCCAATTCATTCCCAAACCTGCGAATCAGAGAAGCAGTCCGCGGGCGACTCCGTTTGTCAGCCCTTCGTTATCGCTCATGCCGGCAGCGCTCCAACCTCATGCCGTCTCTCCTCTAGCCTCCTTGGCCATCGCTCCCGCTCTCTATCCGGTCACCCTCGTCAGATCTAGTGGGAAGGGAACACTAGTGAAGACGGATGTTCAATTACAATTTTCCAAGGTGTAAGGTAAATCACAATCTTCCGTTTGCTAGTTATAACCTTCGATTGATGGAATTTGAAGGTTATATCATTCTTCAATTTTTTTCAAGTTAGATTTTCGCCTGAGTGCGACTCAACTCGACATGGCTGCCTCCGTGTGCTGCTGGTTCGTACTCGAGAATAGGGACCGTTAATTCTATGTCTTCCTCAAATCTCCAATGTTCTCTCCACCTTTATTTTGAGGTAACCTCGTTAAACCCCTTTCTTTTCAATTTAGGAGCTTGATAGGGTTTGGCTAGGGTTTGATTTGGGGAAATAGGGAATTGGGAAGAGCGAGAGCCAGATTAGGGGTTGATTTTGCGAAAATGGGAAAGTTTTAAATATTTTTGGTCGAATTTGTTGATTAGGTCATCTGAACTATTTACCCTGGCTACTGTTTTTTTATGGTCAAAATCGGATTAGGTCGTCGAATTTGTTGATTAGTTTCTGCTTGTATCACAAACTCTACGAAATTTGTTGATGATCGTTATGACATTGACACTTATTAACATGGTTTATCTTAGTTGTTATTTTTATTCAACACTCTCTTGAAATTTTATTCTTACACGCTGAGATAAAACTCATTAACACACTCCACCTTTGAATTGGGATTTTCAGACAGTGTACTTAGATTTGGTTTAAGAACTTGAGAGACGAAGTGAGCTTGATGCTTAGCTTGAGCTCTTCGTTGGATTCATTTTGGAAAGGTTAATCTTTATTTATTTATTTGCTATATCAGTATTTTTCTCATGAATGACAAGTTAACATCTTATTCTCAAGTGTAATCTCTCTCTCTCTTGTCTGTATTTCTTCATGTTTGTAGGTCTCTACCCGTCGACATGGCTGATCGAAAGTCGAGCATATCTCGGAGTCCGTGGCCGCCTTCCATGAACCAAGCTTTCTCACGTTGAATTGAGGTGAGAACTCCAACCCTAGAAATCGATTTGGGG
Organism: Persicaria maculosa; assembly: GCA_963922045.1. Lineage (NCBI taxonomy): Eukaryota > Viridiplantae > Streptophyta > Magnoliopsida > Caryophyllales > Polygonaceae > Persicaria > Persicaria maculosa. The sequence continues at coordinate 54,491,739 of OY998263.1, forward strand.
CTTTTGAGTTTTATTGTGATATTAGGTTATGGGTTTTATTAATTGTTGTTTTTATGTTTGAATTAAGGTAAATTTCTTGGGGAAAAAATAGAATTTGGAAGGAAAAACAGGGATGGGTGGTTGCTGATTTTTTTAGAAGATTTTTCGTTGAGTATTTCATTGAATTTGTTTGTTTGGGTACGCTTGGATGTGTTCTTGAGTTTGTAAGCTTTGGTTGAAAAGCCTTTCTATAGGCTAAAAGAGGTTGAGGACTTGAGGTTTAGTACTGCAGTGATCTCTTTAAGGGAAGACCCTAAACAAGAGTTGTTTCTTCTTATGCCCTTTCTTTCCCATTTTGAGAATAGAAAGATGCTAGTTCTAATTTTTATACCAAGGTTGAGCTTGTGAGGCCGAGCTAGTAATCTGATTGTCTTAGTTTTATCATTTGCAGCCTTGTGCCTATAAATGATCTTGAAATTGACATGGGAGTACAAAGCTCAAATTCCATCCAATTCATCACCAAATCTGGTGACTTGATAAGGGATTCATTTCTAGATGAAGGGTGAGTCTTTTGATTGTAGGCATTTGATTGATATGCCATTCTCTGACTCAATCTATTGCAACTATTCAGTGTGTCATGCCATTGTCTATTGACACGTATATGTGGATTCACCTGAGTTTCTTCACTACATAAAGTTTCTTTTTATTTTGTTGTGGTATAGGATTACAATAATGCTCTACCTAAAAAGGTTCTAGAGAGAAATAGGGTCCGTAAGTTAATTTCATTACACTTTGCTTGCATAAGACTATTAAAAAAGGTTGCAAATTAAAGTATAATCTTTGTTTCTGATATTTGACTATTTACATCAATACACATGCTTTTGTGAATGGATTGCAGTGTTTTTCAGGGACTATTTTTGGTGCTCAAGAAGCCTTAACAAAAAGTCAAATTGATAGCGTCAAAGCTAAATTCAGATAAGTCCCTTTCTTTTTTACTTTAGTTAACAAATGCGTTTGTTACTTTGTTGTAGTTCGCAAGTGTGAATTCACATTGTGTTTGTTATAGTTAGCGAGTCTGAATGCTTATTTCCATGTTTATTAAATGTGATTCTTTTATGATTATTGTGGTACTTGCTTCTCCTTTTATTTCCCTAGTTTGACATGGCTCGCCTAGTAATTGCTTCTTTTTGTTTTCCCTTAAGATGTGAATTTTCTGCATCTACATGAATTCATGGTCTCTTATGATGCTTGAGTTCTTGTTTTATTTTTCCTGGTAAATCTTATGCTTGAATTCTCAAGGCTTCTTGAAAATTGAGAAATATCTTTCAATTTCTTGTGATGCCATAATTTACATGGTTTCATGTCATTTTTAGGATTTGTATTCTTCTCAGCATGTATATTTCGCATTGGCATCTGTTTTAACGGTAGTGGCAAATGTTTTAGGGAAGGTAAAAAAAATATGATCTTTTGTGATTGATGGTTGATGTCTAGGTTAAAACATGAATGTATAGAAAGCTCATTGTTTCTTTTGTGAGCTGGAACTATACTAACCCTCATATACTGGCTTCTGCAAGTGATGATCGTAGTATCCGAGTATGGGCCTTAAAAACCATGAATCTGAAGTGCAATGAAGCTCACAATAATGGCTTCATCCATCACTCAAATGGGATAATATGATAAGGTCGAAGGTAACACCACCAACTGATTTATTTAAGGTAATTTCTCCCTTCTCTTTCTGCTAGCATAAGTAGCAACCAGGAATGATCCTGCCTTTGCTATCTTGTCTATGGTAAGGGTTCATCCAAGTCAATGAACCCAATGTAAGATGTAGCAAGACTACGGTCAAGAGATGATTTGCCTCCTAGTTTTTGTCCAAGTCATCACTGAGTGGAGTTCAACTTAAAATTGTCTTTTAGCTTGAAATTACCACAGAATAAATTTCAGATCTGCCTTTATTTTTTGACAAGTTTCTGATGATCAATGCTTCTTATGCTATTCAACAGGAGGAGGTGGAAAAGGAGTTCGGAATCCCAGTGCAATTTCAGCGATTTTGGTTGAACCACACATATCATTGCTAAAATGCACCGCATTTAGGAATGCCTCCTTTTCAAATAAGAGAGTTCAAAGTTGTTGCCCCTACTGTTGGAAGGTTGCCTCCTCTCTTTTTCCTACTCTTAGTTTAAAATTTGAGCCTTGTTACTTGAACCTAAAAAGCAATGATTAAAAATGTGGAGAATGTAAACAATGAAGATGATTAGATTTAAAAGGGTTTAACACTAGTTTTTTTTTTTTAATTCCTATTATTCAAATTGCATCTATCCTCAATATATAAAAATCAATGAAGGTGATTAGATTTAAAAGGGAGATAAAACACTAGTGTTTTTATTCTGAAATCTGAAGGCAGTTTTTAGCTGTCTCTAAAATATTAAGGCAAGTTTAGCCATCTCTAAAACCTAAAAATCCTAGCTATCTGTAAAATCTGGAATCTGAATTATGAAGGCAAGTTAACAATCTCTGAAATCTGAAGGCAAGTTAAGCCATCTCTAAAATCTAAAAATCCTAGCCATATCTGAAATATGAAGGCAAGTTCGATATCTTCAAAATATGAAAATCCTAGCTATCTCTAAAATCTGAAACCAAGTTTAGCCATCTATAAAATCTAAAAATCCTAGCTATCTCTTAAATATGAAAATATGAAGGCAAGTTAGATATCTCTGAAATATGAAAATCCTAGCTATCTCTAAAATCTGAAATCGGAAGCAAATTAAGTTTAGCCATCTCTAAAATCTAAAAATCCTAGCTATCTCTAAAATTTGAAAATATGAAGGCAAGTTAGATATCTTCAAAATCTAAAAATCCTAGCTACTTTAAAATCTGAAATCTGAAGGAAAGTTAGCCATCTTTGAAATCTAAAATATGAAAATCTTAGCAATCTTTGAAATATGAAAGCAATTTAGCCATTTATGAAATCTAAATATGAAATTCCTAGCTATCTTTGAATTTTTGAAATAGAATTTTCTGAATTTATAGTATTTTTTTTTTCTAAAGATGAGGGTGAGTACATACATGCTGATTTCAGAAAATTAGATTTAAGGAGATTGATATTGATCTATCATGGACAAAAGTTGCTAGAAATAGATGTTTAAGGAGGAGATTTTTCATAAGGTAGTATCTTGAATTTCAGCAATCTATTTTTCTCTTCAATCAATGTTTATTTATGAATCAAGAAAAAGCTACCTAGAATGTTATACTCTTTCAAGGTATCTATTTTTTTTTTCTAAATGCAATACATGATTTTCTGAAATCCATACTCTATTAAAATGCTCGATCGATACTTGCTCCTAGTACATAGCCTCATCACACCACCATTCTCAACTATCTATTTTTTTTCCCTAAAATATGTTATGCCTTTTATGCACTTTTAGATTTTGATAAATGATTTGCATATACTTGCAGGATGATAAGGAAGAGAAATCTGAAAAAATGAAGACCATTTCTAGTTGCTCATTATAGTTGGCGGTGAATCTTTATCATCCTTGAAATGCTATTTTTTTGTAAAGCTTGTCTATATTTTGTAGATTTCATGTGGCTTTTGCAAAACAGTCATATGCCATTTTTGCTCATCCTTATTGTAGACTACATGCAACTGTGCACAATGTACTTAATGCACTATATATATATCTTTTGGATTTTTGTTGAATGAAAGTTTTATTTTGGATAATTTGTGTTTTATTACTTTTATAATATGATATATAATAGGTTCATAAATATCTATTGTAACAAATTTTATTGAAATGTAATACTTGAAAGTAAAAGTAATAATTTTTTTCAAATGTAACATTGTTATTTGGATGTAACATATTTAGTTAATGGTAACAAACCAACTAAGGTAACATTTATTTTAAAATGTAACATTTTATGAAAATGTAACAATTTTGGTATCAAATGTAACATATAGTATCTTTAATCAACCAATGTTACATTAGCAAATAGAAACTGTTACATTAGGTCAAATGCAACGGCCGCAAATGTAATCCTTAAAAAATGTTACCTTTGCCTCTAATGTAACATATTTAAGGTGTAATGTAATAACTTTGAGTATTACCTTAAGCCTTTATATGTAGTAGTGGATGCATTGTTTGTTCTGTGAACTGATTTCGTTTCGTATTTAGCAATTATGTACATTTGTTTGATCAATTTCTCATGCTTGGTGACAGTAGTTTACCTTTTTGGTTCCAGGATGTTGTATGGCCTTGTTCTTTCTGTTTTGTGATTCTCGTGTTTTCTATAAGGGTTATGAGTTTGTGATATGATGCATTTTTTCTTCATTGGACTGATTTCGTTTCAAAATTAGCATTTATGTATTTTAGCATTTAAGTGTTTGTGATATGATGCATTATTTAGCATTGGACAGTAGTTTATCTGTTTGGTTATAGTCTATGATATGTCCATTCATTGCTTAGAATTATCCTTTTAGTGTCACCATATTTCCCACTAATTTTATATTTTACACCACTTGTAACTTTGTTTAGCATTAGCTCCTTTAGAGTATTTGATTCCCTTGTCCTAGGGTTGTCCTTTTGGTGACATCATTACTTGTGGTGACACCCCTCATCTCTTAATAAAGTACTGTACATAACATTTTAGGGTTTAGGGCCAAGGCCCTAAACCCTAAAGACTCAACCCTAAACCCTAAACCCTAAACCATATTGTACACCACATGTCCTTCTTTACACTGTTTTTAATTGTGGTTACATGTTTTTCCCCACTGTTTTTATGTTTTAAACCACACGTGTAGGTTTGCTTAGCATTAGCCCCTTTAGGGTTGTTGCTTCTCTTGTCCTAGAGTTATCCATTTGGTAACACCATTATTTTTGGTGACACCATTCATTCTGGTGACAGAGTTTTTTACACTGTTTTTATATTTTACACCACATGTAGCTTTGCTTAGCAATAACTCCTTTAGGGTATTTGATTCCCTTATACTAGGGTTGTCCTTTTGGTGATACCATTACTTGTGGTGACACCCCTTATCTCTTAATGAAGTAATATACATAACATTTTAGGGTTTCGGACCTTGGCCCAAAACCATAAAGACTCAACCCTAAACCCTAAACCATACTGTACACCACATGTCCCTATGGTGATAGGATTCGTTACACTTTTTAATTGTGGTTACATGGTTTTCCCCACTGTTTTTATGTTTTACACCACACATGTAGCTTTGCTTAGCATTAGCCACTTTAAGGTTGTTACTTCCCTTGTCCTAGGGGTATCCATTTGGTGACACCATTAATTTTGGGGACACCATTCCTTTTGGTGCCACCATTTCTTCTGCTGATAGAATTTTTGACATTGTTTTCACTGTGGTGATAGCATATTCCCCACTGTTTTTATGTTTTACACCACACGCGTATCTTTGCTTAGCATTAGCCCCTTTAGGGTTGTTACTTCCCTTGTCTTAGGGGTATCCATTTGGTGACACCATGACTTTTGGTGACACCATTCCTTCTGCTGACAGAATTTTTGACACTGTTTTCACTGTGGTGACACCATATTTCCCACTGTTTTTATGTTTTACGCCACATGTAGCTTTGCTTAGCATTAGCCCATTTAGGGTATTTGATTCCCTTGTCTTAGGGTTGTCTTTTTGGTGACACCATTAGTTGTGGTGACACCCCTCATCTCTCAATGAAGTATTATACATAACATTTTAGGGTTTAGAGTGGAGGATCTAGGGTTTAGGGTCTTGGCCCTAAACCCCAAAGAGTCAACCCTAAGGGCTTAGGGTCTTTGTCTTTTGTGCATTTATGTATTTGATCTATTTCTTATGCTTGGTGACAGTAGTTTATCTGTTTGATTACAGTCTGTTATGTTCCCTTGTTCTTTCTCTTTTGTGTATTTATGTATTTGATATTTCTCATGCTTGGTGACAGTAGTTTATCTTGTTGGTTATAGTCTGTTATATTTCTCTTTTGATGAGATTATCTTCCACATGGTGACATTTAATTTTACTTATTTATGTTTAATATTGATATGTTGTTCAGGTAAAGATATTGTGATATTTAGTGAACCTTCTCCTTTGGAGACATCATTTCCTCATGAACTTGCTCGATTTAAATTCATTGTCCCTGACAAGAAGCGTTTCCTTGCACATCTTAATGTGTACTCAAAGCCTGCTATTATTGATGTCATTCGGGAGGGGTTGTCTTCATCTGGTTGGGCTGCCCTTATTGATGGCTGTTTAGGGTTAATTGTGTGTGCTGGTGATCGCTTGTATTTCTATTCACAACTTGTCCACCACATGCTGCTACATGAAGTGGAGACTAAGAAAAGGAATGAAATGTGGTTTAAAGTTGGACGGAATTTGTTAAGGTTCTCGCTCGCTGAGTTTTGCTGTGTAACTGGGTTGATTTGTGAAGATAATGGTTCTGATAAGTCTACCTCTCCTCATGTTGATATGGAGGAGTTTTTGGGAGTTTTTGAGTGCACTTTGGATGGTCTTATTGCCATTTTTATCAAGGAACCAAAGCTGTCTCAGAAGAAACTATCCTAAGTATACTTATTACTGATCGAGGGTGTTTTGCTCCCCCATAGGAAAAACTATCTTGTCCGTCAACAGTATGTTGATCTTGTTTCTGATTTCGGAAAATTACCGTTGTATCCTTTTGGAGGTCTTGTCTATTTGGAAACACTATCTTTTTTTAAGAAAGCCATCAGATCAGAACAAGCCAACAGAGGTGAGAGGTTTGGCTACAATGTGTTCGGTTATCCCTTGACATTTCTAGTATTTCCCTTCTACTTACTTTTAAGTTCCAATTATTATTATTATTATTATTATTATTATTATTATTATTATTATTATTATTATTATTATTATTATATTATTGTTCTTTTTTTCTATTTCTGTCCTTATTGTTGTTTTGACCTCAGGTTTGGATTTTAGAAGCAATTCCTCAAACTGCTTCGATGACATGTTGTAACTCTGCATTTCATGAAGGATTACTTGCCTCTATTGTTTGGTATAGTGAAAATGTTGATTTCTACATTAACTATGACAAGTGTGCTGAAATTTTTTCAAAAGATTTGGTAAGCATCCTTTTTCTTCTTGTGTTTTATTATTTTGATATCAGTTCATTGTTCCAATTCCTAACTGTCATTGTGTAATGTTGTTTCTTGTTCTCTTGCTAGGGTGTTACTGTCCATCCTATTTATGCCGAGTTTATGAATGGCCCTCAACTCTCGTTTTCTGATGAAGTATCTGATGACGCCATTGATGATTCATATGTTTCTTCTTTCGTTGGATTGGGTAATGATGACAGTGATGTAGTATCTCCTAAGAAGTTACGTATCCAAACTCATGGTGTTAGGCAATCAAGTGGTCCTATATTTCATGGTGGAGTTGAAGCTACTCTCCCTTCTCTTAAACTTCCTACTCGAAAGAAGGACGTAGGAAGAAAGTCAGCTTTGGGGAAAAAGAAGTTAATTGCCGCTGATACCACGTCCTACCTATAGTGATGACAGTGAAGCTGCTCTAAAAAAGTGTGTTTCTGAGATCATTGTACTTGAGCAGAGAATTGCTTCATTAGAATATCATCGTCCTACCTATAGTGATGACAGTGAAGCTGCTTTAAAAAAAGCATCTTGAAGAATTGGATGCGTCTCTCAAGTTGATATGGTTGGGATTACGGACAACTGCTCTCCGTTCTCTCAGCATGGGGATCATTTTAAATGTTTACATGAAAATGATGGCAATAGTACTTCCACTGAGTTTGACCTTGCAGATTATTTTGTTCGTCCATCAACTAATGTGTCAACTGTAATAGAGAATGATGTTGATTGCACTGCTGATGGTACATATCTGGGTTCACCTAAGAAAGTTGATGACAGTGTTCTCCCTTCTACTGATGTTGTTATCTCACCTGAGATAGGTAAAGATTGTAGTCCTTCTCCTCCTAGTGTTGCTGTTTTAGTTGATAAGATTGCTGATGACATTGCTTTTGCTCCTACTGAAGGCCTTGCTTCTAATGCTGAAACTAGTGACATTGTTGTTCCTCTTACTGATGTGGTTGTCTCAAGTGAAGTGGTTGTTTCAGATGATAAGCTTAATCTCAGTGGTGTTCCTGTTGACAGTGGTGTCCCTCCACCTGTTGTTGTGTCATATGAGGGAATTCAAGCTTCTACTTCTGCTTCTAGTGATAACATCAATGCTAGTGGGATTGCTGCTCCTACTGAAGTCATTATTTCACCAGATGGAACTGATGATTCTAGCGTTTCTCCCACTAAAGTTATTCTATCATGTTCAACCAATATTACTCTTTTTGTTGCTCCTATAGTTGTTCTTTCTTCACGGGAATGCATTAATGACATTAGTGTGCCAAAAGATGTGCCTGGTGACAGTGTTGTAGCTATTATTGTTGTTGTTGGTTCGATTGATGCAATTGATGACATTTCTGCTTCTGGTGACATTGTTGCTCCTATTGTTGTTCTTTCTTCACTTGAGTGCATTAAAGACAGTAGTGTGGCAAAAGAGGTGGCTGGTGACAGTGTTGGAGGTGCTACTGCTGTTGGTGGTCAAATGATGCAATTGATGACAATTCTGCTTCTGGTGACATTGTTGCTCCTACTGTTGTTCTTTCTTCACTGGAGTACATTAAAGACAGTAGTGTGGAAAAAGAGGTCGCTAGTGACAGTGTTGGAGATGCTAATGTTGTTGGTGGTTCAAATGATTTAATTGATGACAGTTCTGGTGTTGGTGTCATTCTTGGTTGTTCATCTGATGTGAATGACGCAAGTTCTTTTCCTGCTACTGTTGTTGGTGACAGTGTTAGGGCTGGTGACAATATTGTTGCCGATGTTGGTGTTTCTGCCAAAGAGAGTCTATTTGATAACATCGCTGATTTTATGCATATTGTATCTTCAGATGATGAAGAAGAGGTTCCGTTAAGGCGTTCCTATAGGGTTGCGAAATCTGCCCCTGCAGTCCATACTCCTCATACAAATCCGTGTAAACCAAAGAAGCCTCGCCTTCCTAAAGAACCAAAAAACACTTTTCTAACCAAAGAGGCTCGTACTGATTTTTATACCGGCTTTAGATCTCTTGGGTAATTATTTGTTTTTTTTTTTAATATCTATCTTCTCTTTTCATATTCTACTTCTTATAATAAGTTTATTTATCTTTATTTTTTTGTAGGCGTAATGGGATAATTAATGGGTTTACTGATGACATGAACAAGTCGTTTTTCAATGAGTTAGTGGGGAAGGGCTCATGGCCTCGTGATGTTGTAAGTTCATATTTTTCTTATTTGGTCCTATGTACATTCTTTTTGTTGTTGATTACATTTGGTGACACAATTTTGGTGACAATTAGAAATTATTCTTTTTCTTTTCATAGCATATTGATGAATCACTTCATCATTTGAGAAAGCTCCTTCACGACTTTCCTGAACAACATTCAAGCAATGTTATATAAGACACCATTTTTATTACCAAGATCAGGGCGTACGATCCTGATTTACTTACAAAATGAAGAAGGGTACCTTTTGTTTGCCATCTTTTTCTTCTTTTTTATTTTCTATTTCATCATATTATATCTACTCACTTTTTCTTTGCGTGTTTATTATATAGGGGTAGTTGTGGGGTTTAAACCATAAAGCACATTGAGCATCTTGTATTTGGTGATGACATGGATCTTATCAATGACGACTATGTTCAAGCCTATCGATAGAGGATTGCATCTGGTCTCTTCAGCAACAAATGGACATTTGTTTAGTTTAACACAAAAGTTTTTGTAGTTTGGACATTGTAGATTTGAAATTCGTATATACATTTATCTAATTATTGGATATTAAGTTGATGTAACCTGCATGGTGACACTTTGAAATACTTGCACCAAGTTTGTTGTATTTTGGAATGAATGTTTACATATTAATCTCTATGTTCCTTTTAATCATTTTCTGTGTATGACTTTTATATTTGTTAAGTATTCATAATTTCAATTCCATTTTAAAGTTTGATGATTTCTGGAGACATGTTCACTGTTTTTACTTTGGAGACATTGTTGGTGACATTGTTTTTATTCGTGCTTATGGTTACCTTTGGTTACAGAAGATGCATCTATATTTATTGAACTGTTTTGATGACATGTATTTAAAATCACATGTTATTTTGGTGACAGAAGATCATTCATGTGTATGACTTTTGGTGACACCATTTTTCCCAATGCTTTGATGATTTACATCACATGTATCTTTGCTTAGCATTATCTTCTTTAGGGTTATTGCTTCCCTTGTCCTAGGTTTGTCCATTTGGTGACACCATTACTTGTAGTGACACCATCCATTCTGATGACAAAATTTTGACATTGTTTTTACTGTGGTGACACAATATTTCCCACTGTTTTTATGTTTTAAAATACATGTACCATTACTTAGCATTAGCCCCTTTAGTATATTTGATTCCCTTGTCCTAGGGTTATCCATTTGGTGACACCATCCATTCTGATGAACAAATATTTTACACTGTTTTCACTGTGGTGACACCATATTTCCGATTGTTTCTACCTTGTAAACCACATGTACTATTGCTTAGCATTAGCCCCTTTAGTACATTTGATTCCCTTGACCTAGGGTTGTCCATTTGGTGACACCATCCATTCTGATGACAGAAGTTTTGACACTGTTTTCACTGTGGTGACACTATATTTCCCATTGTTTTCATGTTTTAAACCGCATGTCATGTACCTTTGCTTAGCATTATGCCCTTTTGTGTATTTTATCCTCTTGTCCTACGGTTGTCCTTTTGGTGACACCAGTACTTGTGGTGACACAATTACTTATGGTGACACCCTTCATGTCTTAACGAAGCACTGTAGACCACATGTCCTTCTGGTGACAGAATCCTTTACACTATTTTTAATTGTGGTTACAGAACTTGTGGTTACACCACAAGTTCTTTGTTGACAGATTTGATTGCATTGTATTTTAATTTGAGATTATATGTACTGAACAACACATGAATCATTTTGTTTGATTTTGATAAGAAACTAAAATTTGGTGACAGTTTATATAATGTGCAGTGTAAGAAACTGGTTACAGTTAACAATATATTCACTATAAGAAGAAAAAAAACATAAAATGTACCAAAACTCAATGTAGTATAAACTGTCTAGCTGTTCTGATGACTCTTAATTTGATCCTTTTCCTCTATATTCTCAGCTGGAGGCTTCAATTTTTTTTTTTGGTCGACCGCTTCTTTTGCGCACCAATGGTGGGTGACATTTTTGCTCTTTGGTGTCATCTGGCACAATCCACTATGCTGCATGTAACACTAGATATATTGTCTCTTGATAAGCCAATGTCCAAGCTTCATTTGTGTAATAATTGCTAATATGGCTCAAAACATTCAGTTTTTTATCTCTAATGACAACAAGCGCGTGTACACAAGGTATCTTGTCATAATCAAATACCTTACATGTACAAGATTTCTGCTTCAGATCAACAAGAACCCGATTCATGCCACCAACAACTTCAAACTGGAAGTCATTCAGTTGTTTAACAGTATACATTCCTGATTCACTGCATTTTATGTACACTGTATCACTTATTTTTTTTGGAAGCTCAAAGTTGTTCTTTTCAGATTCTTTTCTACGGTCATCGAACCATTTATTTAGTTTCTCTCGGATTGCATTCAGTAGTTCTATAATTGGGAATGATCTATCTTCACCGAATACACTATTGATTGTCTATGCATTGTTTGAAGTCGTCATATTGTAACTGTCAGCTTTTGAATAAGCTCTTGCCCATTTCTCAAACTTCAAATTTTCAAGAAATTTCTTTATATTGCTGTTGGTATTAGTAATGCATTCAAAGTAGGTGTTGAATTCCGCTACTGTGTAACTATTTGAAGCATTTTCAAACAACTCACAAAGACTCTTCTTCTTGAATTTTGACATTATATTTTTCTTCAAGTGCCATCTTCTTCTTCTTTTTTATTTTCTATTTCATCATATTATATCTACTCACTTTTCTTTGCGTGTTTATTATGTAGGGGTAGCTGTGGGGTTTAAACCATAAAGCACATTGAGCATCTTGTATTTGGTGGTGACATGGATCTTATCAATGACGACTATGTTCAAGCCTATCGATAGAGGATTGCATCTGGTCTCTTCAGCAACAAATGGACATTTGTTTAGTTTAACACAAAAGTTTTTGTAGTTTGGACATTGTAGATTTGAAATTCGTATATACATTTATCTAATTATTGGATATTAAGTTGATGTAACCTGCATGGTAACACTTTGAAATACTTGCACCAAGTTTGTTGTATTTTGGAATGAATGTTTACATATTAATCCCTATGTTCCTTTTAATCATTTTCTGTGTATGACTTTTATATTTGTTAAGTATCCATAATTTCAATTCCATTTTAATGTTTGATGATTTCTGGTGACATGTTCACTGTTTTTACTTTGGAGACATTGTTGGTGACATTGTTTTTATTCGTGCTTATGGTTACCTTTGGTTACAGAAGATGCATCTATATTTATTGAACTGTTTTGATGACATGTATTTAAAATCACATGTTAATTTGGTAACAGAAGATCATTCATGTGTATGACTTTTGGTGACACCATTTTTCCCAATGCTTTGATGATTTACATCACATGTATCTTTGCTTAGCATTATCTTCTTTAGGGTTGTTGCTTCCCTTGTCCTAGGTTTGTCCATTTGGTGACACCATTACTTGTAGTGACACCATCCATTCTGATGACAAAATTTTTGACATTGTTTTCACTGTGGTGACACAATATTTCCCACTGTTTTTATGTTTTAAAATACATGTATCATTACTTAGCATTAGCCCCTTTAGTATATTTGACTCCCTTTTCCTAGGGTTATCCATTTGGTGACACCATCCATTCAGATGATAGATTTTTTGACACTGTTTTCACTGTGGTGACACCATATTTCCGATTGTTTCTACCTTGTAAACCACATGTACTATTGCTTAGCATTAGCCCCTTTAGTACATTTGATTCCAATATCCTAGGGTTATCCATTTGGTGACACCATCCATTCTGATGACAGAAGTTTTGACATTGTTTTCACTGTGGTGACACTATATTTCCCATTGTTTTCATGTTTTAAACCACATGTTATGTACCTTTGCTTAGCATTATGCCCTTTTGTGTATTTTATCTTCTTGTCCTACGGTTGTCCTTTTGTTGACACCAGTGAAAACAATGTCACTGTGGTGACACCATATTTCTGATTGTTTCTACCTTGTATACCACATGTACTATTGCTTAGCATTAGCCCCTTTAGTACATTTGATTCCCTTGTCCTAGGGTTATCCATTTGGTGACACCATCCATTATGATGGCAGAAGTTTTGACACTGTTTTCACTGTGGTGACACTATATTTCCCATTGTTTTTATGTTTTAAACCACATGTCATGTACCTTTGCTTAGCATTATGCCCTTTTGTGTATTTTATCCTCTTGTCCTACGGTTGTCCTTTTGGTGACACAAGTACTTGTGGTGTGTTGTAGGAGGAAATCGAGAATGCAAATTGAAATATAAATAAAGCACAAGCAAACCAGATTCCGTCCCTTGCAAATGATTAAAAGACTTCCTCCCGATGCAGCAGTGGGAAGTCAGGATCGATCCACGAGGAAGCATGTCAGCGGATCCTAGGCAGCGGAGAAATCTCACAGAAGTGGTCGACAACAGGGGTCCTAGATCTCGAGTACAGTTGCTCGACAGAAGATCCGACAGTCGAATAGCGCAGCAGCAACTCGGCAGTTTTGGTCGATCTCGACAAAGGCTTGCTCGAGATCGAGTAGGGTCGTCGACGTCGGGTTGGCTCTTGTCGATCACCTGCACACAGAAGCTACGGCGATGCTGAATCGAGAATCAGTAACTCGAGATCGAGAAGTGCTAGTCGATCTCGAGGAAGACAGAAAACTAAAATGAAATAAAGTAAAACAAATGCTTTGGGATTCGAAATAAACTGTATGTAAAAGACTTCTAAGATTGGGGTTTGAGACAACGACAACCAAGCATGCATAAGGCAGAAATAAAACAGATAATCATGTAACTTGCATCGAAGGACTAAGCTTTCGCCTTTTCCAACAATTAGACAACTCTTTCAAGAAACCCTAATTGTCTCTATTGATTTTATGTTTACAATCCAAGTTGTTAGCATGGATCTCCACTAGATGGGTAATAAACACATAACAAGTAGTAGATGCTCAAAACATGATAAAAGTCAGATATTTACCTCAAATATGCATGGCTATCGTCGGGCTCGCCCCAACCCTAGAAGTGGGTGGACTACTCGCGCTTCATCGCAACCTCAGACATTGATTGAAAGGAAATAACTACTTGCATTAAATCAAACAGAGCTTACAACCAAAGGAAGCCAATTCCGCTCTCGCTTCACCAACTCCTCTTGGCCACTCACTCTGTCTCTCTCTACTTCTCCTACTAATTGTTGTGTGATTGAATGACTAGAAATCAGCCCCATGGGCTTTATTTATAGGCTTCTAAACCTTGCTATTCAAGGATAGAAACATCTATCTATATCTAAATCTATATCTATATCTAAAACATTAAAGATAAATAAATGCAATTACATAATTAAATCTAAAAAAGGGTATTATATCTAAAAGTCTTCAAGTGGATAAATCTTCTCTCCCATGATAGAACTTGATAAAATCGGATAGACTCGGCAATCATTAGCCCCAAGGAATCCCAAACCGAGTAGGATAGCTCAACGCGTTACGCGGCTTCTGGAAGGTTCCTCGATCTCGAGGAAGTTTCCTCGATCTCGAGTAAAACGGCGTCGTCGACTTCAGTGGCTTGGCATGTCGACGTCTTCCTCGGACTGGCTCGGACATTGCTCCTAGGGTGTCCTCGATCTCGAGGAAAGTCCTCGACATCGAGTTGAGTGGCTCATCGACTAGGTTGCTCGGCAGTGTCGGGTAGCCTCTGCTCGATGTTGTCCGGACTGGTGCTTCGGCCTTTGACGACATCGAGGAAAATCCTCGATCTAGAGTTGTGGTGTCTGGGTACCTAGCCAGGTCGGGTAGTTTCTCCTCGGCATCCTCGGGTATGCTCTCCTCGACTCCGGGTTATCTCCGAGGCTTTGTCGACATCGAGTTGGGTACTCGATCTCGAGGAAGGTTCTGGAGTCGATTTGGCTCGTCTTCAGCTTCTCGACATGGGCTCTTCGACTAGGGTGTGTCTGGGCATGATTTGTCGATATTGACTAAGGCTTGTCGATGTCGAGTAGCTTTGAGCTCCGGTCTTTTCTTCTTGGTTTTTCTCCCGAAATGGCTCCATATTCTGCAATATTAAACAGAAACTTATGTAGATCTCCATTTCTGACAAATAAGCATATGCTACATAAATTCGACATATTCCCAACCCTAAATATGCAAAATGTAAAGAATATGGAACTAAAATATGCATAAAGACATGGCTACTTTAGAGACATCAAATCACCCCATACTTAGACTTGCTTGTCCTCAAGCAATAACCAAACAATAACCAAGACCTACAACACATCCTTCAAGTCTTCGCCCTAGTCAAAAGCAACATCTTAAGTAGTAGCAATGTAAGACAAGTGAATTTAACGTCATCACACATATATAAGTGATCAATAGACATAGGCAATATAAATCCAACCTCACAGGAATAATGTGTTTACACTCAGCTCTCAATGTGTTTAGGCTATGAAGATCATCTCTCAACTCAATTCCATATATAATCTCATAAACATTGCAATTTAAATATAAATCCACTTCGCAACCAATTATGAAAATGCAACAAGAAGTATTAGGAGGACTTCGCTCAATAGAAGTCTTCAAAGAAGATTCCATTCGGCGGGGTTGTAATGGGGCTTGGTAAGAAATATAAGGGTATGGAATTATTTGGCCATGTGGTGCTTAATAAAATTCGGGAATCAAGACTCCTAAATCTCCAACACAACTCAACCAAACCATAACTCTTAATCACATGCATCAACTAAACTCTCCAATTTATCTCATTATCATTATTATATGTTTTAGTCTTGCTTTTGGTTTTACATGGTGAAATTTTAATTTTTATGTTATGCATTCATGGTTAAATTTTATGCATTTTAGTCTTTTATGCATTTTAGTCTTTTGTTATACTTTAGTCTTGTTTTTAGTTGCATAAGAAAGAAAAAAAAATAGAAAAAAAAAAATAGAAAATGTCGAAAAAAGAAAAAAAATGCATGTTTAATTTTTTGCATTGTCTTAGTTTTTATACATTAACTTAGATGTCCTATGATGATGAATAATGATTGACTTGATCATATAAATCCTATGGCATGTTTGGAAGGTTTAGCCTAAGTCCTCGAAATTGTTTTTATGTGGATTGTGAACTTGTGATGAAATTGAGCACATATGATCCTAAGCTAAAGGTTAAAATCCAACAAAAATTCTCCCAGCGAGAATTTTGGCCTTGTAGAGAGAACATTAAAAATCCCTCTGCTTTCTTGAGTGTATTTACACTTCCTATACATCTCTAAATGTTGTGATAGTTATTCAAAGTCAATGCATTTATATGATGATGTGAATGAGAATTAAATGATGGAGGCACCTTTTAAAGCCAATTTTATCCTCTATTTACCTACCCTGCATTATCTCTGCTTGAAGCCAAAACATTAGCTTGAGACTTTTATTGTGAACTCCACAAACTTATCCTTAGCCAAATTGAGCCTGACCCTCATTCGGGAATCAAGACTCCTAAATCTCCAACACAACTCAACCAAACCATAACTCTTAATCACATGCATCAACTAAACTCTCCAATTTATCTCAATGAAGCATGGAACCTTTCAAACTTCCTCAACCTCTCAAAAGTATGTATCTTGCGAATAATGAAAGAAATAAGGTAAATTTGGCTCATGCACTTTATTCACAAAGATATATACTTTTTTCTCTTCTTTTTTTTCGGATATTTTTTTTTGGAAACGAAAATAACATAATACTAGTGCATTTATAGGGTGAGCCAAAAGTCCTTTTACATAATATGCATAGCAAGATAAAAATATAAAACCAACCCATATCTCAATAAATTTCGAAAATCCTTCTTACTTGAAATGCAGCACAAGCTTATGCTTTCCACAAATCATCATTCCAACCAACTCTAAGTCTTAATTCCCAAATGGGGGTCAAGCTCAATTTGGCTAAGGATAATTTTGTGGACTTCACAATAAAAGTCTCAGGCTAATGTTCTGGCTTCAAGCAGAGATAATGCAGGGTAGGTAAAGAGAGGATAAAATTGGCTTTAAAAGGTTCCTCCATCATTTAATTCTCATTCACATCATCATATAAATGCATTGGCTTTGAATAACTATCACAACATTTAGAGATGCATAGGAAGAGTAAATACACTCAAGAAAGCAGAGGGATTTTTAATGTTCTCTCTATAAGGCCAAAATTCTCGCTGGGAAAATTTTTGTTGGATTTTAACCTTTAGCTTAGGATCATACGTGCTCCATTTCATCACAAGTTCACAATCCACATAAAAACAACTTCGAGGACTTAGGCTAAACCTTCCAAACATGCCATAGGATTTATATGATCAAGTCAATCATTATTCATCATCATAGGACATCTAAGTTAGGGTATAAAAACTAAGACAATGCAAAAAATTAAACATGCATTTTTTTTCTTTTTTCGACATTTTCTATTTTTTTTTATTTTTTTTCTTTCTTGTGCAACTAAAAACAAGACTAAAGTATAACAAAAGTCTAAAATGCATAAAATTTAACCATGAATGCATAACATAAAAATTAAAATTTCACCATGTAAAACCAAAAGCAAGACTAAAACATATAATAATGATAATGAGCCCTTCCCCCACCCCATACTTAAAATATACAGTGTCCCCACTGTATAAAATCAAATAAAAACAAGAGTAAAGGAAGGAACTCACAGAATAACACATCGAAGATGGCAGATCAGTGCAGGTTGAGGAAAGGGTCTTAGTCGATCTCGAGTACCAAACTCGATCTCGAGGAGGCTTCTGTGTCCAGTGGCTTTTGATGTCGAGGAGCTTCTGAGCTTTGTCGATATCGAGTTGGCCTACTCGATATCGAGGAGTGTCTGGGCTGCTCCTCCTTGTCGTTGTCGACTTGGCCTTCGTCGATTCTGACTGTTTTTCAGGGACTTCTTATTCCACTTTTCGCGATCCTTTTGTGCTTGCCGACCTTAGAAGTGTTAGATTGCACAAAAACAAGACTATCCACATGAAGTATTCTAAAAAACCAAAAGACAAAAAAAAACAAAACCAAAAAGTTCAAAAGTCCCAAAATTCATGAAGTCTTATATACATGCTCTAGATTTTAGAGTCGCTAGACCGACTTCTCCGTTTGCGCTCAAGGACCATTAGTGTGGGGCCCGCTCATGCTTGGCCCTTCTCCTGGATCATCTAGGTCCTGATGATAGTATGCAAGCTCATCTGACAGGTGGTTGCTTGCATAATCTTCCTTCTCTTTCTTCTTCTTCCTTCCAGCTCTTAATTTCCGCAAATTCTCTCGCCACAAGGCCTTACCTGAACTTACCTTTTCGGATCCAAAACAGAAATCTTCGGGCTTGGGGTTAGTCGATGTCGAGTACGGCTGGTCGACATCGAGTACACGGACCCCATACTTAGGCTCTTGGCAAGTCTGTGGCTCAGCAGAGGAATTCGACATCGACGAGTCTTGGTCGAGATCGAGGAACATCCTTGTCGAGATCGAGTTGCCTTTGTCGATCTCGAGTACAGTGCTGGTGCTTTCCTCCGTCGATTGCTTGGTCCCGTGGTTGCTGATGCTTTTTACCTCCAGCCATGAAATTTCCTCCTTTGCAGGGCCAAAAGAGAAATCTAAAACCTCATCGCCTATGGTGAAGGTGAGCGATCGATTCTTGACACTAATTCTGGCATCAGCAGTAGCTAAGAATGGTCTACCAAGAATAATAGGGCTAGTAGGATCTTCAGCACGGTCTATAATAAGGAAATCTGCTGGAACAAAGAATTTACCAACCTGGACGGGAACATTCTCAACTATACCTGTAGGGATGACCACGGTATTGTTTGCCATGTATAGTTTGGCATCCACAGGCTCTATGCGCCCTATCTTTACCTTCTGCCAAATTGATTAGGGCATGATGCTCACACTTGCTCCTAAATCACAGAGAGACTCACATTTATATTGTCCAAAACCCACAGTAACAGAAAACTTACTAGGGTCAGGTCTCTTTTCAGGGAAGTGGAGTACTTTGCACTAGCCTGCGATCTCTGAGATGGATCGCTTTTTGCTCAGGATTTCCTTCAGAAATTTGACATATCCAAGCATCTCTTGCAGGGCTTCTGTAAAAGGAATAGAGACATTCAGTTCTTGCAGCATATTAACAAAACGGTTAAACCTACCTGCAGTGGGATCTTTCTGTGCTTTAGAAGGGAAAGGCAGTGGCTTTTTCTGCTTCGGAGCCAGATCAGAGGTCGGAGGTGTTGCAGAGTCATCGACATCGGCCGGCTTTTCCTCGATGTCGACCAGGGGCTCCTCCACATCGAGTTGGGTTGTCGACCTCGAGTTGCTGGGCTGCGCAGTGGAGTCTGAACTTGGTCGAGTAGATGTTCCTCGAGATCGAGTTGGTCCTGCTCTTTGTCGAGTTGCTGTTCTGCCTTGTCTTGATGTTTCCCGACCTCTGGCTCATGTAATTGATGCCCACTTCTGAGTTTGATAGCTGCGACGTGTCCGTTCTTCCCCTTAGGATTTGGTTCTGTCTGCCTAGGGAGCTGTCCGGATGGTCATGGGATCTGTGCGGCGATTTGACCCATCTGGGTCTCTATTCCCCTTTTCCAGATGTCCAGTTCTCCAAATTTTGTAGTGATGTTCTGGAACTGGTTGTTGATAGTGCCTTGATTCCGACGCATCTCCTCAAGGATGAGCTGCAGATCGTCCTTCTTTTGATCCCTTTCTGGATGTCCTGGAGCTCTGTAGGGTGGGGAGTTCCTAAGGGGACCTTGGTTCCACTGTTGTTGATAGAACCTTTGATCTCCCATGTAGCGATTGGGACCCCCAGCGTAGGCTACCTCTTCATGTGTCTCTACCAACCTGACTTGCTCAGTGTGTGGGCACTCAGTAGTGGTGTGCCGCTGTGATCCGCATTCGATGCAAGGCTGATTGACAGACAGATATTTGACTTGCTTGAGGAGTTTGCGATTCTGGTCTCTGTAGAACTGCTCCCTGACATCTGGGTCAATCTCCTTTGATGGCTCATAGAGTGGCATAGATGGTGCTGGCCTGGCATAGGAGTTCTCCTCATAGTTTGCAGTAGACCCATATTTGTTGTCATAATTGGTGAGCTTGTCGAGCACACCCCAGGCGTCAATTGGTGGCATCGTCAGATACTCATAGCGAGTATACTGGTTGATTCTGTCCTTGGTGACTTGGTCAAGAGAGTTGAAGAAGATCTCCTGAATGACGTAGGGTGGCTGTCCATGAGTAGGGCAAGATCGCAGCAGTTCTTTATAGCGTTCCCATGCCTTTGCTAGCGGCTCCCCATGCTTCTGTTTGAAGGCTGTGATCTTCTGGCGGAGGAGTGCTATCTTTGCAGGAGGGAAGAATTTGTTCAGAAACTCTTGCTCTACTTGGGCCCATGTTGTGAGTGATCTTGGTTTCAGCCCTTCAAGCCACTTCAGCGCAGGTCCAGCGAGAGACCAGCGAAAAGCCTTCATCTTGACATATTCCAGAGTTGTACCTTCAGCAAGAGTACGGCACATGTCAGAAAAATTGGTAATATGTTCAAGAGGACACTCATTAAATTTGCCATTAAAAAGCATTATTTTTAAGCTCTATAAGAAATTGAGTGCGAATTTCAAAAGAGTTTTCAGAGATTAGAATCGCCGATTCAGGCACGACGAGAGTTGGATGCATATAATCCTCTGCAGTGGTTGGGTATTGGGCAAGCTCAGCTTCTGCTTGCCTTGCGCGCTCAGCTTCTTGTTCCCTTCCAGCTCTCTCAGCAGCGATAGTAATATCCCTTGCGGCTAGTTCCCTTGTGAGCCTTTCAATCAGCTGTTCTTGTTTTTCTGCGGCCGCCATGGCTCTTTGTAGTTTAGCTCTGATGTGTAAAAGGCGTTCCGATTCGTCTATGTCGTCAAACTCAGGTGGTTGACCAGAACGGCGCATACACCTGTAAAGTAACTCAAAGTAGACGTGAGATTTAACTACCTAAGGCGCGAATGATTGCTTCCCCGGCAACGACGCCAATTTGTTGACAGAGAGGAAATCGAGAATGCAAATTTAAATATAAATAAAGCACAAGCAAACCAGATTCCGTCCCTTGCAAATGATTAAAAGACTTCCTCCCGATGCAGCAGTGGGAAGTCAGGATCGATCCACGAGGAAGCGTGTCAGCGGATCCTAGGCAGTGGAGAAATCTCACAGAAGTGGTCGACAACAGGGGTCCTAGATCTCGAGTACAGTTACTCGACAGAAGATCGGACAGTCGAATAGCACAGCAGCAACTCGGCAGTTTTGGTCGATCTCGACAAAGGCTTGCTCGAGATCGAGTAGGGTCGTCGACGTCGGGTTGGCTCTTGTCGATCACCTGCACACAGAAGCTACGGCGATGCTGGATCGAGAATCAGTAACTCGAGATCGAGAAGTGCTAGTCGATCTCGAGGAAGACAGAAAACTAAAATGAAATAAAGTAAAACAAATGCTTTGGGATTCGAAATAAACTGTATGTAAAAGACTTCTAAGATTGGGGTTTGAGACAACGATAACCAAGCATGCATAAGGCAGAAATAAAACAGATAATCATGTAACTTGCATCGAAGGACTAAGCTTTCGCCTTTTCCAACAATTAGACAACTCTTTCAAGAAACCCTAATTGTCTTTACTGATTTTATGTTTACAATCCAAGTTGTTAGCATGGACCTCCATTAGATGGGTAATAAACACATAACAAGTAGTAGATGCTCAAAACATGATAAAAGTCAGATATTTACCTCAAATATGCATGGCTATCGTCGGGCTCGCCCCAACCCTAGAAGTGGGTGGACTACTCGCGCTTCATCGCAACCTCAGACATTGATTGAAAGGAAATAACTACTTGCATTAAATCAAACAGAGCTTACAACCAAAGGAAGCCAATTCCGCTCTCGCTTCACCAACTCCTCTTGGCCACTCACTCTGTCTCTCTCTACTTCTCCAACTAATTGCTGTGTGATTGAATGACTAGAAATCAGCCCCCTGGGCTTCATTTATAGGCTTCTAAACCTTTCTATTCAAGGATAGAAACATCTATCTATATCTAAATCTATATCTAAAACATTAAAGATAAATAAATGCAATTACATAATTAAATCTAAAAAAGGGAATTATATCTAAAAGTCTTCAAGTGGATAAATCTTCTCTCCCATGATAGAACTTGATAAAATCGGATAGACTCGGCAATCTTTAGCCCCAAGGAATCCCAAACCGAGTAGGATAGCTCAACGCGTTACGCGGCTTCTGGAAGGTTCCTCGATCTCGAGGAAGTTTCCTCGATCTCGAGTAAAACGGCGTCGTCGACTTCAGTGGCTTGGCATGTCGACGTCTTCGTTGGACTGGCTCGGACATTGCTCCTAGGGTGTCCTCGATCTCGTGGAAAGTCCTCGACATCGAGTTGAGTGGCTCATCGACTAGGTTGCTCGGCAGTGTCGGGTAGCCTCTGCTCGATGTTGCCCGGACTGGTGCTTCGGCCTTTGACGACATCGAGGAAAATCCTCGATCTAGAGTTGTGGTGTCTGGGTACCTAGCCAGGTCGGGTAGTTTCTCCTCGGCATCTTCGGGTATGCTCTCCTCGACTCCGGGTTATCTCCGAGGATTTGTCGACATCGAGTTGGGTACTCGATCTCGAGGAAGGTTCTGGAGTCGATTTGGCTCGTCTTCAGCTTCTCGACATGGGCTCTTCGACTAGGGTGTGTCTGGGCATGATTTGTCGATATCGACTAAGGCTTGTCGATGTCGAGTAGCTTTGAGCTCCGGTCTTTGCATCTTCGTTTTTCTCCCGAAATGGCTCCATATTCTGCAATATTAAACAGAAACTTATGTAGATCTCCATTTCTGACAAATAAGCATATGCTACATAAATTCGACATATTCCCAACCCTAAATATGCAAAATGTAAAGAATATGGAACTAAAATATGCATAAAGACATGGCTACATTAGAGACATCATGGTGACACAATTACTTATGGTGACACCCTTCATGTCTTAACAAAGCACTGTACACCACATGTCCTTCTGGTGACAGAATCCTTTACACTATTTTTAATTGTGGTTACAGAACTTGTGGTTACACCACAAGTTCTTTGTTGACATATTTGATTGCATTGTATTTTAATTTGAGATTATATGTATTGTACAAAACATGAATCAATTTGTTTGATTTTGATAAAAACTAAAAGTTGGTTACAACTTATATAATGTGCAGTGTAAGAAACTGGTTACAGTTAACAATATATTCACTATAAGAAGAAAAAAAAACATAAAATGTACCAAAACTCAATGTAGTATAAACTGTCTAGCTGTTCTGATGACTCTTAATTTGATCCTTTTCCTCTATATTCTCCAGCTGGAGGCTTCAATTTTTTTTTGAGGCCGACCGCTTCTTTTGCGCACCAATGGTGGGTGACATTTTTGCTCTTTGATGTCATCTAGCACAATCCACTCTGCTGCATGTAACACTAGATATATTGTCTCTTGATAAGCCAATGTCCACGGTTCATTTGTGTAATAATTGCTAATATAGCTCAAAACATTCAGTTTTTTATCTCTGATGACAGCAAGCGCGTGTACACAAGGTATCTTGTCATAATCAAATAACTTACATGTACAAGATTTCTACTTCAGATCAACAAGAACCCGATTCATGCCACCAACAACTTCAAACTGGAAGTCATTCAGTTGTTTAACAGTATACATTCGTGATTCACTGCATTTTATGTACACTATATCACTTATTTTTTTTGGAAGCTCAAAGCTGTTCTTTTCAGATTATTTTCTACGGCCATTGAATCATTTTGTTAGTTTCCCTCGGATTGCATTAAGTAGTTCTATAATTGGGAATGATCTATCTTCACCGAATACACTATTGATTGTCTCTGCATTGTTTGAAGTCGTCATATTGTAACTGTCAGCTTTTGAATAAGCTCTTGCCCATTTCTCAAACTTTAAATCTTCAAGAAATTTCTTTATATTGTTGTTGGCATTAGTAATGCATTTAAAGTAGGTGTTGAATTCTGCTACTGTATAACTATTTGACGCATTTTCAAACCACTCACAGAGACTCTTCTTCTTGAATTTTGACATTATATTTTGCTTCAAGTGCCATCTACAGTAATAATGCTTAGCATTTCGGTAAACCAACTCTAACGCTCTTGCAATGCTTTAATTTAATGACGGTCAGAAACAAAAACCAATTCTTCACTTGATGGGATGACTGTTGCAAGCTTTATGAAGAACCACTCCCAAGAGGAGTTGTTTTCTGAGTCAACCACTGCAAAGCTAATAGGGTAAATCTGATGATTTGCATCTTGTGCGGAAGCTGTGAGGAGAGTGTCTTTGTATTTTCCTTTTAGAAATGTACCATTTACCACAAGTACTTCCAGCTCTTCACTTGATGGGATGACTGTTGCAAGCTTTATGAAGAACCACTCCCAAGAAGAGTTGTTTTCTGAGTCAACCACTGCAAAGCTAATAGGGTAAATCTGATGATTTGCATCTTGTGCAGAAGCTGTGAGGAGAGTGTCTTTGTATTTTCCTTTTAGAAATGCACCATTAACCACAAGTACTTGTCATATTGAGTCTGATTACAGTTTTGCGGATATCAAACTTATCTAAAAAATATTTGGTTACAGTGATCAAACTCACTTTTGATGACATGCCTGTAATGTAGCTACTGCGATCAAAATTGATGACAGTATTCCCATCTCAAACAACAATAGTACTCGAGATTACATAAAAAGGATGTATTAGTTGTGATTAAATCTAAGAAATCCATTGATGCCAGACATACAAATTTAATCAAACCCAGCTATCATAATGTAAGAATTTGTACCGTTCACAGAATTGGGAATGCACGGATACATTGTCCAAATGCAATGAACAAATACTTGAACCTTGATTGGGAGTCAACTTGAATGAAGGTGACAGTTCCAGCATTATGTTGGTTTAAGACACAACAATATGCTGGAAATAATTAAAAGCTTTCTTCTGATGACCTCTTTACCATCGTTATTGCTGCATCACGAGCTTTCCAGGATTTCCAATAGGTCACATTTATTTTAAGTCAGTTCTTATGACGTTTCTAATCTGACTTGGAGTTGGCCCCTTTTTGATGTCTTCATATCTGTTCATATGATGTAAAAGAGTCAATAAAATATGAAAGGAGGAGTGATTACAGGAATGAATTACATTATATTTCACCTTGGTTTGATCTTTTCAGCTACAAGTTTGTAGTTAGGAGCACGACGTACGTTTTCCAGTCCTTACTTCCAAACTGCAACTATGTTCTTGATTGTATTTCTTAATTTGAAATATAGTTGACCCACTTAATATGGCACCATGAATTTTCCAACTGCAACTCTCATTAACACAAACTGTTCTGTAATAACTTGGTGTTGTCTTTTTCACCCTGTAAGCAAACGTTTCTTGTGCATCCAACAATGCAATAGCATTTTTTAGATCTTCCTTTGGTCTGAACAGTTGTCCCAAAGCTATAAGAATGCCCCCTTTTCTTGATGTCACTCTCAATCTCGGTATCATCTCCATTATCACCTGTATCATTGGCATCATTTATGTAGTCTACATCATCATTATGCACATAAAAGTTGTCTTCCATTACACATGTATCCTTGAAATAGTTGTCAACATGTAAAACCAACTGGTTTTCATCATTCATAGAGTTTGTAACCTGATCTTCAATGATTTCCTTTACAACAGTAGCATATAAAGGCAATGTCTAATTCACTTCCTTCAATTCACTAATTTGAAAGAAACTGCTCAAATTAGTGTCATTCTCAATCAAAAAAGGCTTCATAGTTTTCTTGAAATTATGCAAGTGACTGATTTGAAGAATAGGAGCCAAACTGACATTGTTGATGAATTTGTTAATTATCTCAGTCTTCATCTCATACATACTCATAGGCTGACGGGTGACAATCACTTTTGATGACACATTCCCAACAAAAACTAAATCATCTTCTTCCATTTTCCATTCTCCTTCGAATTTTACTGTCAGCAGATTGACATCCATTAATTATACCTGTTTTCTGGTGACATCTCTTAAATTTAATACATATACTTTGATGGAACAATTTTAATCAAACTCAACTACGGTGATGACAGGCATCCAATTCTAATCAAACTGAGATTAATATCAAATTTAGCTACTGTGATGACAGACATCCAATTTTAGTCAAACTGAGATCAAAATCAAATTGGGTTTAGCTACTGTGATGACAAGCATCCAAGTTTAATCAAACTGAGATCAAAATTAAATTTAGCTACCTTGATGACAGGCATCCAATTATATTCAAACTAAGATCAAAATCAAATTGCATTTAGCTACTGTAATGACAAGCATCCAATTTTATTCAAATACAGCCATCACAATATTCAAAACATAATTCGGGATTAAAGTACAACAATCACCAAATTAGCTACTGAGATGAAAATCATCAACTGAGATCAAAATTGATGACAATATTCACATCTGAAACAACAAACAAGCACAAATTCGATATTTACCTCTTTTGAAATCTGAATTCTGGATTACAGTGCTATAACCGAGCACAAATTCATTGTAGTTTGATGACTGATGGCGAAATCGATGATGATTGATGAAGAAATTGGCGTTCCTGCTCCAGATCGAGATCAAAATCTTCGAAATCGAGGAGAACGGGGATGCCTGGTGGTCTTCGTCGTTCCGTGAATATGAAGAAATGGAGGAGACCAGGGATGCATCAGGAAGAAAGAAGAGGTTATGAAGTCAGAGGTAAAAGTGTCATAATGGCCATTTTGCAAAATGCATTACAAAAATGGACATTTTGCAATATGCCATTATGAAAAGGGACACATACCAAAAAAATCCTAATTTTATATAGCCCTAAAGTGACATCTTGGTGCTTTATATTTGGTGTTGTTTTATTAAGTAAGGGCAAGTTTTTATTATAATGTATTGCCTCCATTTAAAGTAGATTCAAGAATTTTAAATCTTGAACCCATAGTTATATCTAGCCCTAAAGTGACACCTTTTGTCTTAATTTTAAATCTTGAACCCATATTTATATTATATAACCCTAAAATACATCTTGTTGCCATACATCTAATCTTAGTTTATTAAGTAGACTCAAGTTTTTATTATGGTGTTTTATTGCCTCCATTTAAAGTAGGTTCGAGATTTTTAAATCTTGAACTCGTAGGTATATATAGTTCTAAAGTGACATCTTGCTGCCTTACATTTCATATTGGTTTATTAAATAGGTTCAAGTTTTTTTCATGGTGTATTGCCTCCCTTTAAAGTTGCTTCAAGATTGAACTCATAGTCATATATAGCCCTAAAGTGACATCTTATTGTCTTACATTTCATTTTGGTTTATTAAGTAACTAGGTTCAAGTTATAAAATGTTGAACATAGTTATAAAAATCTAGAATCTATAGTTATATAAAATACAGTTTACTTTATATTTCCATTTCCATTACCCTAAAATATGTTTGCATAAGCTTAATTCTATCGTACATCCATTTTCAAGTGTTACTCAACAATTTTTCAGTGATCATCATGTTGCACTTGCTTTCACCATCAATCTAAAACACTGAAGCTCTTATATTGTTAATTTGCATAAACATCAGTTCAGATTCCCATGTTGTGCACCAAACAATCCAGTGGATCAGAGCAAGAGAACAATATCACAACCTTTTGATCGTGCATTTCCCGAAAAATGAATCAAACATGCTCACTGAGATACAAAATACTTTAAACATGCAATTAAACATCTCATATCTTAGCAGCATCGAATGCAACCAAAAAAAATAATCAGCGGATAAGTCAAGATCTATGTTCCCATCAAACAAGCCTCTTGATTTTTTCCAAGCACCCAAAAATCAGCTGTCTTGGATTGGATCTATGGTTGGAGAGTCTAACAGCAAGGATTCCTGATCTTTAATGAACCGCACATCACAACATCGTTTTTAGGTTCTTCTTTAGCAGGAGTATTGCCAACCAAATTGACATGTTTTTCAGCCAAACGACCCCTCGTTTGCTCTCTACAATCCATCCAGATTAATTAAACAATCCTAAATCGAAAGTTGGAACAAATTTCGGTAGATTCTAAGAATTATTTACCTAGCTTATTAGCAATTGCACAGGAGCCCTAAAACCATTGGAATGCTTCTTCTTCATCCATGTCGAGCCATATGAAGACCTTCTGGACCTGAATCGATTCCCTTCAGGCCGGAGATGGAGCCGTGGTGAAGCCTGCCGGTGATGGACTTGTCGTAGTGGACCAAGTAGTCAATCAAGAGATAGCAGGGCTTGTTGAGATCAACGATTGAGAAGCCGTCGTCGTCAAGTGTGTAGGAGTGGACGGAGGCCGGCGAGAGGCTGCTGGGGAAGCTGAATTTGGGAAGGATTTGGAAGACGGTGGGAGAACCGGAGGAGCTGGAGAGGACGCGGAGGACGAAGAAGGAGGTGAAGAAAAGGGAGATGGTGGATGGAACAACCATGGCGGAATTGATGATGAACGGCGAGACTGCAACTCTGCAAGGCGAGAGATCGAAAGACACAGGTTAATTGAGGAAACGATAGAAATAACTTTATTTGTTTTAACGTCCGTGCAACCCTAATTTTATCTCCAACCAATCAAATTCCTCCTTACGGTTTTTACCCTAATTTTTTGTTTTCACCGGAGTCAATCCGTGTATATAATATATATATATATATATATATATATATATATATATATATATATATATATATATATATATGGAAAGGTTCCAATGAAACGGATAATACGGTGTAACGGTGAAACGAATAAATATTGGGTCATATTCATATGAATATATAAATATGAATATTATGCTATGTGAACATGAATATGATTTAAATATATATGGGTATATGAATATGTTATTATTTATATTCACAATATATAAAGTGAATAACTCCATATTCATATCCACACACCACAATATTCACATATTCATATCCACATAATGCCATATTCATATTAATATAACAAAATATTCATTCGTTTCACCGTATTCTTTGTTTCATTGGAACTCTTGCCTATATATATATATATATATATATATATATATATATATATATATATATAGGGAAGCTTTAAAATCTAAAACATCTTTAACGTGTAAAATTTGCTTAACGTGTAAAATTTTCAAATCCCACGTAAACATACGCGCGTCCAACGGTAGAAGCAGCGTCACTCTCGGACTCCCGCACCCACACCCACCTCGAGCCACCTCCGGCCACCAGCGACTAGCCGCCCTCGAGCCCACCTCGGTGCGCAACCCCCGAGCCCTGGCTTGGCCTGGTTCGAGCCCATACGCGCCCACCCTGACCATTCGAAGCCTCACGTCACATCTTCGCTCGTCGGCCACCCACGCCACCCACGAGCCACCTCCGGCCACCAGCCCTCACCTGCTCGAACCCCCTCCCTCAGGCGCACCCCCCGAGACCGGAACCCCCATGGTTCGAGCCCAGCTGAGCTCACACCGAGCCCATCTCCCCCATAAGTGTTGTTCGACATTTTTGGCTTGAAATACCTTCGAAATCCCGATTTTGCTCCTTGTTTCAACTTGAATTCGGTAGGATTTATAACCCTAAATTTGTTTATTACAATTATTAAGATTGTTTGAATGATTTAGGTTGAGATTTAAAATCTAGGGTTTGATTTAGGAGCGGAATTTGGGGCTTTTTGCCAAAAGCCAAATTGATTGAAATTGATGATATGGTTGTGTTGTTGGGTTGATTTTGAGCTAATTTGATGTTCATATCATTGTCAAATTATTTATAGATCATTAGCTAATTGGATTTTAGAATTTTATAGTGCGATATGCTTTAGAATTTGGGGTTTTATGCCAAAAACCAAATTGACTGAAATTGATGATATGTTTGTGTTGGTGGGTTGATTTGGAGCTAATTTCATGTTTGTAGGATTGTTAAATTGTTTATGGATCATGATCTAATTGGATTTTAGAATTGTTTTGCGATATATTTTAGAATTTGGGGTTTTTTTGCCAACATCCAAATTGATTGAAATTGATTATATGGTTGTGATGTTGGGTTGATTTGGAGCTAATTTCATTTTATAGCATTGTCAAATTGTTTGTGAATCATGAGCTAATTGAATTTTAGAATTTTATTACGATATGCTTTAGGTCGATTAGGTTCTTCTATTTTAGCATGAAAATCATAATTTAGCCTATTAGCTCAATTGGTAGAGCAGTGTGCATTTGCACAAAGATGTGGGTTCAAATCCCACATAGGTTACATAATAGACAAGAGTGCAACAATCGCAAATTGTTAATCATGCACATTATAATCTTAGTTATGCACTTTTTAACCTTAATTATGCACATTTTAATCTTATTTATGCACTTTAATTTTAAAAGCTTATGCGTAAAAAAATCGATTTCAAACTCACATCTATCACCCTAAATTATCCGAGAGGTGAACCCAAACTCTCAAAAGTAAAAAAAAAAACAAAATTAAAACATCGATTTCAAAAGCACATCTTTTGTCTTATTAATGCACATTATGATCTTGCATTTGCACAATTGTATTCTAAATCTGCACAATTGTATCTTACTTTTGCACAATTGTAGTTTAAATTTGCACAATTGTATCCTACTTTTGCACACTTGTATTCTAAATGTGCACATTAAAATTTTATTTTTTACACTTTATATTCTTATATTTGAACTTTAAAGTTGCACAAATGCACTTCACAGTTGCACAAATGCACTTCACAGTTACACAAATGTACTTCACAGCTGCACAAATACACTTCACAGCTGCACAAATGCACTTCACAGTTGCACAAATGCACTTAACAGTTGCACAACTGCACATTATAATTTTATTTTTGCACCTTATACTATTCACGAAGAGAAACATAATAAGAGATACCACATAGATAGTCTATACGGGGTTTGAACACGCATCTTTGTGCGTAGGCACATTGCTCTCCCATTTTGAGCTAATAGGCTTTAGTCCAAAACATCAAAAGGCTTAAGCAGGACAATGTGGAAAAGATAAACAAAGAATATTTGCAATTTATTATCCTAAAATGAATCAAATTCAGCATCAAAAGTGCATCCGTTTTGCTATCTCTTATGTATGCACTATTATCTCCTAAGTTAGCACATTTTCTATCTAATATTGCACTTAAATATCACCAAGTCCTAATGAAATAGATACCCGGAGTTTAACAGAACAAAGGTGGACTGATGAAAATTTAAGAATGGCCATTGAATTTGATGCATTCTGATGCGGGACCATCTTCTACAGCTCCAGACACACCCATCATTCTTGGAGAAGGACCCATGACTCGAGCAAGGTTCAACTCCCCGAGCCAACATTGAGCAAGGTTCAACTCCCCGAGCCAACATTGAAGACATATATGTGCATTGGAGTGCATAATGAGGCCGAGCCACCTTAGACATAGCTTGGGCCGAATTTACTAAGTGTTATTTCCCATTTTCAGCTTAAGTGATCTATTGGGCTGAATTGGGCTTTTTTAGTCATTCTTTTTAGAAACCTTATTTATTTATGTTCTTAGGTTTATTTTAAAGCCCATTAGTAATTAGATCTATCTAGTTCTATCTACTATGGCCGGCCAGAACAGCCCTTAGGCCCTATATATTTTCGATTCTTCCATGTAAACAACTTGGAACATTGATAATAGAATTCTATTCTTCTCAAACGTGTGAAACACTAGAGAGAGAGATCTGATCGAATTGAGCAGTGCTCTTCAGGATCTCGAACCGATTGATAATCTCAGCTTGGTTTGCTTTGCCGTTCATCAACTTCGCAAGAATTGGTGATCCGAGTATCCACAAGCCCCCTCCTTGTGCTTTCAAGTTGTCCGCTTGATTGTGTAGGGTTGTAGAGGCGGGTTGTGTAGACATTGGTATTGGTTCCTACCCTCTGAGGAGGCCTGGGGTCTTTATCTTGTTCTGCATAGATCGACTCAGTCCTTATCAGGTCGTGTCTTTTCATTCTTTCATATCAATTTCGAGTCTTTCTTTATTGTCGAGTCTTTGCATTCTTGATCGATCTTGAACTGTTCTTGGTCGAATCTTGAGAGTCTTGTTGAGTTCTTGATCATTCTTGATTGTTTCTTGCAGATCTTGAATCATCTTGTTGAGTCTTGCTTGTGTCGACATCAACAGCCCCTTGGTTCTTGGTGTTTCTTGCATTTCTTGCTTCAATCTTGCTGTGTTTCTTGAGTCTTTCTTTATTGTTTCTTGCTTGTTGTCGAAGATCGGACCAACCTGCGGCTAACCCCATATCACATTCAATAGGCCAACAATATTTTATCCAGGTAAATGATTTAAACAAAATTCTATAAGGCGCACATGTTTTTATTTTATTTCAGTACACAAGTCCCTATGCAAGTGTTTCCTTTCCTTAAGCAACAAACAATGCAAAATCTTTATCATACCTTGACAAAGCCTTCACTTAGCAGATAAGAATCTCCCACGATGAGTGCTTTGTTGGTCTGGAAACAATGTTGCAAGTTTATTACGATAATTCACAAAAAAAAACACGAAAAGAAATACTAAAGCTGGAAAAAATAACAATTATAGCAAAATGACCTTAAGTGCTAACTGAATGGAGGGACACAATGACAAAATCTTAGATGCATCTTGAGATGCTAGTGATGAGGGCAAGACAGACATTGAATCAAACCTGCAATAGTCAGTAGATAGGTTACAACATGTAAAAGAACAAAGCAGCACAACAAAACAGAACGTCAAAAAAGGAGGGAAGAAAAGTTCTTCACCAAGTGATCTTTGAAGGAATAAGATTAGTAAACATGGGCTACTAATGTAACTGAAACAGATTAAGAAAGAAATGTGATATATAAGAAGGCCTAGACCAGAGAATGAGAAACTTGTTGCTGATGAACACAGCAAAGGCCATGAGCAACACCATAACCCCTTTTAGGCTTCTCAATAAATTCTCTAACTACAAATACCATCTTATTTTATCTTGAACACTACAGTAACCCATGAACCATTTACCAGTTCTTGAGCACTCTATACTAAATCACATATACACACTAAGGTATTTCATTGGATATTTTAATATGAAAATTGTATTCAAGACAAGTCATTTTTCATTTAAAATAAGTTTCACCAACAACTGCCATTTAAAAGTGAAAATTTTCATTTAAAAATTTCACCAAGAGCTGTCAATTGGCAACAACACTATAGACATGAAAAAAGGAATATAATCTATCAATAAAGGACTCAATTTCTAGTTGAGATTATAAAACTTGGAAATCAACTCATAATCAACTCAGCTTCTTTCATGTCAATTGCGCTTAGGGCCTCATCTAGCAGCATTATCTCCACCTTCCGCACAAACGCCTTTGTAACCGTAGAAATCAACTCACAATTATCAAACTAAAATTTGTTTCAATCACTAAAGTCTTGGTGCAATTTGAAAAAGAGGCATTTTAACAAACACCTTGAGTGCAATAGAACGGAACAAAACATAATCAGTTGAGAATCAAATCAAACTAAACTTTAAATTCATAAGATGAATATAACATCTCCATTTACATTCAGTCTACCAGCATTTTGAATCAAAAATTCAGATTGCTACAACAAGCAATTGCAGAAAAATAATAACAATTCAGATTTTTACTTGGAACAATTGCAAAATCAAGTAGTGGCAACAATTCAGATATTATTTGGAAGACACTTGTGCAACTCCATGAATCTTGTGGATGAGCAAGTAATATGTGAATATTCCAGTTTGTGTTACCTTTTCCTCAGTTAAGAACAATAATTCCAAATCCAACTAAAAAAACTCTCAACCAATCTAATTCAATAAGAAATCAAGGGTACCTGCGCAGCCCAATCCCACGACCAAACGGATTCGGAGGTATGGTTGGCATCGAAATCGGATTCCTGATTGGAATCGCTTGGATTCGGCCTCGAGGCGGAGAGAGAGAGGAGAGGAGGCACGACCAGACGACGTGGCGGAGGCGGAGCACAAGCGGAGGAAGACGAGGCATCGGAATCGGCGGAGAGAGGTCTTGATCCGGTGGCCGAAGGTTTGTTTCCGGGTAGCACACGAGAGGGAAGAGGAGTTGCTCCCCGAGCCGGCGTTGCCATGGGAGGAGGCGAAGGAACTGAGCGCGTTGCCATGGGAGGAGGCAAATTGCTAATTTTGGGAGTAGCTTGTCCTAATTTAGGAATTTTACACGTTAAGCATATTTTACACGATAAGGACTTTTTACATTTGAAGGAATCCCTATATTAATATATATATATATATATATATATATATATATATATATATATATATATATGTATGTATGTATATATATATATATGTATGTATATATATATATATATATATATATATATATATGTATATATGTGTATATATATATATGTATGTATATATATATATATATATGTATATATGTGTATATATATATATGTGTATATATATATATATATATATATATATATATATATATATATATATATATATATATATATATATATATATATATATATATATATATATATATATATAGATCTGGGTGGATTGAATGACCGAGATTACGCCATGTGTGCGTCTTTAAAAAAAAAGAAAAAAAAAGAAAAACAAAAAAGGGAAACCAAAGAAGAAAGTGGGCGCGTGCAACCGAAAGGTTATTAAAACCCTAGAAGACCAAAATCATCCTTGTTCAACGGCAATGAGGTACCAGCGAACGTGTACCAGCGGCGCTCACCCCCACCACACCGAAAGTGTACCAGCGGCGCCTATTCCGGCCCACAGGCATCGATTGGAGCGGCCACCGGTGCGTAGCAGCAAGGCAGGCGAGCGGAGGCGCATCCCGTCTCAGCCTCAGTCCTCCGTCCAGCGACGCCGGTCACAAAATCTGACCTCCATCCTCCGTCTCGGCTTCAGGCCTCAGTCCTCCATCCCGTCTCGGCGTCGATTGTGACCTGGGTGCCTTCTTTGTTCGGTTGGTTCAATTATAGAAGAGGACTCCATCAATGGATAAGGACTAAGGATAAAGCTATTTGGATTTTTTTTTTGAATATTTAGGGTTTTTATTGGTTAATAAGTTGTAATTCATCTCTTTGGTTTGAATTTTTCTGCGATTTTGGTTGTTTTGTTGAATGATTGCTTGCTTCCGTTTAATATAGGCTATTTTGGGTGATTAATTTGGTGTTTTTGGATAACAGCGTGTGATTCATAATTTTGATTGTCACCGAATTACACATTGATATGGTATTATGTTGCTGATTTTGACAGAATTGTACTTGGTTATGGTCTTTTATTTGAGTGTAATCATGATTTGTGTGCAAATATGGTGATTATTAAGGGTTTTCTTTGGATAAGAAATAGTGAATTAGATGTTTGGGTTTTGAATGTGGAGGTTTTTCCCAACATTATCCGGCTTTGTGTGATTATTCGGCGGCATAGGTGTTTTTTGTTAGGGTTACCGTTTGTTTGATATATCAATCTATGGTGTATTATATATTCAGTTAAATAACAACGTTTATTCATAAGAATTGTTGTTTTTTCCATTAAAAGTTCCACAAGATTGAATGCAACGATGGGTATTTCAGAGCAAACATACGAGTTTGAGATTGTGGAAGATTGGTAGTTTGATATGGGTTTTTTTTATGGCTTGTAATTTGTATAGGTGGGTATTGGTTATTTTGTGTTAACATTTCATTGAGATGATAAGGAATCTGGATTATTCGGTTAAATAACATCTATTATTCAGTGGTATGTGTGTTTTTTTGTATCCTTATTGAGTGGAATGCTGGATTATTCAATGGAAAATAATAAATTTGAGGTGTGTTTTTGCATGATTGCTTGCAACAAGTAAAAATGGTCATTTTGGGTGATTAAGTGGGTTTTTTTTTTGGACAAGGACTTGTGATTACTTAGGGTTTTTGGTTGTATCTTTGGAGTTTGAGTTTTTAATAGATCTCATGAATCAAATGTTTGGTATGTTAATGTGGGTGATTTTTCATGAAATGTGTGGGTTTTTTGGTATTTATTCGGCGGGTGTGATGTTTTTTTTGGGTTACCATTTGGTGGAGATAAAAAAGGATGTTGTATTATTCAGGTAAATAACAGCGTTTATTTATACTAATTGAATTTTTTGGGGGGAATTATTCATCTGGAAGGGTGGTTTTGCTGGTATTACAAATGTTTTATTGGGGAATTATTCATCTTGTAGTTCTTTTGGTGGTGGTGCGGCGGTGTGTGGTGGTGGCGGCGGTGTCCGACTCGTGAAGGGGGGCGATCAGAGGCATTGGCGAAGATCGATGGCCGTAAAATCCTTTCTCGCATTTTGCACTTTGTTATTGCTCATTTATTTATTTATTTTGCTCATTTACAAAAACAAGAAAGGAGAAATTTATGAGAATAATATTTTTTATATTTGGGTTTTTTTTATATACCTTGTAAAAATAAGAATTTCCCTTAATAATTTACCAATTATTGTTTAATGTACGTGTTAAATCGACCGATTCAACCGAATAATTCTAAAAATTTACTTAATCGCAACGGTTATGTAATTGTTTGTTGATTATGTGTACCTCGTAAAAAAAATAATTCCACTGAATAATATCTCAATTGTCGTTCAATGTGTGTGTTAAATCGATCTATTCTATCGATTTATTCTAAAAATTACTTATTCACAACGGTTATGTAATTAGTCATCGCTTCTATGTACCTAATAAAAATAAGGATTCAACTAAGTAATCTCCTAATTATTGTTCGATCTACCCGTTAAATAGACCGATTCAATCGAAACCGTTCATTTACCGTATTTTTGAGAATAAGAAAAGGGGTTTTTTTAATTATTTTATGCAATTATTCGTCACTTTTGTGTACCTTGTAAAAATAATAATTCCACTTAATAATCTCCCAATTATCGTTCAATGTGCGCGTTAAATCGATCGATTCTTTGACATCTCCCAATCAAATATATATCTTTACATATAAAAAAGGTAGGGATAAATTACTCAATTAAAAAAACGGAAGAGAGTTCAATTTTTTTTAAAATAAGATATGTACTCAATTAAAGATATGTACTAAAAAAATAGTTCAATTGAAGTATGTACTCAATTAAAGATATGTACTTAAAAAAACGACAGAGAGTTCAATTAAAATTAAAAAAAAAAGATGTGTACCTCATAAAAAAACAGAAGAGAGTTCAATTAAAGATTTTTATTGCTCCGTAAAAAAAACTATGTACATTTTCCTCAATATTGTCTAGCGGGTCCCACAAAACTCCATATCACCTCCCTCTCAAATTCTCAATCACGCACTCACGCGCCCGACAATAAGAGAATAAGGGTTAATTCCATGCAGGCCCCACTTATTATTTATATAAAAAAGGAGAAAAATTCCTTTTATTCTGGGCCATTCATCACACACGATCAAGGGTCCACAATTGTGCACAAAGTACACCCTAAGAGGTGTGCACACACGATAAAGGGTCCACAATTGTGCACCATACTATATATATATATATATATATATATATATATATATATATATATAGGTAATGATTCAAATGAAAATGGTTCTTAAAATGAAAATCCCTCTTACAATGAAAATTGTCTAATTTGAAGCTAAATGGACCTAATTTAAAGATAAATGGGCCAAATGAAATGAGTAATAGATAAATGAGCCTAATTAATGTGTAAATGAACCTAATTTTATGGGATAAATGGGTAAATGACCCTAATTATGAGGTAAATGTCACCACACCTCCTATACTTTATATTTCTACCAATATCGCCCTTATTTCAATTATAAAAATTACATATTTTAGCCCGTAATTTTTATTTGAAATAATATTATAAGGTGCATCTATATGATTAAAAAATGCAACAAAGTATGTTACATCACATTTTTTGTCTTTATTTTAAAAAGTGAAAAATATGAGATTACAAAATATAAAGTGAATAAATAATACAATAAAGATTATTATTAATAAATGTGCATTTTCCTAATGTAAAGTAAGTTTTCTACCAAATATTTTCTTTATGGGTTCCTATTTTTATGGAGTTTTTGTACTTTGATTCGACATGCGTTATTAAAAGCCTTTAAGCTAAAAAATAGTATAACGATGTGCCCATCGACAAAGATTCGAGTTCAAAATCCCACATAAGCTATTTATGGTTGTCTTCTTTTTGTTCCCGTTCATGAATAAGATTATAAAGTGCAATAATAAAATGATAATGTGCACAAATACGATGATATAATGCATATATAACATTATGGTGTGCAAATACAATATTATATTGTGCAAATATAATATTATGTTGTGCAAATAAAATGATGAGTGCAAGAATAAAACGATGGTGTATCAATAAAAATATAAAGTGCATGAATAAGATTGCGAAGTGCACAATTAAGATTATAAAGTGCATAAATAAAATGATAAAATGCAAGAACAAAATGATGAAGTGCATGAATAAGATTGTGAAGTGCACAATTAAGATTATAAAGTGCATAAATAAAATGATAAAAGGCAAGAACAAAATGATGAAGTGCATGAATAAGATTGTGAAATGCACAATTGAGATTATAAAGTGCATAAGTAAAATGATAAAATGCAAGAACCAAATGATGAAATGCATGAAAAATACTATGAAGTGTACAATTAAGATTATAATTAGTGCATAAATAAAATGATAAAGTGCAAAAATAAGATTATGAAGTGCACAATTAAGATTATAAAGTGCATAAATAAGATTGTGAAGTGCACAATTAAGATTATAAAGTGCGTTAATAAGATTGTGAAGTGCACAATTAAGATTATAAAGTGCATAAATAAAATGACGAAGTCTATGAATAATAATATGAAGTGCACAAATAAGATTATAAAGTGCATAAATAAAATGATAAAGTGCAATATTAAGATTATGAAGTGCACGAATAATATTATAAATTGCACTTTTATAAGAAAATAATACAAACTATTAAAATTAAGCAATTTAGCCTATGTAGGAGTCGAACCCACGCCTCTGCGCATGAGCACATTGCTCTACCATTGAGCTACTAGGCTTTTACACACAAATATCTGAAAGAAACACATATACTGAAGTACCAAAAATCTGGAACTATGTCCTGGCAATGGGCAAAATTAGCAAACCTATTGCAAAAATTCAAAAATGGCATCATTTGGTCCATTGGAAATGGCAAATCGGTGAAATTCTGGACTGACAATTGGTTATCCGAAAAACCCTCGTGGGGGCGTCCTGAATGCCCGATACAAATTGACAGCAATGAAACGGTGAATGAATATATTAAAAATGGGCAATGGTGGGTGCAGAAACTTCATAGGGTGCTTCCGAGAGTGTTAGTGGATGACATTCTTGCGGTCCAATTGCCCGTGACACCATTGGACGATAGGCTCTACTGGTGGGCGGATAAGCATGGATGGTTTAATACCTCCTCCTCCACGAGATTATGAATGGATATGGAAACTTTATTTAACACCTAAAATAAAGAATTTCCTGTGGAAAATAGCAAGATCTGGTTTACCAACAAAAGCACGTCTTGCTTCCAGAGGGGTCTCTGTGCCCTCTTCTTGCGATTGGTGCAACGGCTGTGAGGAGGACGATACGCACATACTTACATAATGCTTTCCAGAATTGACCAGCGACCATCTAAGTAGAGCAGAGCAGCAGAAGCTTCAACAAACTACAACTAGTACCAGGGACACAGGTGCACTGATATGTTGGCTGCGCAGCTTGCCAAAAACAAAAATACAAGCCATTTCCACCAGATGGTGGGGTATCTGGTACTTTCGAAATGGGGTAACATTTAGGAACCAACAACCACCAACAACAACCAATATCGAGGCATTCTCCAGAAGACAAATTGAAAACTGAAACCGGGCCCGCCATATGGATGAATATGATCAGACGAACAAACCATTAACATACTCAGCAAAGAATAAGAAAAATCCACGAACTGAGAAAATGAAACACAAGAAATGGAAAAGGCCACCACGTGGCACATACAAAATCAATTTTGATGGCTCAGCTCTACGTAATGGGTCGGGATCTGCTGGTATAATTATCAGAGATTGGAACGCTAATCCCATCCAAATCTCATACCTAAAACTTGGTCGCTCTTTACCCCTACAGGCTAAAGTTGCAGCCCTCAGGTTGGGGGTGCTGGAGGCCAGGAAGCTAAATATCCAAAACATGATCATAGAAGGCGATTCCAAAATTATCATCGACTGTCTCAGAGAGAACACCCGCTGCCCTTGGGAAGTGGAAATGGTCCTATCCGACGTAAAAACCATTGCTCGAAATGTGAGGAAAGTCTCCTTTTCTCATATTCCCCGCGCAGGCAACAGAGTGGCTGACAAGGTTGCACACCTTTGCCACTCTAGTGATGGGGTCCAAATAACAACTAACAAAGATCTTCAGGATCTCATCTTCTTGGATGCTCTTGGGTAGTCTCCTACCCAAAGTTTTACCTAATAAAAAAAAGACTAAAAACCTAATTCAATCGCAAA
Source organism: Persicaria maculosa (assembly GCA_963922045.1). Lineage (NCBI taxonomy): Eukaryota > Viridiplantae > Streptophyta > Magnoliopsida > Caryophyllales > Polygonaceae > Persicaria > Persicaria maculosa. Next base: position 54,532,573 of record OY998263.1, read on the forward strand.
TTAATTTTTCTAATTTAATTGATTCGAACTCCTAAGAGCCCCATCAGTAACTAAGAGCCTAAGTGAAGGAATTGTGTCCTTTAATTTAATGTGCAATGACTAATTATGGAATATGACAACTGATAGAGATATTCAATCCGATTATTTTAGAAGTTGTAATGCTTTGCTAGAAGCCAACTACGATTAATGGGCTTAAACGGGTTAAACCCATGGCTATTATAAACGGGTCCTATGCGGTCACACACTTAGAGTTGACGGACTTGATTAAAAGATAAATGATTTTATTATTAGTGTATATTAGATATATATTAATAATAATGGGAATAGATTTATTTGTGAAATAAATAATTAATTAAATAGGGTATAAATATGAGCTTATAAAGATGGGCTCATAACGACTTAACCTAATTAACACATCCCAAAAAGAGAGAACGTGAGTTCTGCCGCATGTTTTGGTTTGTGAGGGCTGAATTCCACCATCATCAATCAAGAGCAATTTGATTGTTTACCTTTCGATCTTCGTCCTAGCAGTCGAAGGCAAAGGAGATCTAGACCGGGCTCTTGTGGACCAAGTAGAGGAGCAACGCGTGGGGCTCTAGTTCTCTTCCGAATCCTCCCCGTTCAGATCCGGTTCACGCATCAAGAGGTATCTCATATGAACAATGATTTGATCTATCGATTTTATACATGAAGATCTTGCGATTAGATGATAGAAAATAGTTTCTAAAACTTCCACTGCGCATCTAATTATCCAACAGTGGTATCAGAGCCTCTTGCATAAATTGATATCATCAATTGATTTTCTTATTAGTTTTGATTCAATTTAACAATATACTTGATAAATGGAATAGTTTGTATGATTGAAATTATGATTTTGATTAATTGGATGTATTAAATCAATACGGTTCGGAATTTGATTCCGATACAAATAATTTAATACCTTTCGGAATTTGATTCCAATACAAAGTCGTACACATGTGAATCAGCCTATACGCATCCTTGAATATATTGATTCAAATTGTAGTACATAAGCATCAATATTGATTCTTCGAAATCAGCCTGTACACATGTGAATCATTCGGTTAAATCAATTTGTAGAATTTATACAAAAGATGTGATTTTTTGTATAAACTATGAAATATTTGATTTTATGAAATTGCAAGTTGATTTAAATTTATGAAATTGAGAATTTTATGATTTTGATGTCTAAATTAAAGTTGATAAATTTTGTGTGAATTTGATTCATATAATAATTTGTCAAAATTTTAAGTTTTTATGAAAACTTACCATATTAATTTATCAAAATTTATCATCTTAAAAGTTTGTAATTGTTACAAAATTTAAGTGGGAGTTGATGGAGGTGGAATTAGGGTTATGGAATATATTTATGATTTTAGTGTAAAATCTTAAATTACCTTAATTAGATATGATAGATATCTTATCCCTAATAAAAATTTTCTATCCAATTATACAAGGTAATAGTTACCATAAAATTAATTCCATATATATTATTCCTAGTTTTTGAATTAAAATATCAAGAATGTTCATGGATTTATTATGCTTGTTTTATATTATGATATATTGCTTGCATACATAAGGTGACTAGTATGACCCATAAATACGATATGCGTATCGTTATGTATTTTTGTAATTTATTTTCAGTAATTAGATTATTAGAAAATATTGTAATTAATACAAGAAGACAAGAAGACATAAGAAGTTCAAGGATGGAGATCCATGAAGGGCGCGAGGGTGGAGACCCATGAAGATTAGATCTTTATTTTATGCATCGTAGGGGCCATACTAGGATCACAATTTAATATCATTTTCAATGCCTTATTTTAAGTTTTATGTTGTTTTTATTTATGATATTTTTTCACTTATAAATAAAGACAAATAAAGACCAAAAGGTAAATTGGGGCAATGCCTTTTCATATCATAACCCATTAAGTTCTGGATTTTTGGTTGGATGGGCTTCACAAAAGTGGGGGTGTCTTTCCATAATCTTGGGATAATGAGGGTGAATCTATACAAGGGGTTCATAAGCTTTGATATGGTTGTACCCAACGAGAGACCAAAAGGCAAAGTTTTGGATCTTGAGGCATAGGATGATTTTACATTGGATGTGGATCATCAACCAAGAATTATAAGGAGTTATAATTAGTAATTGTTACTTACCTTGAGCATTCAAGACTCAAGGCAGTGCAAAAGTACGTTGGGTCTTGTGTGTAATGGGATCTTGGAATCATTTTATTCACCAGGAACAATAACAATTTTAATAAAATGCGCATTTACATATTTTAAAGGTGTTTAATCCTAAGTAATTTGCATTTCGAACATGAACTAATTTGTATGTCATTTCCTTTTTATATAGGCATTATGTCGAACGATAACTTGAAATTCACCATGCGCTCAATAGTTGAGAAAAACAAATTGAATGGAACGAATTTTCTCGATTGGGAAAGGAATCTGAGAATCGTCCTCAGGTCTGAAGGGCGTGAAGATGTCCTATCAACCCCTATCCCTGTCATTACTGATACCTCATCAGATGAGGAGAAGGCTAATGAAGAAAAGCTTAGGAGTGAGTATTTGCCTGTCACTTGTCTGATGCTAGCATGCATGAAACCTGATCTTCAAAAGAGGTTTAAACATCATAATGCTTAAACAATCATCACCATCCTGAAAGTGTTGTTTCAGAAACAGGCAAGGATTGAACGATATGAAACTCACAAGGCTATACTGGATAGCAAGCTTGTGAAGGGGAAGCCAGTAGGTCCTCATGTGTTTAACATGATTGGGCTTTTTAGCCGTATGGAGACACTAGGCACCCTATATGACCAAGAGTTGGCCACAGATATTGTGTTGCACTCATTGCATGATGGATTTGCCTCATTCAGGATGAACTATCATATGCATGGTCTCAAGAAGAACCTGAACGAACTCCATGGTATGCTCAAAGCTGCTGAGCATAATACTCCTACTGACAACAAGAAAGAAGTTCTTAATGTCAATAAAGGGAAAGGGTTTAAGAAAGTAGCAAAGAATAGGAACAATCCCCAAGAGAAAGGCAAAAAAGTTGCAAAACCTAAGGGAGGTGAGAAGCCAAGAGTAGTTGCAGACCATGATTGTTTCCATTGCAAGGCGAAGAGACACTGGAAGAGAAACCGTCCCAAGTACCTGGAAGACAAGAAGAATGGGACTTTGAGTTCCAACACTTCAGGTATTTATGTTATTGAATTACTGTCAACCAATGTTTTCACATTAGATAATGGTCCTACTTGGGTATTAGATACCGCATGTGGTGCTCACATTATTTCAAATGTGAAGGGACTAAGAAATAAGAGACAAGTGAAGAAAGGGGAGATAGAGCTACACGTTGGAAATGGAGCAAGCGTTGCTGCACTTGTCGTTGGAGATGTTAGTTTATCTCTTCTTTCTGGTTTAATCTTAGAACTAAATAATTGTTATATTGTTCCTAGCATTACAAAGAACCTTGTTTCGGCTGCAGTAATTTATTCTGAAGGCTTTAATTTTAGCACTACAGATGAAGGTATAATTATTCACAAGAATGATATCTTCTATGCTCGTGCTCAAGATATTAATGGAATATTTGTATTCGACCTTACAACATAATCTTATAACATAAATACAAAAAGGCAAAAATCAAGTAAGTTGAGTGAAGCCTACCTATGGCACTGTCGTTTGGGTCACATCAGTTTAGACCGCATGAAGAAGCTCCATAAAGATGGACTTCTAAAAGACGTGGATTGTGAATCCATTGATACATGTGAGTCATGTTTGATGGGCAAGATGACAAGGTCACCTTTCAAAGGAACAAATGAAAGGGCTACTGAGCTATTGGGCATTATACATACTGATGTATGTGGGCCAATGAGTACAAAAGCTAGAGGTGGTTATGTAACGGCCCAGAATTATGATTTTCGGGTTACGTTTCAAGGGATGAAACCCCTTGTTCGGATCTTGCAATCCAGGTACGGGTCGAGGTTTCAAACTCATTTTAAGATTAGTAGAAAGAGGGATTTCAAACCATAAAATCCACGAAGGGTCGTTGGGTACCCTTAACCTGTCTTATGACTATGTCGCGAAATTCAATTCTAAAGAAACTAAAGCGGAAGCAAAGTTAAGATACAAAGTGTCGCGGCAGAGCTGGGTCCAAACCAAAACATAAGCGAATGATTACCATTTATACCAAGTCAGAGAATTAGCTAGTTTCTTCGATTCGCAAAAAGGGAACCTCGTCATATAGACATCGAGCACTCAAAATCTGCAGAAAATACCTTAAAAAAAGAACGGGGAAAGGAGTCAGATCGAGCCACTCATGCGGGACCGGCAGTCCTCACTGAGGCCACATAATATGTGCTATACCTAATAAAGATGCTCTAATGCAGTACGAAAGTCAAACAAACTAGCATGCTCCTAGTTATAATAATGTGTAAAAATACTGTAAAGGGCCCAAAACAACGCCAAGTGGCATATCCCTCTCCTACCTCTGCACCCCTTCCCGTTAGTGAAGAGACTGGCCAGTTCGGTGCTATAGAATAGCAATTTCCTCGTGGTGGTGCACAAACCACGACATCATCATATCATATCATCTCATCGCTTGCCCGATGGTACTGGGCTATCATATCATGCTCATATAGACTCGATTGACTCAGGGTACCTGATGAGGCTGGGCTACCCTATGACCCTAGTAAAGACTCTAGGACTATCATAGATAACGGTCGTTCTGTTTCAAACACACATAGTAACCACATGCTCAGTTCAATGCAATCCTAGCATGATACTACATGGCATGCTTTTATGCATATGCAACACCTAACATAAAATGCAACAACATGCATGAATGTCCAACCTGAGTAAGCCCCCTAGGGAACTTACCTGAAGATGCAGAACAGCAGAATAACACAAGTAAGGGCCCAAGTGCTAGTCCAAAGCAATCCAAAAGCAATACACACCTATCATCAATCCATTTCCATCAGCTACAACCCGACATTCATACATACGAAACCCAAGTTCTCAACATACTCAAACCAATGGACAGTAAAACCGTTTTCCAAAACCTTTCCGATACGATAAACATCAACCAAAACCATTTCATTTCCAATCAAACCCATCGATAAATCTTACCAATAACATGTCCAAACTCATTTCCCAATGTTTTCCAAACTCTTAAATCTCAAGTTAAGTCAACTCAGAAAATCAACAATTCTTTTAAAACCGTACTTAGTCAAATCGCGACATTAAACATTTAACCTTAAGACCAATCTCTCAAAATCATAATATAGAAATAATTCCGGCATTTTACATTTAATTATCAAAATAATCCTATTTTCACAAATCATATTTATAAATCAAAACCCATAATCCATTTCAAATTTCCTAAAGTCACCATTTAAAACCCCACAAAACACATATTTCAAATAATGTCTCTTTTAAAGCATTTTATAATAATAATTTCGGAAATATATATTTATCATAAACTCACAATAAAATATAATAATAATATTTCAGAAATAATTCAACCTTAAATAAATGCATATAACGGAATTTATATAACATATAGTACTATAGAACCCACACATAATAATGATAACAACAATCTGCAACCCAAAGATAGAATCAGGCCCAAATATTGGAGGGAAATAAGCCCAACCCGAAAAACCGACCCAGATCCAATAGAAAAGGAGAAACCGGATCTGATCTCTCCCCAAATCTGGAAACCCAACAATAAAATGATATAACCCGTATGAGATACTCGGGTCATGCCCAGAACCGAGCCCAATCCAAGGAAAGAAAGGAATCAGGAGATGTTTCATTCTTCAAACCGAACAGAGCACGCCGGTAGAAACGGAGGAAAGAAAGGAGGCCAGGCCCCCGCCGGCGACTCCCCTTCCGGCTCAAAACACACCCAATCTGACCGACTAGATCTCTCTCTCTCTCCTACACCCACACAAGAAAGAGTAACACAGTAAAGAGGAAAGGGGTTACACGAGGGCTCACCGAAGTCTCGAGATCCCGCCGGAATATTCGTCGGAGGCGCGAATTGGCTTCGTCGGTGGTGGATTCGAGCCGATACTGGCCTAGTACGGATGTAGAGAGGTTAAAGCTTCACCTATATGCGATTTCAGACTAAGAGGAGGAGGAATGAGGGCTTACCGAATCCTCAGTTCAGAACATGGGAAAGCGAGGGAGAATGTGGCGTCGGCGGTGGCGCTCTGGTGGTCTCGGGGATGCTAACGGTGCTCAGAAGCGGCTCGGTTGTGGTTCAAGAAGTGCTCGGGACAGCGATCGGCGCTTGGGCCCTCACTTGGCGTTGCCTCGTTGGACCTCGGACCCCTCGCAGGGCGCTGCTCTGCCGGAGCTGCTTGCTTCTTTCTCGGCGCCCTGGAGTACAAAATGGAGGGAGATGTTGCATCTTCTGAATCGTTGGGGAGGAGGAAATAGTGTGTGGAGGGTGAGCTTGTTGGTGGCTTCACTTCGAAAACAGAACAGGGAGCGGGGAGGCGTTTGAAGGGAGCGGCCATGGGAGCTCCTGTCTGTTTCTTCTTCAGATTTGGAATAAGAGGGGAAAAGAGAGTGAAGGAAATGGGAATGGTGTGAGGATAAGAATGAAAGTTGGGTTTTGGTGAATGTGGAATTGGACAAGAGGAGAGGGGACCAATATGCTGCTAAGCATCAAAGAAATGTAGGGGAATCTTCCTCACCTCACGGAGTCACGGGTATGAGAATGAGAGAGAGAGAGGAGGAGGAGGAAAGAAAGAAAAAGGAAAAGAAGGAATATGTACGTGGTCCCAAACGTAAAGTGAAATTAGAACATACCCGACGTTCAAATTCGAAACCCGTTAATCCCGACTTTAATGAAATAATTTAAAATTCCAATCAAATTTTACAACTTATTTAAAATGATCAAAATCAAATTAAACTCTCGATTTCGAAGCTCATAAGCGGAATTAAAATTCGTCAGAATCCAATATTTCAAACGATGCCGGAATGACTTTAAAATCAAACTTTTGCTCGAGGACGAGTTTTCTCCCATTTTTTCAAATTAAATGGAATAATAATATATCTATTTAAATAATATTAAAACAATATAGAAAATATTTTCAACCTTACATTCATCCACCTCTAAAAACAAGTCTCGTCCCCGAGACTAAAATCATTCTAAAGAAAGGGGATGAATTTTGAAATGGGTGAGTCCGAGGATCATGCCGTTGATTCCGTAAGTTTCTCATAAGGGCCCATATGAGATCCTCACAGTCCCCTCGACGTGATCACAATATTTCCAATTGGTCGTGGCAAGTATGCGATATGGGCCCCTATCACATCCTTAACACGACTTCTCGGTTACATCATAACTCAAAAGCATCACAACCTCCCGACTAGGTCTTAGCAAGCAATCTATAAGCGGCCCTATAAAATGCTTGTATCCACTTTGTGAGATGTCATAATGTAAATCCAGTATGAAAAGTTCAAAAGAGTTTTTGTAAAGGGAAAGATTGGCCTTGAAATCATTGAAATTCTCGATATCGTTTATTCTTTTAAAATCCAAATTGGTCATTTTCAAAACCGCTCAAAGTATTCAAATCTAACGTTTAACCAAGCAACTTTACACAAAAAAAGTCAAATCCTCCAAAACCAAATCAGTTTCAAGGATAACAATCAATCAAATTCAGAAGCTCGGAGGTGGAATCATCCACCTCTAAGGGCTAATCCCATATTCTCTTCCTAGTTTCCAGATCATGTAACATCATTCACAACTCAACAAGTACCATAACCAAAAGTCTCATCAACTCTTATATAAGCATAATACCATAAGCCATCTCACACGTGGCAAGTCCCACATCATATCATAGTCACAACCCATCACATAACCGACTAACATAAACACAAACATGCCAACAGGTCTCAAGTAACAAAGGAGCAACAAACCTCAACATACTACAAATCATAAGGTATATCTACATCATACTAAAAGCATCGCAAGTGCATAATCGAATGCTCATCACTCATCACGTAAGCACACATGTCCAGAAATCAACGGGTTAGATGTTATGGGGTTAGTAGGTCAGTACACATCAAATCTCACTATCGCATATTTGATATTGCAACACAAGTAGAACAGATTCATCACATTAACATATCAACACAAAAATGTTATGCTATTAAGATTCAGAAAGAGGAAGATCAAGCAGTATATAAATCACCAAAATGTTAGCATGCTCTGAAAGACATCACCTTAACTCATCAAAATATCAAATGACAATCATTTCGAAATCGTGCACCATTATCTCATATATACTAATTATGATCATACTTCAAGTCATATTCATCATTTACATAACCAATAATCATGCTTGTCAACCATATAGTACACATCATGCTTACTACCACATAATAAAACATCATGCTTCCACATAATAGCACATCATTATCCCATAGTTCATACTCATCATTACTTCATATATCATATCACATCACGTCCTAATATGCTTCTAAACCAATATAATAGGATATCAAAGTATTAATATATCATGGTAACACTTGTCACTACCAACTAGATTTTAATATTCCATATCAACATGTAATTCCATATCAGGTTCATCATGGTCGTTATCTAACACCATGCCAGCAGATATAAATAAATCACAAAATCCAGAAAATTCCTCACATCATACCAGTCAAAATAAAACACAATCCCCACTCACCCATCTCCACTCTCAACCCAAGATTAATCCTCTTCTAGACTCAACAACACTAACTCTAACAAAATCCCCTGAAGAAATCCCAATTCATTTTGATACTCCAATCTCACCCCTCATTCCATCAAGTACTCCCACACACCATCCACCTCTAAGAACCCAACTCCTATCTCTAACTTCACACCCGAGAACCCTCTCATACTATATCCTCACTACTCTCAAAAGGCATTCCCCACACTTCATATACTACTCAAGACATCACAAGCATCATACTCTGCTAACCACATGGATCCCTCTCTCGCGTCTTACCTCGTAATACCATCGATCATCCTAACCGCCTAGAATTCTTTTACCACTCATCAACCACTCCACAAGAGAACCCTCACCCACAAGTTCAAAGAAGAAGCAATCAGGGTCATTATTACACATAAGGACCACACCATATCAACTAGCATTAATATCAATAGCATCATTAGTTCATCATTAAACATTGTAGCTGCGTCGATAAATCTCAATTTACCGGCATGCTCAATCATTATTACAAATCATCATATATGCACATAATCAAGTCAAGCTAGCAAGTTTCATCATAACCTTATCTAATAGACAGTTCAGGTTTCTCAGCATTTGCAGTTCACATTTTATAGGTAACGAATTTAGATTATACTTAGCAACTCAAGCATCAACGCATCAAGACATCATGTACATTAGAACTGTAAGGCACCGAATCATATCATCGTAAACAACAGACAATCAGCCACCGATTATTACCAAGTCAACACATCGACACATAAATGTCACCATCAAAGCAGTGCAACATAGTTATCAACATATTCAGAAAGGTTAGCAATTCAAACGGAGGACACTCCCACTTGCAAGTAATATCGTACTCCATAGCCGCAATCCTCGAAACATACTTGTCCCACCAACATGTTGTGAGCCGAATCTGCCATGTTCTATAGTCACTTTTATATCGTTTTCTGCATACATTTCATGCATTTGGGTTATAATAGTACAGAATCTGTGTATTTTATATTTATTTACCAAATTATGGAAACTACATTAGTTTCTGTTTAAATTCGCAGAATTCGAGGAAATTTACAGCAGTTTTGAGGAAGGACGAAAAGCTCGGAAGTCAACTACAGAAGTCCAAGGTCAAAGAACGACAGAACCAGGACGAATCAAGCTAGAGCCAAGAGTTACTCGATATCGAGTACTTCTGCTCGATATCGACCAAAGAAGCCGAGCAGTGCCTGGTCGAGTAAGAGCTGATCGAGGAGCTGAAGACGAAGCCAACCCGACTCCGGAGCTCTACTCGATATCGAGTAGTTTACTCGATATCGACAACAACCTGAAGCTATGCCCGGAATCGAGGAAGAATGCTGAGTCGAGAAGCCGAGGACTGGACATGCCGAGCAGCCTTTACTCGATATCGACGAGTTTGCTCGATATCGAACACTCCAGACACACCTGTCCGAGCCAGATCGAGAACCAGCTTCTCGAGATGCCTAGCCAAGCCAAGTCGACAACACACAGTTACCCGATATCGAGTACTTTACTCGATATCGAGGAGAGATTTCTGGGGCCGCGTTACGCGATGAGCTGTCCGACGCGGTTTGGGATTACTTGGAGCCGAAGGAGTCCGATTCTATCCAAGATCTATCAGGTTCTATCTATGGAGAGGAGATTTACCCACACATGGAGGATTTACTTTTTTGGATTTATTTATTTTATTCCATTTATTTATCTTTAAGTAAGTAGATATTTAGATATAGATATAGATATAGATACGATCTTCTTTCCTAATTAGAGAGGGAATGAAGCCTATAAATAAGGCCTTAGGGGCTGATTTCTATTCATTCAATTCAAGACACAATTAGTTACATAGAGGTAGAGAGAGAGAGAGAGAGAGAGAGAGAGTGGCCAAGAGGAGTTTGTGAAGCGAGAGCGGAATTGGCTTCCTTTGTGGAAATGATGATCAGTACATAAGAGTTTAAGCGGTAGAGATTTCGAGGTCGAGGAAGCGTGATCTGAGGCAATATGAGGAGAACTAGTCCAGGTAGAGGATGTTGGAAATTTATAGATTAGAGGATTGTGAGAGAATTGGTCAAGTTGTGATATTATGGGAGATTCGAGCTAGGGTGGCATAAGGTTTCTTTGGGAGGAAAGGTCGATGGATAGAGGCTTTAGGCCCAAGACGTCGTGATTAAGGAATGGTAGCTTGAGGTAGTTTCGGAAAATGCTAGGAAGAGTAAGCGAGATTGTTAAGGAACATCTAGGTCGATCGAGAGAGCAGTTAAGTTGAGGTGACTTGAGATTTTTCTTAGAATCTGAAGATGAGACGGGTAGAGGACCTCTAGGATGAGGGTATGCTTTATAGAGAGTCTCGGTAGTCGATCAAGTTGTTAGGCTTGTCAGAATAAGGGAATTGTGTAATCGGAAACTCCGAGATATGGTTTTAGGTGGTCGAGTAGGATTTGAGGTCGGGATGTCGAAGTAGGTTGGTTCTTAGATGACTTGATGGGTTATGACTTGGGAAGCTTAGTAGTTGGTTTGGGTAATTGGCCTTGATTTCGGACAGTTGTGAGGCTAGAGAGTCTGTATATGAGTGGGATGCAATGGGGTTTATAATTAGTATTCGATTGAGTTGGCAGACCTAGGTAAGAATGACCTTGATGCGAAAGAAAAAGAGTAGTGCTCGTGTCTTGTTATGGTTGGTAGTTGTAGGCAGATTCACTTGAGGATGTAACCTGGTGAATGCTTTATTTAGATTAGTATTGTGCGAATTCTATGCTTTAGATGGTGATGATTCATTGATGTATTGTCATAGGTGATAATGAGCTGTTAGTACTAACAATAATTATCCCCTGAACTTGATGAAATGCTAGCATGCGGAAGTATTTGTTTGCCTCTAATGTGATGACGCTTGGTAGTTGGCATAAGTATGATGTGCTTATCTGATTGATATGATTGATGTGACGAATCCTACTCCGTATGATATTATGCTAGATATGTTATAGTATGTGACTATCCGTGACATGATTATGACTTTATTATGAAGGTGTGATACGATTGCTATGATATATGATGCCTTGAATTGGAATTGCTAATATGATAGAACTGAATTAATGAATTTGATTTTGACTTGGAACCTAGGAAGGAAATATGGGGTTAGCCTTTAGAGGTGGATGATTCCACCTCCTGAATTTGGAACTTGCTTGACTAACATCGGGGTTAAGGGGTTTTGAATGATGTTAAAAAAAAAAACTAACTTGAACTTTGAGAAATTGAACGCGATCGAGAATTTCAACGATTTTTGAGACCGGACCTTTTAAAACTGAGACCCCCCCCTTTAAAATTAACTAACCGAGCTTGCATTATGACGCCCCATGAAGTGGATACATGCATTTTATAGGGGCCCTTATAGACTGCTTGCTAAGACCTAGTGGAGATGTTGTAATGTTTTTTGTTTGAGTTATGATATAACCGAGAAGTCGGGGTCAGGATGTGGTAAGGGCCCATATCACACTCTCGCTACGATCTATCGGGGATATTATGATCACGACGACGATGTTATGAGAATCTCATAGGGGCACTTATGAGGTGCTTACGGATCAACAACATGATCCTTGGACTCACCAATTTCAAACTTCATCCCCTATTTTAAATGATCTTAGTCTCGGGGACGAGACTTGTTTTTAGAGGTGGATGATGCAAAGGCTCGGATTTTCAAATCCTAAATTTTCAGAAAAAGAAAATAAAAAATGAATTTAAATCGGATTTAAAACTCATTTGGCGGATTCCGGTCGGAATATAAAATTTGACGAACGATTTCCGTCATTTTACCTCAAAAATTCAAAATAATTATCGGATGACCATATCCTTTTCGATTTTAAAAATCTAATTGATCGAGAGAGCGAGAGTCGGAAAAACTAACATTTGAAAACTAATTGCGGGATTCGAAATTCACGTATTCGAAATTCATCTTACTCTTCAATTGGAACCCATCCCTCACCCTTTACTGCCATCTTCTTCACCTGCTCTCCATCACCATCATCGTCACCTCCATCCTCATTCATCTTCACCATCAGCGCCACCTTCCTCATCCCTCATCACCGTCGTTCTTCAGCATCTCCACCATCTTCATCACCGTATCACTATCACCACCGGCTTCATCTCCTCCGCCATCGCTTCCATCACCACCTCACCGTCACCAGCTGCTCCACCAGTAGCCCCTGTACGAGCAGCAACCAGAGCCCCTTCCTTCCTCCGCGTTGAATCGACCGACGGCACCACCACTCCAACGCATCATCGCCATCACCTCCTACTCATCTCCATCGGTGCTCCATCACCTTCACTCCTTCATCGTTGTCACCAACACCACCTCCTTCGACGTCCACAGCCACCCTGACGCTGCCCATAAGCCACCGAAGTCGTCGACGAGCCACCGAACATCCTCCTTGCTCTGTTTCGCGAAGCTTCATTCCGGTAAGCCGTTCTCCTTTGTTTCCAATCGAAATCACCTTCGATCTTCAACAACACACTCACCCATGTTCGACGCAGGACCGACAAGCCATCGGGAGCCTCCGACGACGCCCAAAACTTCAATCGAGAGCTTCGAAGTCGCGAATATCCTCGGTGAGCTCCCACCGTTTCCTTCCTTCCTCGATTCGAATTCATGCTTCCTTTCAGTGCTTAGATTAGTCGCGAGTGAGCATGAGCTGAGAGCGGGACGATTGGGTGTGCTCGAGAGAGAGCTAGCGACGAGAGCGAGCGAGTGTCGAGCAGCAACCGAGGAGCGAGCGCAGGAGGCCGAGGCAAGGCGAAGATGGGCGCAGGACGACGCCGGAGACGGAGGCCGGGAGGTGGAGCTTGGCGCCGGCGATAGCGAAGCCTCGGCCGGAGCTTCGGTGGGGCGGAGCTTTTGAAATGAAGAAGATGACTTGTGGGCCACCTCCATTGTTTTATTACTTGTTTAACCGATTGGGAGTTATTTTAATTAGCGGGTTCGGTTCAGTTCGGTTCGGGTCGGGTTATCCGTTTATTTATTTAACTAATTAGCGGACTTAAAAGTATTATATATATACGATATTATTGGAGGTTTAAAAAAATAAAATATTATTTTGGTAGATTTATAAAGGGTTGGTTTTTATCGAATACAAATAGGTTGGAATTATTTCATAAGGGATTTATAAATACTCTCTAAGGGTGTTTTATTAAATGGTGTTTAAAATATTACATCTATAATAATAATTGGGATTTAACATAAATTATTTGGACTTGTCGGTTTAGAAGAGAATTTAGAAAATGAATTTAAAGGTTAGAAGTGATTAAATAATAAATTAAAAAAGGGGTTTAGCGAGTATTTTCAAGGGGTCAGAATTCTTAGCTGTATAATTCGGATTTGAAACGGTTTTGGAACTAGCTTGAGAATCGGATTCGTTCGATGACTGACTAACATGATGTTATGATATGAGTGACTAATAGCATGTCTTGTGATGATTTATTATGTGAGGTTAAATGTTATATGATTATGATGAGGATATACAATTATATGCTAAGTAAGAATATGAGATGATAGTATGCAAATTGGCTAAGTATGAATTGGAATTTTCTTAAGCTGATGAGTTGGCGAATTATATTGAATATGGTACAAGTTAAAGTTGGGATGATGAAAATGATGATGTGATAATTACTGTGTTAAGTTGTGAAGTTGTGTGTGTGATAAATTCTATGCTTTGGGTGCCTAGAGATAGACTCATTCATGTGCTTTTACTTGTTAGGTGACCATTTGTGACGTATTGGATTGCATATTGCTGGTTGATTGCCTTTTGCTGTTCTACGGTACCGGGTAAGTCTCTTCAGAGCTTACTCAGATTGAAATAGAGAAATTCCCTGCTTTAGGTGCATGATATACTAGGTGCTTGCATTCATAATCAGCATGTCATGTAGTACCATGCTAGGCTGCATTGACCGTTGAGCATTCTACTTCTTTATGCGTATGTAAACAGAACTGCCGTTATCTGTGAAGTAACTAGAGTCTTTGCTAGGGTTATAGGACGACTCAGTCCCATCGGGCCCCGTTCTGAGTCAATCGAGTCATGGAACTTCCTTTACTTAAATTATGAGCTGCTTGCGGGCTTTAGGGTCGGGCATGCTTGCCACCCGATTATTATGGCATGCGTGTCGTCTCTGCCTTATCGGAAAGGGGGATGGAGGTAGGAGCATGTTAGTGTGTTAATGTTCCGCCTTGCATCTAGAAGCATCTTTATTAGGCATAGCGTATGCGTGTGCTTAGGGCCGGGATGCGGAGCCAAAGTGGGCATCGATCTGATCCCGCCCACTACCAATTTTTTTTAGGTATCCGTTATGCTTACTACTATTGATGCTGATTTGGCTCCATGACCGCGGGGTTTAACATGGCGGAAAGAGGGAGTTGAGATTCCGACTTCACCAATTTAATTATAGTTTGGATTTGAATGGTTGATCATGTTTTGACCAGGTTTTACCGTGGCACCCCCTTGTATTATGCTTTACTTCCGTTATTTGTGTGACCACTGGGTTTTCATGCTTATACCTGCGACACGTACAGGGGACTTCCCCGGGGACTCCAACGATCCCTTCGAACTTGGGTATGAAATCCCACTTTGAAAACGTTAGTTTAGAATTTCAAACCTTCAACCTGTACTCGGGGCGCAAGATCCTAACGAGGAGTTTCATCCCTCGAAACGTAACCCGAGAATCATAATCCTGGGCCGTTACAAATAACCCACACTAACATGTACCTATCTCAAGGAGAATAACATGCGTATTCATTCCAAAAGACACAATCAAGTCCTACACTGATGCATGTGAGACGAGCTAACAGTTTATTATTCCATGAAAGCAGAGATTCCTACTAATTTCAAGCAAATTATGCG
This sequence comes from Persicaria maculosa, assembly GCA_963922045.1. Lineage (NCBI taxonomy): Eukaryota > Viridiplantae > Streptophyta > Magnoliopsida > Caryophyllales > Polygonaceae > Persicaria > Persicaria maculosa. The sequence continues at coordinate 54,548,213 of OY998263.1, forward strand.
GAGCCAGTAATGGTCATGCGGGGTTTAACGAGGATGACAAGTATCATGTATATGAAAAATGAACGAGCATGGTATACATATCACAAATGAGACCAAACATAGGATGGCAAGGTACATAATAATAATCAACTAAGCATCATACGAGAATGCATAAGGGCGGCATAGTAATCATCACATTTAACAATAAGGATCATATAATAGGTTAAGAATGGCATGAAATCATATGACGAGATACATTTAGAAAGCATGGGTCCTACATGATGCTAGCGATACATGATAAGGCATGGGTATAGTCAAGAGTCATTTAAAAGAGTTCAACATAATGCTAGGAACAACTGTCATAGTGCACATAAAACGGTATAACAACTATCACATCATAGGACAAGCATGTTCACGTAATAGAATAAGTATGGCAAGTCACCATTTAGCCAGTCTTATTGGGGAGCATAAAGCCCTACAGGGTACTACTAGCACATGTTAAAACATGACTATAACCAAGGTAATTCGAATAGATTCATTCCAACATTTAGGTGCCATACGTATGCAAAATCATAACATAGCGTGGTGTGTGATCATGCGAGGTGTCAAGTCATACATATATGCAAGCATGAGAGGATATCATAGAGTAGTAGGGGAACACTACCCAGCGATAACATGTAAGCATGCTAGGATTACCCATTACGGAAGGCAAGTCAATCATCACATTCAACATTAACTAATCGGATGAGTACAACAATTTAAGATGATAGAAAGAGAGGAGAACCACACTATCAAGACCTATCTCAAGAGAGAATCAACAATAAGGTAGGCAAAGTATATATGGTCCACATAGGTCGCAACCAAGAGTCCTACATGATACTAATGGCATATCATAACATTTGGTACATACATAAAATTGATTGATCAACACAACAATACGCAAGACGCTGCATTACCATAGTCCATCGATACAGAGCATGGGAGGAATGTAGCAACGTGTAATGCAAGCCTATATAACAGGGCCATATAAGTAGAATATAGAGGCATGTGTTCCAATTCAATAATACTAAATGAGACACACATTTATCAAGACAATACTTCGATAGCATGGTCATAGATGGAGCTACAAATTTAATCAAACAAAGCCAAGGGCAACCCTCTCACACTATCATGGACCTAATCTAGGAGAAGGCAACAATTATATAGACTCATATCGTGCCATTCATGCTTCTAATCATTCATCAGTACTACCAATACAACAGGTCAATTAGACTTGCGAAGGCGACATATAATCAAGACAAGGAAGATGCAACACGAGACCTAAGCAATGGGGCAAGCATGGGTACAGAATGTCATACAACCACGAATTTACACTAAAGATCATCAACATAACATGTACTGGGAATTACATATCACATAAGGCATGTTGACATCCAGTTGTAACAAGTATCCATCAAGTAAGGAACTCACTCTATCATGATATCATAACTAAACGATCACACTATCATGAACCTATTCACAAAAAGGACATCAATTATGCAGCTTTCCAACATATGACATTTACATTCATGCACTTGTATGACGATGCAACATATTAAGTAAAACATGTTGGGATAATAGGGATGTAACAATTGTAGCTCGGACCCATACAATCGTCATCATGAACATCAAACATGTAAGCATAAGTTCACATTAAAGGTCAATTTGTAGGTCAAAGAGTAGTACGTATAGAATCGTATGATCATAGACAGAGCAATTAAGATAACCCGACAGAGATCTCTAAGGGAAATCATTGACTTTTCCCAACTGACTCATCACCCCTCTTTCCCGTGGGACTCTGGTATGACTCTTTGTGGCAAGAAGACACTGGTTGATCGTCATAAGGATCGAGAATGGCAGCCCCATAAACACCTTACTCTTTAAATCGGAATTACGTCAAGGAGCATATTCCAATAATCACTCAAACAACTCTCATATCCACACATACCTCCCGAAGACAATGTGTTTACAACCCAATTGCCCGTGAAAGACACTAACATCCGGGAGAAAGGCTCGATAGAACCGTCAAGGGGTTAACATAGTGGAAGGGGCTGTTTCACACAAGCTAGGTTTGACCACACAGAAACAAGGGTACTCCCACTATCCCGTTTGCACATATCAGTCAATACACATTTAATCGTTAGGCATACCAAATCAGATCTCTAGCATAGCAAACGTTCATCAATTAATCAGTTAATAACACTCATAATGATCTCCTTGGAGTCTCCCAACACATCTGTAAAGAACAAGCTAATATTTTGCCTACCGTTCCCAACTACACCCAATAGAGGTGGTCTAGCGCCTTTACTACCCACTCGCGTCCCCGTTTGGTCAGTTTTCCTCTTTTATTACAAGTCAAGCTCATTACTTAGTCCAATTTAAGTTAGGCATCTTAAGTTCATTTTGCCCTTCTTAAAATCCTTTTAAATCCTTTGAAATTCATGGGCGGTTTTCCAAAATATACACTCGACCCTTGCGTACCCGAATTGCACAACCTCAGCTCTGATACCATCTTTGTAACGGCCCAGAATTATGATTTCCGGGTTACGTTTCAAGGGATGAAACCCCTTGTTCGGATCTTGCAATCCAGGTACGGGTCGAGGTTTCAAACTCATTTTAAGATTTGTAGAAAGAGGGATTTCAAACCCTAAAAGCCACAAAGGGTCGTTGGGTACCCTTAACCTGTCTTATGACTATGTCGCGAAAGTAAAGCGGAAGCAAAGTTAAGATACAAAGTGTCACGGCAAAGCCGGGTCAAACCCAAAACATAACCGAATGATTACCATTTATACCAAGTCAGAGAATTAGCTAGGTTCTTTGATTCGGAAAAAGGGAACCCCATCATATAGACATCGAGCACTCAAAATCTGCAGAAAATAACTTAAAAAAAGAACGGGGAAAGGAGTCAGATCGAGCCACTCATGCGGGACCGGCAGTCCTCGCTGAGGCCACATAGTATGTGTTATACCTAATAAAGATGCTCTAATGCAGTACGAAAATCAAACAAACTAACATGCTCCTAGTTATAATAATGTGTAAAAATACTGTAAAGGGCCCAAGACAATGCCAAGTGGCATATCCCTCTCCTACCTCTGCACCCCTTCCCGTTAGTGCAGAGACTGGCCAAAGTAAGCCCCCTAGGGAACTTACCTGAAGATGCAGAATAGCAATCCAAAAGCAATCCAAGTGCTAGTCCAAAGCAATCCAAAAGTAATACACACTTATCATCAAGCCATTTCCATCAGCTACCGTACCGACATTCATACATACGAAACTCAAGTTCTCAACATACTCAAACCAATCGATAGTAAAACCGTTTTCCAAAACCTTTCCGATACGATAAACATCAACCAAAACCATTTTATTTCCAATCAAACTCATCGATAAATCTTACCAATAACATGTCTAAACTCATTTCCCAAAGTTTTCCAAACTCTTAAATCTCAAGTTAAGTCAACTCAGAAAATCAACAATTCTTTTAAAATCGTACTTAGTCAAATCCCGACATTAAACATTTAACCGTAAGACCAATCTCTCAAAATCATAATATAGAAATAATTCCGGCATTTTACATTTAATTATCAAAATAATCCTATTTTCACAAATCATATTTATAAATCAAAACCCATAATCCATTTCAAATTTCCTAAAGTCACCATTTAAAAGCCCACAAAATACATATTTCAAATAATGTCTCTTTTAAAGCATTTTATAACAATAATTTCGGAAATATATATTTATCATAAACTCACAATAAAATATAATAATAATATTTTAGAAATAATTCCACCTTAAATAAATGCATATAACGGAATTTATATAACATATAGTACTATAGAACCCACACATAATAATGATAACAACAATCTGCAACCCAAAGATAGAATCAGGCCCAAATTTCGGATGGAAATAAGCCCAACCCGGAAAACCGGCCCGGATCCAATAGAAAAGGAGAAACTGGATCTGATCTCTCCCCGGATCTGGAAACCCAACAATAAAATGATATAACCCGTATGAGATACCCGGGTCAGGCCCAGAACCGAGCCCAATCCAAGGAAATAAAGGAATTAGGAGCTGTCTCCTTCTTCAAACCGAACAGAGCACACCGGTAGAAACGGAGGAAAGAAAGGAGGCATCCCTACAGCTTGATCTAGTACTAAATCATGGTGAAGAACACGCACATGAAGGCCCACCTTTAGCAAGAAGATCGTCTGGAAGGAAGAAACCTCTCCAAAGGCATATTGTTTGTGACATGAAAATGTCGGGGTTCTAATGCCATGGCCTATTTTTGTAAAAGTCTAAACTGTGTTAAGCCTTCAGGCATTGCTGGCCTTGGCCCTATAAGTTTTTGTAACAGCAACTCTAAGTAGGAATCATTTAAGTCATTGTCATGGGTGTGCTAAGGTTGAGTTGGAGTAAATCCCTTGATGGCCGAGCCGAAGGGGGATTTAGTCTAGCTCAACTTTAGGGTGCGGGTCCGACTTCTGATAGCTGAGGCTTGAAGAGATAGGAGTTGCACCGAACCTATGTTTAACACACCCCCATTGAATGAACTTACATTATGTAAGTTTCATGATTTTGGTAGCTTGCCAAAGTAGCCCCAGGGCACTATAGGCTTTCCTTGTACATTGTAAATATTTCCTTCATTTTCAATATATTTACCCTTAAAATCAAAAAAAAAAAAGGAAAGAAAGGAGGCCAGGCCCACGCCGGCGACTCCCCTTCCGGCTCAAAACACACCCAATCAGCTGACCGACTAGATCTCTCTCTCCCACACCCATACAAGAAAGAGTAACACAGTAAAGAGGAAAGGGGTTACACGAGGGCTCACCGAAGTCTCGAGATCCCGCCAGATTCTTCATCGGAGGCGCGAATTGGCTTCGTTGATGGTGGACTCGAGCCGATACTAGCCTAGTACGGATGTAAAGAGGTTAAAGCTTTACCTTTATGCGATTTCAGACCAAGAGGAGGAGGAATGAGGGCTTACCGAATCCTCAGTTAAGAACATAGGAAAGCGAGGGAGAATGTGGCGTCGGCGGTGGCGCTCTGGTGGTCTCGGGGATGCTAACGGCGCTCAGAAGCGGCTCAGTTGTGGTTCAGGAAGTGCTCGGGACAGCGCTCGTCGCTTGGGCCCTCACTTGGCGTTGCCTCGTTGGGCCTTGGACCCCTCGCAGGGCGCTGCTCCGCCGGAGCTGCTGGCTTCTTTCCGGGCGCCCCGGAGTAGGGCTGGGCAAAAATTGGATCGGACCGGAATTGGACCAGGACCAGACCGGAAATTACGGTCTTGGATCGGACCGGAATCATTACGGTCTGGTCCACGGTCCAAGAAATTTCCAATTCCGGTTTCCGGTCCAAACTCGGGACCAGACCAGAATTTCCGGGTCGAACTGGAATTGGACCGGATTGTGTTTTTATTAAAAAAAAAAATCTGTTTGTTAGGAGTACGTTGCAGGTAGCATTTGCTTTGTTCATATTTTTTAAAAAAGAAGGCCCACTTTCTTAAAAAAAGCCCAAAGCCCATAATCAAATTCAGACCTCTGTTCACTTGCCCTCTCACCTCCGTCTTTCTTCCTCTTCATTCTTCAGTTTTCACGATCGCCGCTCAGTGCTTGCCCTAGCCGCTCTCTCACACCTGTCTCCGCCACCCAGTCGTCATCGCCCTTCACTGCCGCCCATCTCCGCCGCCCAGCCGTCATCGCCTTCCCTGCTTGCCCTAGCCCGTCACCGCCCATCTCCGCCGCTCTCTCACGCCTGTCTCCGCCGCCCAAACCCAGTGGCCATCGTCCTTCACTGTCGCCATCTCCACCGCCCAGCCATCATCCCCCTTCAGTCCTTCACTGCCGCCCATCTCCGCCGCTCAGGCCCTTCGCCACCGGTCATCACCCTCATACTTCCATCTCTGTTACTGTGCGATTGTGCTTACATCTCTCCCCTCTTTCACTGTTATCAGATTTCGTAGGTATATTTTGATTTTAGTCTTTAGATTTGTAGGTATAATTTGTATATTTTTGCATTCAATTTCAAGTGCAAAAGGACCGCTTTTACTTAAAATCAAAATTTAAAAGAGGGGGTTGTTGGAATTCCGGGTCAAACGGCCCGCGGACCGGAAAACCCGGGACCATATATCCCGATCACGGTCCGATCCGCGGTCCAGGCCTTCAGAGTTTCCGGTACATCGGATCGGACCGGGACCGAAATGTCCGGTCCGGTCCGATCCGGTCCAGAACGGTTGCCCAGCCCTGCCCTGGAGTACAAAATGGAGGGAGATGTTTCATCTTCTGAATCGTTGGGGAGGAGGAAATAGTGTGTGGAGGGTGAGCTTGTTGGTGGCTTCACTTCGAAAACAAAACAGGGAGCAGGGAGGCGTTTGAAGGGAGCGGCCATGGGAGCTCTTGTCTGTTTCTTCTTCAGATCTGGAATAAGAGGGGAAAAGAGAGTGAAGGAAATGGGAATGGTGTGAGGATAAGAATGAAAGTTGGGTTTTGGTGAATGTGGAATTGGACAAGAGGAGAGGGGACCAATATGCTGCTAAGCATCAAAGAAATGCAGGGGAATCTTCCTCACCTCACGGAGTCACGGGTATGAGAACGAGAGAGAGAGAGAAGGAGGAAAGAAAGAAAAAGGAAAAGAAGGAATATGTACGTGGTCCCAAACATAAAGTGAAATTAGAACATACCCGACGTTCAAATTCGAAACCCGTTAATCCCGACTTTAACGGAATAATTTAAAATTTCAATCAAATTTTAAAACTTATTTAAAATGATCAAAATCAAATTAAACTCTCGATTTCGAAGCTCATAAGCGGGATTAAAATTCGTCAGAATCCAATATTTCAAACGATGCCGGAATGACTTTAAAATCAAACTTTTGCTCGAGGACGAGTTTTCTCCCATTGTTTCAAATTAAATGGAATAATAATATATCTATTTAAATAATATTAAAACAATATAGAAAATATTTTCGGGCATTACAGGTTATAAATAATTCATCACATTTACTGATGACATGAGTAGATATGGATATATTTACCTTATGTCACATAAATTGGTATCCTTTTAAAAGTTCAAGGAATTTCAAAATGAGGTAGAGACTCAAACTGGCAAGAAAATAAAAGCACTTCGATCAGATAGTGGTGGTGAGTACTTGAGCCATGAATTTGATCATCATTTGGAAAATTATGGATAGTAACACAGTTGTCTACTCCAGGAACACCACAGCTTAACGGTGTATCTGAAAGGAGAAACAAGACCCTGTTAGATATGGTCCGATCTATGATGAGTGTTGCTGACTTTCCGGTATCCTTTTAGGGATATGCCCTCACAACTGTCGTACTTACACTAAATAGGACTCCGTCTAGAGCTGTAGACAAAACTCCATATGAGATATGGACTGGAAAGGTTCCAAAATTGTCTTTTATGAAGATATGGGGATGTGAAGCTTATGTAAAGCGTTTACAAACGGATAAGCTTTCCCCTAAATCAGATAAATGATATTTTATAGGGTATCCAAAAGGTAGTTTTGGATATTACTTCTATAATCCCGCTGAACAAAAGGTGTTTGTTGCAAGGGATAGTGTCTTTTTGGAAAGATAGTTCATTTCCAATAAGTCAAGTGAGAGAAATATTCATCTTGAACCAGTTCATGATGAAGAGCAACAAACTCAACAATGAGATGACATAGATGATGTCGAGGACGAGTTGATGGTTTTGGAAGGCCAAGGGCCCCAAATCATCCAAGAACCGGAGCAAGAGGATCCGTAAATAGTTGTGGAAACTGTTCCAACTCCAGTTGTTGAACCAGTTCAACCCACCCGTAGATTAGATAGGCTAAGGGTACAACCAAGACGTTATGATGATTTCATCTTGAATGTAAACCTTGATGTTCTTTTATTAGAACATGATGAGCCTAACACCTATAAACAAGCAATGACGAGTCCAGACTCCAAGAAATGGCTTGAGGCAATGAGATCCGAAATGGAATCCTTGTTTGAAAATCAAGTATGGAACTTGATAGATTTGCCATATGGGTTAAAACCCATAGGGAGCAAATGGGTTTTCAAACATAAGACAGATAAGGATGGAAAGGTATTTGTATACAAGGCAAGATTAGTTGCCACAGGTTTTAAACAGATTCATGGTATAGACTATGATGAGACTGTAACACCCCCTTTTATAACCTAAGGGAATGTCACAGCGCCAGTGATTACGCGGACTTTAATGTCTTTGTAACAACCTTAGGCTTATAGGGACATGCAACCATGCTCCCATAAACAAGATGATAATATTAAATACTTGAATGAGATACAATTAAATCGCGGAAGACTTTAAATGAAACAAATACTAAGTATACTACAACATTGTTACAATTTGTCTTGATAGCAAATACAAGATAATATTTAAACTCTTGAATTAAAACAACGGTAAAATACTAAAAATATTTGAAGACGATTCCGACTCACATTTCCAACCTTCGACCTTGTAGTGCTTTATCTAAACCTGTGGAAACCAGCCATCCAAACAAAGGACGGTTAGTTCGCGAGAACTAGCAAGTGACGGCACGAAAGCAGAGACAACTTTGGATTCAAGTGACCATGAAACGGTAAGAATTTAAATCCAAACGAGATTTGAATATTTGAAGTGAATTGGCTTATTTGTAACCCGACCCTCCTATGACACGGATAATCCAAAAGGATTGAGTAACAAAAGATGTATTAGGAATCATATTCCGATTAAGGATGGAATATGACATAGCTTGAAACGATTCATGATTACTACCCATTACATTATTAATACGTTTTTATTATAATGTCTAAACTAAGTATTGGTTCAAAAGGTACTCGATGTGGCCCAAAATCGACCCAGAGGGCAGGACTTTTCCGGAGAGTTTTAAACCGCGGGCTGAGACAGTCGATTAAGGGTTGATCTTGTGTCCCCTAATACCTAGTTCAAACCATGTTCGTTACTTATACATTAATCTTCACTCACTTACACACTTGATATGCATTTTACGTCTTTTATCTTTTTATGGACTACTACCGGTCCCACTCTGTCTATAGTGGATAGCGACCTACAACCATTGGTTGTGTAACACCTCGCATGGAAGTGTGGTTTCATGAAACCTTAAGACCGAGGAGTAACGGCCCCGACCTACACTTTACTCACACTTCACTTTACCATTTCACATTGCTTTTCGTTGATTGATACATTTTACTTTGATTGATTTGGATTTATGATTCAATTGAGTTTCACTCGCAACAAACAATCCTCACATTAATACTACTTATTTAAAACAACCTAGGTGATCACATCGAAATAATCAGAATGGATATATAAAAGAAACATATCCCTTTCTTAACCGATTAGCATGATATAACAAAATAAATCATGCTTTAATAAAAATGTGGGTATCTATGTCATTATTTTATATAGATGTCGAATAATAACATTACCCAATTATACTTGCCAAATTCAAGCTAACGGATAAATAAATCACACAAAGCGGATGAATTGCAATTTATTTTAATTCATTTGGCAAGCATTCCAACGGAAAGAAACAATTGTAGACACGAAAGGCACAAGTGAGCATAAAAGCTCGGAAGGTCACTTGCCTCGATTTGGAGTTGCAAGCGTTAACGGTTGGTCGGATTTTAATTCCTTCGGATGCGCGCAAGGGTAGCCTAGATTGGAAGCAATTTATGCCCACATCAAAATACGGGTTAGAATCTGGAATTTTAGAAAACTGAACAAGGGCATATTTTGCGAAAATCGGAATTATGGGAGGTTTTATGCGATTACCCTTCTCCAATACACAGCCCGACACAACACTCCAACAGGTATTTGCCGTCGACACTCCGGTGACACTTCAGCGAGGCACTGGCGATGGCACGGCTCACGGCGACGCACAAGGCTCACGGCAACAGACTCGTAGTGACTGGGTGCTCCTCCTGGTCGCGGCTGGTGGCTCCGGCAGCGGCGGACGAGGGCTACTGAGTGGTTCCGATGAGGGGATTCGAAATTGGGGGTTTTGGATTCGGGATGTTTTTGTGAAAAGTTTGTGAAGGGAAACGTTGCTAGAGGCGTTTAGAATTCCATGGAACAGGTTGAGAGCTCGGAGATGTAGAGGAGTGGTGATGGTGTGCTTCGAAAGTGATCCCGAAAGGGGTATCTATAGGAGAAGGATTTGGGGACAAATTTGATTAAAATAAATCCATAAATTGCTTAGATAATCACTCTTAACACCATCCCGATCCTCAATTTGGTGAGATTCGGCCTGACTGGAGCGGATTGGGGTGATTTTTGAATTTGGGGATAAGCTCGTTCGGTTGCAGTTCTACCCCGAATCTCCAAATTGGTTACATAAATCTCATCTGTAACGAGTAGGGCACATTCTAGAAACAAAAACGGTTTGATTCGAGCGAGATTTGAGGAGGTCGAAAATCACCCAATTTCAACAGTGATTCTAACGGCTGGAGGTAGGGGAAGGGTTCAAGGGCCGGTTCAACCATTTTCTTTTTATTTTCTAATGGTCCGGTTCGGTTCAAGTGAACCCAAAGGAAAAATGATTTAAACCTATAACTATATATATATACATCCGAAAATCTTATTTATGAAAATTCTACACAACTTAAATAGTAAAATAATAAAATATTTAATTTAAATACATTTTATTTTATGCAACAATGGTTTACTATTACCTTCTATTACATATATATGTTTTACGGAAATTAAAATAAGTTATAACGATAAATCCCTCTTTATTTGAATAAAAATATGCAAACTTGTTTTAAAATAATGACTTAAAATAAATAACTTACTTATTAAATTTCACTTAAACGAATAAAAATGAACCGGGTCAAAATAGTTACGAACTTTATATACATTTAATTTTCAAAAATCATTATTCAACTCAATATAAAAGAATTTTTTTTTATATAAATATATATTTTCTTAAAACTAAATCCCCAAAAATACTTTGGGGTATTTCAGAGACCTTTTCACCAGTTGTCATGATAAGATCCATTAGGATAATCCTTGCTATTGCCGCTTATTATGATTATGAGATTTGGCAAATGGATGTCAAAACTGCCTTCCTGAATGGATTCTTGGAAGAGGATGTGTATATGACACAACCAGAGGGTTTTGAAGATCCAAGTAATGTCGGGAAGGTATCCAAGCTTAAGAGATCTATATATGGACTTAAGCAAGCATCCAGGAGTTGGAACTTCCGATTTGATGAGAAGATCAAAGAGTTTGATTTCATCAGATGTGAAGAGGACCCTTGTGTATACAAGAAGTTTAGTGGGAGTAAAGTGGTCTTCCTAGTTTGGTATGTGGATGATATACTACTTATTGGGAATGACATTCCGATGCTAGAATCCGTTAAGGAATGGCTGAAGAAATGTTTCTCAATGAAAGACTTGGGAGAGGCAGAGTATATACTTTGAATAAAGATCTATAGAGATAGATCTAAGAGATTGCTTGGATTGAGTCAAAGAACTTATATAGATAAGATTTTCAACAGATTCAAAATGCAAGATTCAAAGAAAGGGTTTCTACCTATGCAACATGGTGTATATCTCAGTAAGAAGAAGTGTCCTAAGACATCTACTGAGCTAGAAAAGATGAGTAAGATTCCTTATGCTTCTGCTATAGGATCTATCATGTATGCCATGGTGTGTACACGACCTGATGTTGCATATGCTTTGAGTATGTGTAGAAGATACCAATCGAATCCAGGAGAGGCATATTGGTGTGCAGCTAAGAACATCCTGAAGTACTTGAGAAGAACTAAGGATGATTTCTTAGTATACGAGGGTGATGACAACTTGATCGTGCAAGGCTATACTGATGCGAGCTTCCAGACTGACCGAGATGGCTTTGAGTCTCAATCGGGATATGTTTTCATCCTTAATGGTGGAGCTATGAGCTGGAAGAGCTCTAAACAAGACACAGTTGCCGATTCTACGAAAGAGGCTGAATATATAGCTGCTAGTGAAGCGGCTAAGGAGGCTGTCTGGATAAGGAAGCTCATAGATGAACTCGGTGTTGTTCCTAGTATCTTGGGGCCTATTCACATCCATTTTGACAACAATGGTGCCATATCCCATGCCAAGGAACTGAGCTCGAGCTCCAAATCCATACACGTTAAGAGGAAGTATCACCATATTCGACGCATAGTCACCGAGGGTGACATTAAGATGTGTAAGGTGCATACAGATGACAACATTGTAGAGCCATTGACAACGTCTATGCCTAGGCCCAAGCATGATAGTCACACTAGGGCTAAGGGTCTCAAACATATTGGAGAATGGCTTTGAGATTGCTTTCTATTATGTTTTATGTTTAGAGTGTTAGACACCAAGTTTATGTTCGATTGGATGATATTATGATATATGATATTTCATCTTTATTTATATATTTTGTTGAACGATAATAAATAAAATGTCCAAATAATTCGTAGTTAGCAAATGGGCTTATCTTAAGTGTTCTGGTAAATGAAACCCCATTAAGTGAAATGCAGTTATGAATTATCACAAGTCCGTAGTCTGAAATCATCAAATTGGACATAGGTGATTTTATTAAATGACTATATTGTAAGTTGACTGATAGCGCCGGGTTTCTTGGGTTATAGGGACATGGAGATGTCTAGTCAATTACATATATATGTATGGATGATACATATAGGACACACCCACCTTAAGACTCTACAAAAGGGATTGCTGAGTTTTAAGTTAAACTATGATTAGTAGATTCCTCATATATGAGTGTGTTATGGTCTCTCTTGATGATTGGTATTTCTTTGACATGGCTAAACGCTTTCCGTAACAGGGAGTTATAAAGGTCGTAGTTGGGATTGCCAAAAGTTGAGTGGGAGCCATAGTCATACAAGACTGTAGATGTCCTCCTTCTTCATGCATACTGTGATGCATTGAAAAGGAATGGTGTCTAGGCCACTTGAAGAGCAAGAACTGAAAATGCATGGCCATGCTCGGATGGATTATTTGTAATCATCCGTTTAATTGACAGTTCGAACTCGGAGTTCAAGAAATATATTTGATAATAGATATGAATGTCACCATATCATCAAATATGACATTAAGAGACACGGGTATCTTAAATTGCACACTTGTTTAAGGACAAGTGGGAGATTGAAGGAATTGTGTCCTTTAATTATGTGCAATGACTAATTATGGAATATGAAAATTGATAGAGATATTCAATCCGATTATTTTAGGAGTTGTAATCCTTTGCTAGAAGCCAACTACGATTAATGGGCTTAAACAGGTTAAACCCATGGCTATTATAAACGGGTCCTATGCGGTCAAACACTTAGAGTTGACGGACTTGATAAAAACATAGATGATTTTATTATTAGTGTATATTAGATATATATTAATAATAATGGGAAAAGATTTATTTGTGAAATAAATAATTAATTAAATAGGGTATAAATATGAGCTTATAAAGATGGGCTCATAACGACTTAACCTAATTAACACATCCCAAAAAGAGAGAACGTGAGTTCTACTGCATGCTTTGGTTTGTGAGGGCTGAATTCCACCATCATCAATCAAGAGCAATCTGATTGTTCACCTTTCGATCTTCGTCCTAGCAGTCGAAGGCAATGGAGATCTAGACCGGGCTCTTGTGGACCAAGTAGAGGAGCAACGCGTGGGGCTCTAGTTCTTTTCCAAATCCTCCACGTTCAGATCTGGTTCACGCATCAAGAGGTATCTCCTATGAACAATGACTTGATCTATCGATTTTATGCATGAAGATCTTGCGATTAGATGATAGAAAATAGTTTCTAAAACTTCCGCTACGCATCTAATTATCCAACACTAAGTACCAAAATCAAGAAGATAAAATCAAAGAGCCTCGTACCTTAAGAGCCCCATCAGTTCCAAAATCAAGAAGAAAAACCAAATTAGCACCAATTACCAAATCAGTACCAAAATCAAGAGGATAAACCGGATCTCGAACAAAAAATCATCCAAGATCAAAGGTTGTAGTCTGTACCCCTCAAGCAGTTAATACAGACACTGCAATTGGTGAATTGGTGATAGGAGTATTGTTTAACTCTCCCGAATCCCGTTGCCTCCATTAACAATATCTCCTCCACCTTTTTCTCTCTCCAACGCCAATGGTCACATTGCCCCCAAACGCCTGGATTTCTTCAATTTTCCTGTTTCCTCTTCTTCCTCTCCTCGTCGTAATCGCTCTAGCTCGACGAATTTTTTGCAATCCGTGGTCATTTGGTAATCAACAGAAAAACACACGATAAATAGAATTAAAGTTGATCGATACCTCGAAGAAAGCCACCATAGCAGTAGATGGAGTACGCCAGCGATGAGGGAAGAATCCAGCAGAAGCGATTCGAATCTTCAAAGAAACGCGCCATTGATGAAAGCAGCTTCGGCTTTACCAATACTCTTGAATGACGAAAAGAGCTGAAAGTTGATCGTTGACTCACTGAAAGCTCTGCTGCCACCGAACCAATCATCCACTGTTGACAGGCCGGATCACAAAGAGCCGATACGAGAAAAGATTTGAGAATACCAAAAGAGATCTCAGATCTACGAACAAATACTCCGAGAGGGCGAGCCTCATCAATTCCGCCCCCAGATTCATCCACAAGAACGGCCTCATTCAGCCAGATTCATCCAATGGATTAGGCAGTGCCGGAATTCCACTGTCGTCGAAGCCAGCGTTTGGTGGTGCTGAGAAGAGTGGAGGAGAGTCTCATATGCATGGCTCTTAATTCAATAAAAAAAAACCTCAAAATGAAAACCAAAGTAAGTGCTGAGAAGAGTGGAGGAGAGCGACTGATGAGAGGAAGCCATAGTGACAAGCAAAGCGTAGAGAAGGATATCCCTAGCGTCCCAACGGACGGAGGAAAGGAGAATGGGCCGGATCCGTTTTTTTTTTAAATCAGGCCCGTTTTCACTTTAATCAATTTTTCATTTTAAGCACCATTTTCATTTTAACCACACCATATAGAGAGAGGGGACGGATCAATTGTGAACACCCCTTATGGTATACTTTGTGCACAATTGTGGGCCTTTGATTGAGATGGGATGAAGGGTTGAGATTAATTTATTTATTTTTGTAATTTTTAATTAACAAACTGTGGGGCCCAATAAATTTCAACCCCTAAGAGCCAGAGGAGCGCGTCTGATTTTGGGAAATAAAATCATAATCCCAATCTTATTCCAATCTTATTCTTCTTCTTCATCGGTGGATTTGTGGAGCCGAAGAAATCGTCTGATTACAGTTTGTCTCCTTTTTCATTCAGCAATCGGCGATGAGGCTAGGTGGATGCGAGTCGAAGAGAGGATAGGCATGGCCAGGCGGAGGCGTAAAACCCTAGGTTTGCTTCAAACACAACATCACTGTTCTCTGTCGATGGCAATGACAATTCGTGCCCAAATTAAGCTCAACGAAGGTTTGGTGCATAGATCCACTGGTCGGAGACGGCGAAGGTGGGTGATGCTTGGCTAAGAAGGGGCGATGACGATGTCAATTTGTGCCCAAATCAAGGCCGACGAAGACTTGCTGCACAGATTCAGTTTGGCCTTCGGTTCGATTTCCCGATCTCGCTCCCCCTTGGCTTTCATATGTTTTTTTTTGTGGGTGCAGGGTGGGGGGGGTGGTGGTTGAATGGGCAGGGGCCGGCCGATCGAAAAACCGCCGAATTGAATTTGACGATGGGTGAGGGTGGGGTTGGGGGTGGGTGGGGGGGATGGGGGGCCAGCAGATCGAAAAAACACCGAATTAAATTTTGACGATGGCTGAGGGTGGGTTGGGGGGAGGGGGGGGTGGGTGGGTGGGTGGGCAGGGTGTCAGGGGTTGGGCGGGTAGGGTTTTCGATATGCATAATTTTTATTCATTCTTCGTCAATTTATTCAGACGTATTTGCCAAATTTGGTTAGCAGGGGTAATGAGTTGGTAAATTATTTCGTGAAATCTGTTTTATTATTCACCAGAATATGGACTATTTGGTCTGACAACATCAAATAAAACATTATTCAGTGAAATGTGAGACATTATTCGGTGAAATGAGTTGGTAAATTATTTCGTGAAATCTGTTTTATTATAAATTGTAAGTATTATTTAGAGATTTGAGGTTTCTTTAATTAAAAAAAACTAATCATTATTCAGTAACATGTGACAAATTATTCAGTCGAATTGTTAAATTTTGATCTGAATTGGATGGAAAAAGATAACATAACATTATTCAGTATGGTGTGAAACATTAGTCGGTGGAATCGTCAAATTTTTAAACAAACAAAATTAGGTGAATATTCAGCGGAATTGATAAACTCTGAATATTTATTCATTGGAATATGTGTGTCAAAAAAGAGAAAAAAATAAAATAAAAAATTACTCTCATCCAAATCTTAAAAATAAAAATGAAAATGGGAAGTTGGAACTCACGCACCAGGAGGGAGAGTGAAGGTGAGATTTATGTGGGACCCACTCTATTTTAATTAAAAAATTTCAAAAAATCTGGATTAATCTCCACTTTCTATTTGTTTCAATCAATGGTTTATAAATGTGCACAAGGTACATCCTAAGGGGTGTGCACTCTGCATCCAGTGTAAACACCTCTTACGGTGTAAACTGTAAACAAACTGATTATTCATAGGTATCACTATAATTATTCGTAAACGTAAATTAATTATTCGTATGTGTGAATAGTTTTTTCATATGAAAATTATTCGTCTGTTGCAACATAATTATTCGTATGAGTTATGTATGAATAATCATGTTGTTTCAGGCGAATAATTTTGCCCTTCAAAATCTCCATCAAATCTCAACCGTTGATCTTCCTAATTCAACGCTCCAGATTTGTTGACAAACTACACCGTAAGAGGTGTTTATAAATGATACATTGTCTATATATATATAGTGTGGTTATAATGAAAAAGGGTTTTAAAATGAAAATTTGGCTTAAAACTAAAATGGAGGAAACAACACGCGCGTCCCGGTTTATTTTTAAAAAAACACTACACCGCTGTGAACCGGGAAAAAGAGAAAAAAAAACAGAAGCGGACCGGATCTCCTTCCTCCTGTTTTCTCATCGCCGCGAGACCCAAATCTCTCAAAGACCACACCCTGCGATAGCGAAATCGAGGATTCTTCTGGTGGATGAACTACCTCCGGCCTTCCGTCAAGCACGGACACATCACTCCCGACGAAGAGGGTCTCACTCTTCACTTCCATCGCCTCCTCTGAAACAGGTCCGAATCCTTCCAATTCAATCGTCGGTCGATTTCTAGGGTTAGGGTTTTTGCAAACTGGCATCTCTTGTTTCACCTCTTACAAAGAGACAGGTGGAATTGGCCAAATTGAAGATCCTATATTGCAATGACGAACAATACAGGTCCTCCATCGCTTCCTCCATCGATTCCCTTCCATGGTCGGGACCGCCTTCTTCCTTCTATGCTCACCTATCGCCGAACAAGACTATAGTTGTGCCTCTCTATTGAAATGACGAACTTGAGAAGCGATGCCCCAACTAACCGTCGAATCGTTTGCGCGTTGTTTCTTAATTTCGGTTCGCTTCCTCTTTCTTCTCTCAATCTTGTTGCTCCAATCGTTACCCTTTTTTTAGGTTTCGTTCCCAATTGAACCTAATGATTGCACTTTCATACTCATTTGATTCGACTGTGCTTAGATTTTGATGTTTCTTTTGCTTAGTTGCATTTCAATTTTTTGCTTTCGATTAATTGGTATGAAAAGAGCTGAAATGTCTGTTTCTTAGAGTTGCTTTTTGTTAGTGGATGTTAGCTGAATTTCCAAGGGGTTTGCTTTCGGTTAATTGGAATGAAAAGAGTTGAATGACACTAGAAAATCTTCTTGCACTCGATCTCTGTTCAACTGGTGAGTGAGCAACTCGTTCCATTCCTTATCATTAATTTTTTTCCATTCAAAGCTTTAATAGTGTTAGGCAGCAGTGGCATCTGATTTTTCAAAATGGAGAAAACCAAAGCATTTTGATTGATGTCAAGATATCACTATATAGTCTATATATAATGAAATTTTACATCAAACTGATAACGTACTTGCATAACAAATTACCCTTCTTGCTGAAGGATGTCGAGGATCATTGTCTGAGGATTGTCATGGGTCTTTATTGTTGCAACGATGCTTCCTACTGACACTATTTCTGAGCGAGGCTTTCTTTCCATCCATGTTTGAACAGAAAATAATGGGAGAATACAATCTTCGAGATAAGGGACAATCACAACATCAGATTTATTCTTTAGGGAT
This sequence comes from Persicaria maculosa, assembly GCA_963922045.1. Lineage (NCBI taxonomy): Eukaryota > Viridiplantae > Streptophyta > Magnoliopsida > Caryophyllales > Polygonaceae > Persicaria > Persicaria maculosa. The sequence goes on from OY998263.1 coordinate 54,566,506, forward strand.
CAAATAGGTGATACTATTTCTCAAGGTTCTTCTCTTCCTTGTTCTAATATGAAATTTTATATCTGGATTGCACCTCTAACCTTGCAGATTACACCATTTTAGAAAACTTAGTGGAGCTCCCATTTTTGCAATCTATACACGCAGATTGCCATTTAGAAGGTGGCTTCGACTTTTGCAGAAGGTATTAACAAAGATTAGGTGCAACATTAGATAGACAATGTGCATATCTAAGGTTTAATAGTGCATATTTAATATAAAGAACTGCATGGATAAAAAGAACAAGGTGATAATAAGAGATTTGTGATAATTTTTTAAGTTTGATCATTCTCTTACCACAAGAAAAGGTTGCACTAGGATGATGTCTTGTTAATAGTCATTAACGAAAAGCTTTATATTGTTCCTCAACTCTGTACGTATATCATTATTTTATTTTTGAAATTGCTATGATCTTGTTCTCGCATCCAACCATCCTACCATAAGATGTTCTAAAGATAGCTGAGTAAGTTTCATTCATCAGTTTCTCTGTCATTTTGGAAACTACTGTCCTGGTCCTTGTGCCTCTGTATTTTAATATATGCAAGGAAATACAACAACTAACGCAGGTGGAACGGATGTACAGTGTATGGCAACATTGGGAACTTCTAAAATGGATACATGTATGACTAAGGTATTGAAACCGTTATGATAACTTTGGTTGTTCTGTCTGAAACGTCACTAATGGCTGCTGAAAAAGGAACATTTGTGAGCGAAAAATGCAGAGGAGAGCAGGAAAATGAGATGAAAATGAAGGTTAATGTGTATGCGCAGTAGGAGGCTACAACAGATGAAGAGATTGAGCCCCTAAGTAGTCACAATCGGTATCGCTATAAATCCCGGGCAACAGGACAACATTCGAAGGGTGTTTATATGCCTAAAGATGTACAACTGTTGGAGGGGTGTGGTATCGATACTGATATGCATCTGTCGAATGGTATGAATTCCAGCCTATTAGCTCAACTGCTCCTACCTTCATTACTTCATCTATAAAGTGGATTTGGTGATTGATTAATTTGTTTGGGTTTGTTATGAAATTTTAGTCCAACAGCTACTACCTTGCTCAATGGTAAAAGTGCACACTTTTACATCAATTTATTATCTCTAATCTTGCACTTAATAAGTTTTAAAAACCTATTACCTCAATGGTAGAGTAATGTGCTTATGCGTAGAGATGTGGGTTCGACTCCTATATAGGCTAAATTGCTTAATTTTAATAGTGTGTATTATTTTTTGATAAAAGTGCAATTCATAATCTTAATTGTGCACTTTATAATCGTATTCTTGCAATTTATCATTTTATTGATGCAATTTATAATCTTAATTGTGCACTTCATGATTTTATTTTTGCACTTTATAATCTTAGTTGTGCACTTCATAATCTTATTCATGCACTTCATATTATTATTCATACATTTCATCGTCTTATTCTTGCACTTTATCATCTTATTTGTGCACTTTTAACACCCAAACATAAAAGTGGGTTCGATTCCTACATAGGCTAAAAGTGCATAATTTTGATAACCTGACTTATTATATAACAAAAGTTCAATAGTAAGATATATTCATGTAATTCTATAATACAAATTTTCAACTTAAAGTACTTAAGAATAAGATTTCAGTGCTCATGAAAATAAGATTTCAGTGCTGAAAAAAATTAGATTGTAGTGCAAAAACATAAATGCTTAAAATTCAAATTACAATGATGAAACATAGTTGTTTAAAAATCAGATTTCAGTGCTGAAAAAAAGAGAAATTATAGTACTGAAAAATCCAAATTATAGTGTTGAAAGATAGGTTCTTAAAAATCAGATTTTATTCCTCATAAAAATCAAATCATAGTGCTGAAAAAAAAAATAGATTACATTGTTGAGAAATGGATGTTTAAATATCATATTACAATGCTAAAATTTAAGTGCCTTAAAAATCATATTTCAATGGAAACAAAATAAAAGAGCAAAATTAAAACATCGATTTCAAAAAGCCTATTTTGTGCATTATTCATGCACTTTATCATTTTATTTGTGCAATTCATCATTTTATTCTTGCACATTATAATCTTAATTGTGCACTTCATAACCTTATTCACGCACTTCATATTATTATTCTAACACTTTATCATTTTATTCTTGCACTTTATCATTTTATTTATTCACTTTATAATCTTAATTGTGCACGTCATAATCTTACTCATGCACTTCATATTATAATTCATACACCTCATCATTTTATTCTTGAACTTTATCATCTTATATATGCACTTTATTGTCTTATTCTTGTACTTCATAAGCTTATTCATGAACGGAAATAAAGAAGACAACCATAAATAACATATACGGGATTTGAACCCGCATCTTTATCCATTGCACATTGCTTTACCATTTTGAACTAATAGACTTATATCCGGTTATTTCAAGCACATTTTCTAGAAAATGAGCCCTGAGGATAAGTAATTAAAAGAAACTCTTTAATCTCTTTATTAGCTTTGTCTAGCTCGCTTTTTAGGCTGATTGAGACATGGAACTCTTTAATCTCTTGAAGCTCACTTTTAATACAGTACTTGAAAAAAAACTTTAAAAAAAACTATAATTTCAGATTATGTTGGAATTTGAATGCAAATAACAAGCATTAAACTTATTAGAAGTTGTGAAAAATCTACAATTACATCAGTTAATAATGAGGTATAAATAACTTTGACAGTCAACCACTCAAAGCTCCACCCAATACTATACTCCAAAATTAAGGTAAAGGGAGCCAGAAAAGAAAAATAAAATAAAATAATCAGATATGAATAACTTTGAAATCTTATTGGCATTGCCAACATAAGGCTCCAAGGTCGGCTTATTCGTGTTCTTGAGAAGCGCTGCGAGAACATTCTGGTAGTGCAAATCATCACTCCATTGATGTTGGGCATCTAATTCCATCCTCACTAGGCAACTGCCTCCTGAGTTGTCCTGGACTTGGGGCGTGTTTGACAACGGGATGAGGGTAGGTGGATGGGGATGGATTTTGTGGTGCAAGGGATGAGGATGGAATTTCGAGGTGGATGGGGTGAGATTTGAAGTCAGTTTAATCCCGTTCGTGTTTGGTTGTGTGTTAAGATATTTGGGATGGAAGACACCCAAAAAGACATATTTGTCCCCACTAATTAACATAAAAGGACGAAAATGCCTCTCCCAAATACCCCTAAAAACCCAACTATTCATCTTCTTCAATCCTTTAGAACTCTTGCAAATTAACACACCGTGACTCTGTAACTCCTGCTCCTTCAACTTTCCACCGCAATTTTAGGTAAGAAAATTAAAAAGTGTCACGGCAATTCGATCAATAATGAAATTAAAATGACTAACAATATTAGTTAATTAAGGTGTTGAGACCGGTGCCTCCCTCGATTGCTCAGTTCCAATTGGGGACCTCCCGGGAAGTCGGTTGGGGCCTCCCGCGTCGTAATCCGCCTAGGTGGCGCTGCAGGGTGGCCACGGAGGAGTAATTGGCCGGTGGGAGAGGAGCTCGGACAGGATGTAGCTGTCGAGTGAGCGACCGACGAGGGAAAGGCCGACAACGCGAGGATCACCGGAGGAGGAGTTGGAGCAGGTGACAGGAGGGAGAGCCGTCGGAGGAGAGGGAGAGGGTCGGAGCGGCAAGGGAGAGGAGTTGGATGTGCAGTGCAGAGTTGAAAGAGGGATGCAGCCTACGGGGTTGTTTAATGAGAATAGAGGGGCAGAAATGGGATGATTCACCTTCCCATCCCCTCAATCTCCCTTCGATCAGGTGGATGCGGCACCCCTTCCAATCCCCCGCATCCCCTGCTTCCCATCCTCCTCAACCCCCCGCATCCCCTTGCGAAACACGCCGACGCGGAACCCGAAAACCCATTCCCACCCCCGGCATCACCTTGCGAATCAAGCAATCTCCAAACACTAACAGCTACTAACTACTAAGGTCAGGCATTGAGAAAAGATAAATTGCTTGTTACCTGAACAGAAACACTCAGATGAAGGCGATTTCCACAAGCATTGTTTATGAAAAGAATAAAAAATAAGATCAATAAGTATTTTGTTTTAACTTTTCCAAAAAAAATTCACAGATTAATGCCACTTTACAGAAGTACTTCTGAGTAAGGCACTTTAGATGGATCGTTGTCCAACTTTCCTTGTGCAGACGCCACCTTAGAGAAGTACTTCTGAGTCAGGCACAGATAAAATGGAGCACCTTTTCCAAGCCCTGCTAGGGCTTCCTTCGCCCATTCTACCACTGCCAACAGGGTACCAGCATTGAGACAAAGAACACAAAAGCAAGGCATAACTCATCACCATTATAGCTTATATTTAGATATGGACAATTTTAAAACATGACTGAACTAGCTAATATTTATTGGAAATTCCTTAAAAGTAGATTATGCAGTAACTTCTTAATAGTTAATTAAAACTACCCCTCTTCCGCCCCTTCCAAAAGCAAGACATAATCCACTGCTCCAGTACCGATAAAGCAGTCCATCAAATATCCAATTAACCCCTAGTTAACTAATTCAAATGCAACTTGTAAATTAAAATTCCATTATTAGGAAGATTCAATATCATCAGGATCAAATTGTGCCATCTAAAGAGCATTTTTCGTAGCCTCCACTGTCAAAATAAAACAATCCTTTGTTATTTTTCAATTGCTGATACTCATTCTCCTACATTTGCACTTCTACCTAAATCATACTCGCACTGAATCCCTTATTTGATCACACAGATAAGGCTTAAGACAAACTATATAATCAAACTAGCAGTAGCAGCAACAATCCTTTGATATCGTCTCAAACCATCAAGGGCATTCATCCAATTGAAAATAAGAGAGATGGCAGAAAAGCAAGAAAGGCGGAGAATAAAGGAGGAAATGGACAAAGATCAAGCAATCCAACTACAAACCCTAGAAATTGCGATTACCATTGGTGACTTCAAATTCGCTCCGGCGAATCCTCAATCGGCCTCTTACAAGTCACCACATTCCAAATCCCCAAACTTCCGACCACACAAGATACCTTAGAAGCAACAAATTACAACCGATTGAAAAGCTTTCAACTTCGACCTTGCATCGTCGGAGCTGCCATGGAACGTCGAGGGGGAGAAGCTTCCCGACAGCGATGAGTAAGAGGAAGGAGCAAAGAGCACTGTGTAGACATCATCGCTTGCTGAATCGAAGTGCTGGAATCGAAAATCGTGGGGACAGTCGGTGAGAGAGCAGATAATCGAAGGCGGGGAGAAAGACGTTGGCTGGTCTCTTCCTTTGCCAAAAAGATTGAGAGGAAGATGGGCGTTTTTTTTTTAAAATCAGCCCGTGCCTCCCCAAATTTTACCCATTTTCACTTTAAGACATATTTTCATTTGAACCATTACCCCTCTCTCTCTCTCTCTCTCTCTCTTTCTCTCTCTCTCTCTCTCTCTCTCTCTCTCTCTCTCTCTCTCTCTCTCTCTATATATATATATATATATATATATATATATATATGTATATGTATATATATACATATACATACATATATATATATATATGTGTGTGTGTGTGTGTGTGTGTGTGTGTGTGTGTGTGTATGATAATGGAATGATAATGGCAATGATAATGTATGAATAATGTGACAATGATAATGACAGTTATAAAGGACAGATAATGACGTTTAATGTACGGATTTATTGATAAAACAATAATAAGAAAGCAATAAAGTAAACAAGATTTGTCAAAAAGAACTTACTTTTATTGGATTTGATGTAGGAAAAGTACACTTAAGAAATCTTGCAAAAGGAAATTACAAAGAAATTATTGAGGAATTCTAAAGGGCTTTTTCAAGCTTTGAGATATATGAGTGTAAAATTGAAGGTGCCTTCTCCATGGGAGATGATGGGTTTTTATAGAGAGGTTGCCGTGTTCTTGCTCTTGAATTTGTGGATGCTATTGTTTCTTGCTTCTCATCATGAGAGTCTTGAATTCATCCTTCAAAGGATGAACTTCTTTGAATTCTTTTAGTACATGATGGTGTCTTGCATAATACATCTTGGCTTGGTCTTCTTTTGTCTTGGTCTTCAATGATGGAATACTCCCGTACAAAGTATGAGCCTTGCCAATAATACAATTTTCTCTTTTTCTTTTTTTTTTCAAAATAAGATGATTATAATTCAAAAGGATCATAATCATCAACAAGGTTTACATTTTTGCCCTTTTCTTGCTTGTTTTCCTTTTCTGTTTGATCATACCAGTTGAAGTTAATTTTCTTGCCTTTTTGTAACTGTAAGAACTCTTGATATTTTTGGAACTCTTAAAATTGCTTCCAAAGATCTGGATTTGGTTTTGCATCGGACTCAACTGGATTGCTTCGAGGCTTTGTGGATGAGCTAGACGAGGATGACTCAATCTGTATAGGTTCTTGTGTTTTAGGGATTGGGTCTTTTTGTGGAGGATTTTTGTTTGGAATGGAGGCCTGAACTCTTTCAATGGCTAGAACATTTAGGTCCAATTTTTTCCACCATCTAACTTTGTATTTTCTGCAAAGTGATAATGGGTAAGGAATTGGGTGTATCTGTTCAAGCTCATACACCCAACATAGGATCCAAGTCACGCCATTGTTTTTGTGGAAAAGTAGTGATCTTTTGTATTTTTCAGCTGGGGAGTGATTGTAGTAGTAATCATAGGCAAGTTGGGCAGCGTCAGGGAAAATTTCATGTGTGCTGCAAAAAATGCTCCACCACTCATAGAACCATTGTGGTAAGTCATCGTTGCAGTTTCTTGAAAAGATAAAGAACCAAGAATGGCTAAATGGCCTTATGAGAAAGGTTCGAAACCATGCCATTTTGTAGTCGTAAAAGGTATATCCCTTAGGATAATGAGGTATGGAAAATGTTTTGATTGTGGTTGGATTGTCCCAATCTTTTCTGGTGAGGACTTTGAGGATTTTGCATTTAGAGAAGATAATGTGGTCTATTTTGGTTTGGTCTTTTGTATGTGTCAGGTCAATCGAACCAGAATCTACGAGTATTAACTCATAGAATTTCCTGGTTTTGTTAATGTCCTCAGCGAACCAATGGAATGAAGGAGGAAAGACCTCGGGAAGACGAGGTTCAATCTGTTCTTGTGGGAGATGTTTAAATTCTGGTAGTAGGCAAATTTCTTTTGCTATATGAGGTTTAAAGAAGTATTTGTAAAATGGAGTTTCGAGGTCTGGTCTTTTTTGTGAGGGTTTTACCAGGGTTTTTGGTGCAAGGACCGCTTGCTTGTAAGGTAACTGGGCAAGAGGTTGGAACTGATTTGTTGTGGTAAGGATTGGTATTGGGGTGGACTTTGTGGACTGTGGATGTGTCATGAGGTAGTCTTGAGGCCTCATTGGCTTTCTTGAAGTATCCTTGCTGGACGAGGCCATTGCTACAGTGTAAACAAAATAATTATTAGAATGGGATGTTTCTGAGGCGTCTCTCTGCCTCTTTCTCCAATTCTTTGAGAAACTCTTCTTGCTCCAAGTCTGGATGTCCGTCTAGAATAGCTGTATAGATCAGATCCCTTATAGGAGGAATCCAAAGATCTTCTTCAATTTTCTTTTTCCAAATTTTGTAGATAAATCTCATAACCGAAAAGCTCTACGTTTTGCCCTGTAGAAATTGTCTAGTAAGAAAATCTGGTAAAGAATTATTTTCTCCTTTAATAAATTCAATGTCAAAGTCAAAAACAGAAAGAATAGCTTGCCATCTTGCAAATATCTGTTTTGAAACAATGTTTTGAACATCCTTTTGTAAAATCTCTTTTGCTGACTTGCAATCAACATGAAGTAAAAATCTTTTGTAATAAAGATCATCTTGAAATCTTGATATGCATGCAACAATAGATAAAATTTCTTTCTTAACAGTGCTATAATTCTTTTGAGGACCAGTCCATGTTCCAGAATGATACCTAACCAATTGTTCTTCATTTTGATCTTGTAACCTTTGTTTAAGAATGCCACCATATCCTAATTCTGATGCATATGTCTCAACTATCATGAATGCACTAGGATGCGGTATACTGATACATGGCAATGATTTAACCTTTTCTTTAATAATGCAAACTACTTTAGTATGCTCATTGGTCCAGGCTGGTGGATCTTTCCTTAACCTTTGAAACAAAGGCTTGCACAATTGTCTAAGTTTAGGAAAGAAATCTGAAAGATAATTAAGACATCCTAGAAACCTTTGCAACTGAGTCTTTTCTTTGATTTCATCTAGGAATTTATCAGCAAATTCAATACTTCTATTTATTGGTTTTATTGTTTGTTGATAAATATCATGGCCAAGAAATCTTATTTTTGTTTGAAATAATTTCATTTTTGTAGAGGAAACGACTAATCCATTTTTCTTAACCACATGTAAAAAGGTATTCAGATGTTTGAAGTGTTCATCAATGCTTTTGGAAAAGACTAAAACATCATCAATATAGACAATGGTGAATGAAGAATAAGGGTTTAAAATATCATTCATTATTCTCTAAAATTCAGAAGGAGCATTCTTTAGACCGAAGGGCATCACATTCCATTCGTAATGACCAAAAGGAACAGTAAAAGTTATTTTCTATCAATCTTCTTCTTTTATTTGTATTTGCCAAAAACCACTTTTCATGTCAAATTTTGAAAATACACGAGAATCATAAAGTCTGTTTAATAAATCTCTTTTATTAGGTAAAGGGTACCTAATCCATTGCAAAGCTTTGTTTAAAGGCTTATAGTTTATAACCAACCTAGGGGTACCTCTCTCCTTTTCAGCCTGATTCATAACATAGAAGGCTGCACAACTCCAAGGAGATCTAGATCCTCTAATAAGACCTTTAGATAACAAAGACTCAATTTCTTGCTTACAATAGTCTAAAAGCTCTTTGTTCATCTGTATTGGTCTAGCCTTAGTGGGAATATTCTTTTCATCAAAATCTTTTTCGTAAGGCAAGGACATTTGATGTTTCTTCCTTTCCCAAAATGCATTTGGTAGATCAGAACAAACTTGGGATTGAAACAGTTGTTCCAAATCTTGAATTTTCTTTTGAAGAGAAGGTTGCTTAATTTTTTCTTCTATTTTTTTATTTGATAATTCATCCTTAAGAAAGTTTATAAATGATTTTTTGCTACTTATCAAGTTCACCTGTTTGCAAATCGAAGAGGATTGCAATAGAGAAATGTCTCTTTTCTTGACTGGGGATAAAACACAAAACTTATTTGTTTTCCCATATATTGGTATGGAGACCGATAGGATCAACCCTAAAAGGGTAAATTTGAGTGAGAAAGGGAGTTCCTAAAATAACCTCTTGGGTTAAATCTTTGACAAGAATAAAAGAGTTTTTGAAACAATATCCTTGATTGCAAATCGACGCTCTTGGCAATTTATAGTTTATTTTCATGCGAGACCCACTACCAGTCTGAAGTCTTTCTGAAGTTTTTTCAAAGAATTTTGAGGGTACTAAACCTTCTTTAATGAAATTTAGATCTGCTCCACTATCGAGTAGGGCAAATGTGTCTATTTTTATAGTGATAGGAACATACCACTTCTGAAAACTAATCTTATCAATAACAGAGATGAATAGATCATCATCGTTACTGTCTATGTTGTTTTCAGCAGTAAAACGATCTTGATCTATAGGTGCTTTAGAGGAGGATGGAGCATGAGTTTTGCGAATAAACCTTTCTTCTATAACAGCCAATCTGGCTTCCAGTTCAAGGTCTTTGGTTTCCCCACTCAAAGCCCTATCTTGAAGTTCTTTAACCTCCTTTTTTAACCTATTTATTTCAGCTTGAAGATCCTTAGTAGAAACTTGTGAGAAAACGTTAGGAGGGGGGTATTTATTGTATAATTTTGAAATACTAAAAGGTTCTTGTAAAGATGGTTCTTGTTCTTTAAAAATCAAATCTTTAAGTTTAAGAAAATACTTTTGTTTTACTTGAGGGTCGTCAATTTCATCAATGAGTTGAAATAAAGCTTCTTTCTCATCAGTTTTAGTGATGACATTGCAAAACTGGGGGGAACTAGGCTCTTCATCATCTGAAGTAGATGAATCGAATTCCCCATTGTACGCATAACCCTCTTCCTCATCGGAAGAGCTCTCTCTATCCGTGACAAAGATTTTCATAAATTTATTCTTAAGCTCTTCGTCTTCATCACAAACTTCATTTATCTTTTGTTTAATGTGGCACTGATTTGCCTTATGGCCTGTTTTACCACATTTATAACAAATAATCTTTTTCTTCTCAAATTTCTTATCCCCACTTTCATTATAGTTTCTCTTCCCTCTCCTAGGATTTCTAGTGAATCTTCTATTTTGAAACTGGGTTTTCTTTCTACTAGAAGGAGCTTGTATTTTCTGCATCCCAAAAGCTTCACAGAAATTTCCTAACTCTTTTCTAGTTCTTCCCTTATCTCCATATTTAGCTTGTATTTTTAACTCTGAACATAATGTTAATCCTTCTTTCTTAATAAAAGCTCCTAGCTGGCCATAATTTATCGTAGCCCAAGGTATTTCTTCAGAACCTATGGATTCTTTAATTTTAGTTATTATTCTTTCAGCAAAGAGAGTGGGTAATCCTGAAACATACCTTTCTTTCTAGAAAGCTTCATTACATTCTGATCTTTTGTAGACATATGTGAGGAAAACATCTTTATACCATCTATAATCACTCAGTGTAGGATATCTAAGATTGATTAAGGCGGACTTGTTAGATTGTAATTCTTCTTTGGGGTTTCCCACAAAATACATACTAATAGTGTATATAAGTTGTCCAGCAACATCTTCTTCGGGGTGAATATTTCCATCTTCATCTTCAATATCTATAGTGGCTTCAAAGATTGCACCCTTTTGTTCATTGGTTAAAGCATTATCCCACCAATTTTTTATCTGGCCTGTGAATCCAGTAACTAAGAGGGCTGCTGCAGATTCATCCCTATGACCATTTGCTTTGTAAGCCATTTTGGTCATTCCCATTTCTTGTAAAGTATTTATAATTTCAGTTTCAGACTTTTCATCTATATTCCACTCGTAAATAGATTTTCCGTTATAATCGGTGGATCGAAATTTTGCTCTCTCCTCATATTGAATATCAGGGGGAGTAGGTCTACGATAATAATTTCTAGTTTCACATTTAGGGACACGATTAGTAGGGATATTACCATAATATTGTTTTCCCGTTTTTCTTCCTCTGAGTTTGTTGATTTCTATATGGTTATTTTCAAAAGCATTTTCAAGATCCTTAATCCGAGACGAGTCCGATTCAGTATCACTAGTAGAATATTGAGATTGTTCTTCACATTTTCTTTGACAGTGGTCAAGGCAATTTACATTGCTACCACTGGGTGAGGTTTGAATAGACTTTAACCATTCTGTTATTTTATCAAACAAGTCTGGAGGATTAAGAGTGAGGGATTGAGCCATTTTTCTAGGAAGGTTTTCTATTTGAAAATGAGGTCTTGAGACATCTCTAGGGATACTTGGTGGATCTATTGAGGAATCAATCTTTGTATGGATAAGATCAACTTGCTCAGCTATAGTGTGAAGAATTTGATTGGAGTAATTATTTTGATAATAAACCTTCTTAATGTCTTCAACGGTGGCAGGGGTACCTTCATTAATGTTTCTGCCCCTTTTGAACGGTTCCGAGGTGATTTCTCCTGCTGAGGTTGTAATCTTTATACTAGATAGAGGAGGGTGGACAGAATGGGTAACACCAGATGGGATGATGCTCCAAGATTTTGTAATCCTAGTTTGGACTTCAATGGAGGGTAGGGAGAATGGATCTTGGATCTCTAGGTTTGATAGAAATATTTTGAACCATGTGAAAAAAGGTATATTGGTCTTCAACCGTTCCATATCGGCATACCAATTTTCTCTTATCTTATCACGACAAGATTTATCTATTTTCATAAACCATTCTTTCTTCTGGCTATTATGAGGTGATTCAAAATTTCTACGAAGATAATCCTTATCTATCTTGAAAGAATATTCTAATGAGATCATGTTTATTGAAGAATACCCTTGCATATCACTTTGTGTAGGAGAAGCAGGAGTAGAAATTTGTTCAGTATTATCCGGACATGTTGTAGGTAGAGGACTTTGGTAATCTACTTTAATATGGGGATCATGTAGTGAAGGAATTCTATAAGGGGGTTCAGAAATAGAACTTCTAGGTGGAAAGACATTTGGAATGTGAGGAATGTGAGGGGTAAAATCTCTACTTGAATTAAACCTTAAGAGAATCCTACCATCAGGTTCTTCTATGATTTCAGAAATTTCTCTCCTATCAAAATCTCTGGGAGAATTATTGCTCTGAAGCTCTAATGTGTTGGGAACAGTGATGTCATTCCACTTTATTGTCTTAGGAGTAAAAGAATATGATTTTTCTGCATCTAGTTGGAGAAGAATTGTTTCTCCATGAGGAATAGGAGGAACAATGCACTTTGGATCAGAAAGAGAAGTCATGACCCTATAATGGAGTCTATAAATTATTGCAAAGTTTTTTGAGAATTGTTTGAAAGAGTCATTTAACATTTTGACATCTAAAATAAGAGATTGAATAACTCTTGGATCCGTAAGGTCAACATAAAAATTTGGAGAGCAATTAAAATAAATAGGACCATTGCAAATATTAGATTGAATAATAGCAAGTATAGAATCTTTGTAACCTTTTAATCTATCATCCCTTAAAGCAATAAAAACAGGAGAATCTATTCCTTTTCGAGATAATTGTTTTATTGCTACTTGAACTAAGCCAAAGTGGATATACCTATATCCTTTTGCTAAATATTTTCTTAAAGAAAGTGCAGACAGTAATTGCAAAGTGTGTTGCTCTTGTTGAATGCTTATTGTCTCTTCATGAGTTTTTATGCTAAATGCAGTCTTAAAGTCTAAAGCTCCAATTCTATAAATAGACTCAATATTTTCTACAGGTATTGTCCAATTAGGCAAGTCACTACTATCTTGTGCAAAATGCATCTCATTGCTATGAACTATATGAGAACTACTAGAGCCTCGATATAACATCCTTCTCAAATTTAACGCCATAATTTCATATATTATTATGCATAATTTAAATTAATAATTTCATATATTATATATGTATATATATATATGTATATATATATACATATACATATATATATATATATATATATATATGTATATATATATATATGTATATGTATATATATGTATGTATATATAGGGAAGCTTTAAAATGTAAAAAGTCCTTAACGTGTAAAATTGGCTTAACGTGTAAAATTTTAGAAAACCGGACCCGTGCCCTTTTTAAAAAAACCGAACCGGTTTGTTTTAAAAAAATTGAACCGTCATCTCCTTCCTCCCTCTGCGCAAAAAATCAGAAGCGGACATGGCGCCATGGCCTGGGCGAAGTCTCAATCGCCGAGCATCGAGCATGGCAGGAGGCAGGCCATCGAGCATCGGACTGGGCGGTGTCAATCGCCGGAATATTCCTCGTCGAAATCCTCGAAATCATCAGAATCGAACTCCTCCGTCGCAATCGTCGGAATCATTGCAATCGCCGGAATCGAGCATTTAGCATTGGTCAATTCGACAAGGCGGATGTGGATCCGGCTTCTCCTCCTCGCAATCACCGGAATCCTCATCGAAATCGTCGGAATCGCCAACAATTTCCTCCTTGCCCAAAAACATCGGAGCTCCCTTCGCCGCCTTCGACCACTGCCTAGCCGCCACCGAAGCCACCAACAATTGCCACCAACGGACTCGTCACGCCCCCACGGTCCCGTATCTATCCTCCCCTTGCGCCGCCGTGCCCTAGCCTGGCACCGGGAGCTTGCCGAAGTCCACCGGTGTAACCCCCGTTTCTAATCGGAGGGTTACAGGCGATGTGAGGAAGATGATGATGAAATTACAATTTTGACCCATTATTTTCCCTTTCTTCCCAAATATGCCCTTATCTAAATTTAATAAATTACAAAATTATTCCGTTGTTTATAAACGCACAACAAAATATTATATTTGCACAACTTAAAATTATATTTGCACAAAATAGTGTTTGAATGATTTAGATTGAGATTGAAAACCTAGGGTTTGATTTAGGAGCGGAATTTGGGGTTTTTTTGCCAAAAGCCAAATTGATTGAAATTGATGATATGGTTGTGTTGTTGGGTTGATTTTGAGCTAATTTCATGTTCATAGCATTGTCAAATTGTTTATGGATAATGAGCTAATTGGATTTTAGAACTTTAGTGCAATATGTTTTAGAATTTGGGGTTTTTTTGCCAAAAGCCAAATTGACTAAAATTGATGATATGGTTGTGTTTTTGGGTTGATTTGGAGCTAATTTCATGTTCATAGCATTGTCAAATTGTTTATGGGTCATGATCTAATTGGATTTTAGAATTTTATTCCAATATATTTTAGAATTTGGGTTTTTTTTTCCAACATCCCAATTGATTGAAATTGATGATATGGTTGTGATGTTGGGTTGATTTGGAGCTAATTTCATATTCATAGCATTGTCAATTTGTTTGTGAATCATGAGCTAATTGGATTTTAGAATTTTATTTCGATATGCTTTAGGTCGATTAAGTTCTTCTATTTTAGCATGAAAATCATAATTTAGCCTATTAGCTCAATTGGTATAGCAATATGCGTTTCCACAAAGATGTGGGTTCAAATCCCACATATGTTACATAATAGAGAAGAGCGCAACAATTGCAAATTGTTAATCATGCACATTATAATCTTAGTTATGCACTTTTTAACCTTAATTATGCACATTTTAATCTTATTTATGCACTTTAATTTTAAAAGCTTATACGTAAAAAAATCGATTTCAAACTCACATCTATCAACCTAAATTATCCGAGAGGTGAACCCAAACTCTCAAAAGTAAAAAAAAATAAAAATTAAAACATCGATTTCAAAAGCACATCTTTTGTCTTATTCATGCACATTATGATCTTACATTAATTTGCACAATTGTATTCTAAATCTGCACAATTCTATCTTACTTTTGCACAATTGTAGTTAAAATTTGCACAATTGTATCCTACTTTAAATTTGCACAATTGCACAATTAAAGTTGCACAAATGCACTTCACAGTTGCACAAATGCATTTCACAGTTGCACAAATGCACTTCACAGTTCCACAAATGCACTTCACAGTTGCACAAAAGGTATCGAAAACGGGAAAAAGTGCATTTACCCATAAAATTAGACATATTTACCAATTTACCCATAAATTAAACATATTTCAATTATAAATTTTTATAATTGAAATAGGCACATTTACCTATTTACCCCATAATGAATTATTTTGTCTACACAAAATAAACTTATATTTGCACAATAAGATGTTATATGTGCACAAAAGCAAGTTATACTTGCACAGCAGAAAGTGTTACCACAAAAAAAAAATTCTGGGCCAAAAAAAAATATATTTAAAAAAAAAAAAAAACCGGGTCCGAGAAGGGGGGGCACACGCATGGGCAAGGGGGGCAGGTATTCTACTAATGAAATTAGGCCCATTCGTAATTAAATTAGGCCCATTAATAAATTTTACGCGATAAGCAAATTTTACACGTTAAGGAGTTTTTACATTTGAAGTAAACCCTATATATATATGTGTATATATATATACATATACATATATATCTACATATATATATATATATATATATATATATATATATATATATATATATATATATATGTATATATATACATACATATCTATATACATATACTAAAACCGATGCATAGCGTCCTATGTGACGCGTTGTGGTTGATTCTAGGGAAAAAAATCCTATGTGGCGCGTTGTAGTTGATTCTAGAGGAAAAAATTAATAAAATAATATGTTGTCATAGTTTATAGAAAGTTATATAAGTCACAATCTATCTATATATTATTATATTAATACTTCATAGTCATACTTACCAAAACATTAATAGATAAATATGTAGTATTTTATAACTGTCATTTTATTTATATATAGATTATTTTTTGGTGAAAAAAATTAATCTGTGGATAGATAATTTAGTAAACTTACGTAATAAATCTATACTATATATTTAATAAAAAAATATTAAAATCTTTTTAAAAATAGTTATCTATTAAATTACATGAGATTAAATTACATGAGATTCAATTAATGGTAGGTTAGAAAAAAAAATTACCTTATAAATGGGAATTTTATTTATATTTTGAGAGAATCTAAAAAATATTTAGATTTTTATAATCCGTCAAACTAATTTTATTTATATCTATATTATTTTTTGGTGGAAAAACGATTTATATTTAGATTATTATTTATTTATTTATTGGAAACTATCTAAATTATTTATAATATTGTATTAATGTATTCTCCGTACACGGACGGGAATATATATATATATATATAAGGATTGACTTCGGTGAAAACCTCAAATTGTGGTAAAAACCGTGAGGACTACTCTATAGCTTCGTTTATTTGAAATATGTGCTAAAAACTTCAATCACCCGGTGACTTTACAACTCGGTTCAACCTAAAACCCGTGCTAAAAACTTCAATTTTCAAATAACACATGATTTTTTAGTTCGGTCAAGCCTAAAAATCATGCTAAAAAGCTCATGTTTTAAAATTA
This sequence comes from Persicaria maculosa, assembly GCA_963922045.1. NCBI lineage: Eukaryota > Viridiplantae > Streptophyta > Magnoliopsida > Caryophyllales > Polygonaceae > Persicaria > Persicaria maculosa. The sequence goes on from OY998263.1 coordinate 54,583,139, forward strand.
CATAGTGACTTTATAGCTTGATTTTATTCATAAACGGGCTAAAATTTGTGACTTTATAGATATAAAGCAAGCGAATCGGACTAAAAAGTCGATCCTCACATGCTTTTACCGCAATTTTGATTTTCACCGGAGCACACCCTAAATATGTATCACACACACATTCTCTTTTGCGTGGTATTAGATTTGCTTGATGGCCAAACATACACTACTATCATTTGCTTACTGATTTTCCTAATTGGTGGTTTGATATTTTCTTATTTACCCGTCATTATAATTAGTTTAATTGTCTCTAATTTTTATCTCTCAAAAATCAAAATATCATAACTATCTAATACTTTCAATTATTATATTAATAAAATGGTTCAATTTTCAACAACAAAAAATTAAAAGACTAGTTTGTCTCAACAAATTATTGTTTAAAATTATTTTAGAATATCATTAGTTTACTATAGATTTATTTTATTTCATACCTAAACATGATACTCCGCTTCCTAAAATCCTTGTCGTCCTAGTATTGATTTTTTTTACATGAGCGCTGCTAGAACATGAGACAAACAATAAACTGTTGTTGTAAAAATTAGTAGATGTAGACCAAACTTGTTTATCTGAAGGGGTTGCAGGCTGCGATGAAGTGTGGATGGAAGACACTGAATGAGAAACGTATTTTCCCCCGGTAGAGATGCAAATAGTATACGAGGTAATGTCCCCTAAGGATTTCACCGACTTCTCTCACAAGTGCACTCAAAGGAAATAAAATGGAACAGGAACATGCGCTCAGAAAATGAAAAGGGTAGGAGAAAACTAAAGAGATAGAGAAGCAAAAGTTTTCAGCGTGATCAAAACCCTAGCCTACAATCTCCATTTATAGTTGCAAAGATCGACTCCTTCGACCACAAGAAAGAATCTGCGGGAGAAGATCTCTTCCTATCCACTAGAGATTGTGGCTTATAAAAAACCGAAACGATAAATTTTCAGTGAAAAATAGATATTCACGGATAAACACTAACAAATGAGTATGAGACGAACCAGACAGACAGCGGCGGGCACGCATGTGTGTCCTATCTCCTCCTCTACCTCTCAATGTAGGTAGTGGAAGAGTCTCCTTAAAAACACCTTTAGGATACCCTTGAACTTCCAATGTCGGATGGGGAAGTCCAAGAGACACCTTAAAACCTCCTACTCCATGAATTATATCCAATAATCCCCCCCCCCCCCCCAATGCCGAGAGAAGGGGTTAAAAACTAAGGTTTTGAAAACATGTTAGGAACGTGTTGAGGTTAGTGCTTAAATATTGATGTCTTGCGACTTGAATCATTTCATAATGAAACTGGAGATCCCTTAGCTAGAGTAAATAGCCAGAGGCCTTGAATTCCTCCACTTGGGGGTAAAACAACAACACGCACCTTCCACGGGGTCCTGTAACGTTTCGCTAAGTCTTATCACATATTTTTGGCTCACCTTAGGTGCTAATGAGTATTCTAGTGCAGACCACCTTATTTCTCACCTTTGAGGGTTTCTCAATCCATCACACTCTCGTTGGTGACTTCAACATATTTGTCTCAATACAGAATTCCCCTATAATGGGTTATGAAGTCATTAAGAGCTCTAAGGCTCAACATCTCTTCTATCGATCGATGATCTATCAAGTCCATCTCAAAGGACCACTCAATGCTTGGGCTATAAGAGTGATAGCACCTAGTTTTATATATTATTCATGTGCATTTAGGTCGGTTTCATGCATCATTTTAGAGTATTTTTATTGTCTTTTTGTGTGGTTAGTGATTTGGACTAAATTGCATGCATCTAATGGAAAGGGATTGAAAGAAAAGCAAAAGAGACGGGTGATAGAGCAAGTGTATCAAGCGAAACACTCATAGGAGCTCAAGGTGGTGTAGCACAACTCGCGGGACTTAGGCGTTTGTGCAATTTTTAGCTTCAGCAAGCTGTCACGACTCGTGGGATGCCTTCACGAGTCGTAACAGGTGAACTCATCTCTTTAAGGGCGTCTGCAGGCTGTCACGACCCATGACAGACTCTTCACGAGTCGTGACAGTGCCAGATCAGCCCAACCTTTCACATTTCCGTGTTTGTTTGGATGAATTAAAACCTTTGTAATTTCCAATTTGCTGAGGAGTTACGTTTTTGTTTTTGGAAGAGCTCAGGCCGAAATTGGGGGATTGTGGTTGAGCTTTTGGTGAACTTTGGAGACTAGGATTTTGGAGAAGACAACTTGTTCAATCTATCAAATTTCGGTAAATTTTATTTTCATCTCTATTGTTCTATTTTTGTCTTGCCGAATTTGATTGAATCAAGCATGTACTTTTCCATGAGTGGCTAGACTTCTTGTTCTAGGGTTGGGATTGTCCCGACAATGCGGCATTAGGCTTGTTCTTAGTATCTCTCGAATGATTCCTGAATTAGGTTGTGGTTTAATCATGTTGTGCTTATTCGAATTGATGTGAGTCGATTAGATCCGATTTAGGGTTTGAAATTGAAAGACTAAAACACCTAAATTGGAATTTAGATGGTGAATTGAGACCAAAAGGCGATTACGATCCATCAGAACTACATGATTAAACCCGAATTTTATTGATCGAAAGTGAAACTAAAATTCTTGAGGATTCCTAGGTTACCATGGATGTTTTGGGCAATTTTGATATTATTCGGAGCCGAAAGGTGAAGTTAGTATGACTATTGCCTAAAACTCTACGAACTGAAAGGGCCTAAATCGGTTGCTTGAGCCCGAAAGGAGAATTGCTAACCGATTTAGACACATTCGCACTAAACCCAAAAGGTGATGCACGATTACCTTAGATAACCTACCTCCACAATTTGATTTTGAAATCACTCGAGCAAGAAAATATTTTATGCCTATTGACGATGCATTGTTGGTATATCCTTAATCTTAGAATGTTTTCCCCATATATATTTCTTAATACTTAATTGATTTTCTTGGTTACTTTACACACAAACACTCTCAAATCTGCTTGTTTATTCCGAACTTAGTCGAACTTGCTCGAAATTACTATCGATACTCCATTGGTCCTTGTGATACGACACTCGATATACTACAACTGAACCCCATACACTTGTGGGTGTAGGTTTTAGCCTATCAAGTTTTTGGCGCCGTTCCCGGGGACCGGTGCTAGTATCGATTGTCCTTTTTGACGACTAGTTCTCTAAGTTCTTTTTGTTGCTTTCATTTGTTTTTGTTTTTTTTTTGGCCTCAGGTTGTGCTTTGCATGAAAAAAATGAAAGGCTCTAGCAATCTATTGCCTTTTGATCCTGAACCTGAACGCACATTCCACAAGAGAAGAGCTGAACAACAAGCTGCTAGAGCTGATACGATGGCTGACGCAATAGCCAGATTGGCAGAACTAGAGCGACAAATGGCTCAGAGAGATCAAAAAAACGCTGAACTTCGACAACAGCTAGCTGATCAACAACTACAACTTGGCCAACCACAAGGACCGACATCCTTAGGAGAGCGGATGGATCCTGCTCAGTTCCTACCACGACCAGGTGTTGTTCTTCCTGCTATAACACCTGCTAATTTTGAGCTAAAGCCTGCACTGTTGAATATGATAATGCAGAATATGTTCAATGGGCTTCCAACTGAGAGCCCTCATCAGCACATATCCACCTTCAAAGAATTGATGGATACCGTGAGAGTTCAGGGTGTCGCTCCTGAAGAGTTGTTATTGCGATCATTCTCCTTCTCACTTGCAGGGAAAGCTAGACATTGGTACAACTCCATCCATGCTGGCACAGTCACCACCTGGGAGGAACTATCATCTGAGTTCCTGAATCAATTCTTCCCGCCAGCCAAGACTGCTGAGATGAGGCGGAAGATAAATGCCTTTGTGGTTGGAGATGGGGAGAACATCCATGAATCGTGGGAAAGATTCAAGGATCTTTTGTTTGAGTGTCCTCACCATGGGATATCTAAGCTGAATCTGTTGGAGATTTTCTACAAGGCTGTCAGTGACAACACTAGAGTGCTTATTGACTCCTCATCTGGAGGAGAATTTTTGGAAATGGGAGCTGAAGATGCTTGGGCGTTCATTGAGAAGACGGCTAAGAGATGTGGGAAATACTCGCAACCCAGGGCGCTCTCTACTGTAAAAAGGGGTGCAGGGATCTATGAGGTGGATGCTGCAACTTATAAGGATGCTAGATATGACTCATTGGCTGCTGAAATCAAACGTCTAGCCTCACTTATGGAGAAGTCCTTGTCCACCAAGGAGGTGAGTGTTGCGGGCTCTAGACCGGTGCCATGCCAGTTCTATGGATCCCAAGATCACACTATTTCGGCTTGTCAGATCTACGCCTCCCAAGGTGATGAAAGTCATGAGGAGGAAGTTGGCTACATGGGTAACAACTACAATAGGGGTGAAGGGTATAACCGAAACTTTAACAACTACAACCCTCGAGCGAGGGACCACCCCGGTTTCTCCTATGCCAACAAGCAAGCTGCAGAAGGGCCGCCTCCTGGTTTCCCACCAAAAGCCCGACCACAGAAGGACAAGATGGAGATAATGATGGAACAGTTTATGGGAACCGTTAAGAGTCTAGTTGGAGAAGTGCAGAATCTCACTAGGGGGCAAAAAATGCTTGAGACTCAAGTAGCTCAGCAAGCCAACAACACCTCTAGGTATGCTGGTCAGTTTCTAGGGAAAACAGAAGATAACCCCAAGGGACATATTTCTGTTGTGTCTCTAAGGAGTGGTAAGCAATTGGAGGATCCGAGTCCTTCCGAGCCAACTGGAAATCAAGAGAATGCTAAGGAAGGAGAGAAAGTTGCTGAGTCGGTGACAGAGCCACCATATGTCCCACCTCCTCCTTACAAGCCACCGCTTCCATTTCCACAAAGGAAGGCTCAAGCTCAGATCGAGAAGCAATACGGGAAGTTCTTGGAAGTGTTGAAGAAGCTCTATATCAACATCCCCTTCACTGATGCTTTATCCCAAATGCCCTCTTATGTGAAGTTTTTGAAGGAGATCCTCTCCAACAAGAGGAAGCTAGATGAGTGTCAGACGATATTCCTTAATGAGGAGTGCAGTGCCTTAATCCAAAACAAGCTACCACCTAAGCTAGAGGACCCAGGTAGTTTCGTTGTCCCTGTTTCTTTCGGTCATGGTCCTGATTATAAAGCTCTATGTGATTTGGGAGCTAGTACAAGCTTGCTTCCTCTCTCTATTTGTAAAAATTTAGACTTAGGAGAGCTTAGGCCTGCTAGGATGCAACTTATTATGGCGAACAAGTCCGTAGCCCACCCCGCTGGTATCTTGGAGGATGTTCCTATAAAGGTGGGTAAGTTCTTTATACCTGTTGATTTTGTTGTTTTAGATATGGACGCCGACATTCGTTGTCCTGTTATTCTTGGAAGGCCCTTTTTGGCCACTGCATGTGCTGTGATTGATGTCCGGAAAGGGACTTTTTCCTTTGAAATAGGGGATGAGAAAATTGTGTTTAATCTCCCTAAATCTTTGAAAGCCCCTGTTTTTGAGGATGAATGTCACAGGATTGATGTAATAGATGAAGGAGCTCAAGATGTTATGATTGAGGTGATTGAGCGAGACCCTCTAGAGCTATGTCTTATGGAGAGTGTGACTGACGCTGGTGATGATGAGCTACTTGCTGAAGTAGTTCAGGATTTGGAAGCTGCCGTAGAAGACCCTGAAGCTGTTTTTGAGGTTTTGCAAAGAGATGATGAAGACTTGGGAGGTGCACCTAAGCTAGAGTTGAAGCCACTTCCTTCTAATTTGAGGTATGAATTCTTGGGTCCTAATTCTACTTATCCCGTGATTGTGAGTGCTAGTCTAAGTCTGGATGAAACTGAAAAGCTATTGCATGAGCTTAGACTGTATAAGAAGGCTATAGGCTACACCATTGATGATTTGAAAGGGATTAGCCCCTCCATGTGCATGCATAGGATTTTGATGGAGGATGATCATAAACCCACCCGAGAGCATCAAAGAAGGCTTAACCCTAACATGAAAGAAGTTGTGAAAAAGGAAGTGCTTAAACTGTTAGATGCTGGTATTATTTTTCCTATTTCTGATAGCAAATGGGTTAGTCCCGTTCATGTGGTTCCTAAGAAAGGAGGGATGACTGTTGTCAAGAATGATATGAATGAATTGATCCCTACAGGTTGGAGAATGTGTATAGATTATAGGAAGTTGAATGCCTCCACCCGAAAAGATCATTTTCCCCTTCCCTTCATAGATCAGATGCTTGAGAGGTTAGCTAAGCATTCTTATTACTGTTATTTGGATGGATATAGCGGATTCTTTCAGATTCCTATCCATCCAGATGATCAGGAAAAGACTACTTTCACTTGCCCTTACGACACCTTTGCATATAGGAGAATGCCTTTCGGTTTGTGTAATGCCCCTGCTACTTTTCAGCGTTGCATGATGGCCATATTTTCTGATTTCATTGAGGACATTATGGAAGTGTTCATGGATGACTTTTCTGTGTATGGTTCCTCATTTGATGCTTACTTGTCTAACTTGTCTCGAGTCTTGCAGCGTTGCGAAGAAGTGAACCTTGTCTTGAATTGGGAGAAATGTCATTTTATGGTAAGGGAAGGTATTGTCCTAGGTCATTTAGTTTCTAACTGTGGTATTGAGGTGGATCGAGCTAAGGTAGATTTGATTGAGAAATTACCACCTCCTACTTCGGTTAAGGGTGTAAGGAGTTTTCTGGGCCATGATGGCTTTTATAGGAGGTTTATAAAGGATTTTTCAAAAATTGCTAAACCTCTTTCTAACTTGCTAATGAAAGATGTTGTTTTTTATTTTTCTCCAGCGTGTCATGAGTCCTTTTGCAGGTTGAAGGAGGCATTGATCTCAGCTCCTATTATGCAGTCTCCTGATTGGGATCTCCCATTCGAGATAATGTGTGATGCCAGCGACTACGCAGTTGGGGCCGTGTTGGGTCAAAAGAAGGATAACAAGCTCCATGCCATCTACTATGCTTGTAGGACTTTGGATGAAGCTCAGAAAAATTATGCCACAACAGAGAAGGAATTGCTTGCTATAGTCTTTGCTTTTGAGAAGTTTCGGTCTTATCTGGTGGGTGCTAAGGTAATTGTGTATACGGATCATGCTGCGATCCGATACTTGCTGCAAAAGAAAGATGCAAAGCCGCGTCTGATTAGGTGGATCCTTCTTCTCCAAGAGTTCAATTTGGAGATTAAGGACAAGAAAGGTGTGGAGAACCTGTTGCTGATCACTTGTCTAGATTACCGCCGGAGCAACCAGAGCACACTTCATCTGAACCTCCCATCGATGAATCTTTTCCGGATGAGCATCTACTTGATTTCGCCGCTGAGATATTGAGCACCACTGCTGAGGTACCATGGTATGCTGATTTTGTGAATTACATTTTATGTAATGAGTTGCCTGGTGATCTGTCATTTCAGCAAAGGAAGAAATTCTTGAAGGACGTTGTGCATTATTATTGGAGCGAGCCATACCTCTTTAAATGGTGCTCCGATGGGCTTTTCAGGAGATGCATCCCAAGGGAAGAAGTCCTTAGCGTCATCAAACATTGTCATTCTCTACCAGTTGGAGGTCATGCTAGTACCTCCAAAACGGTGGCCAAGGTATTTCAATCTGGTTTCTATTGGCCTACTATGTTCAAAGATGTTAGAGAATTTGTTGTTTCTTGTGATGAGTGTCAAAGGACACGGAATATCTCGAGGAGAAATGAGATGCCTCTGAATAGCATTTTAGAGGTTGAGTTGTTGGATGTGTGGGGAATCGATTTCATGGGGCCCTTTCCATCTTCTGGGCCATACAAGTATATACTTGTGGCGGTGGATTATGTGTCGAAATGGGTTGAAGTTGTGGCAACCCCTACCAATGATGCTAAGGTAGTCACAAAGTTTATCAAGAATGTGATCTTCTCGAGGTTTGGGGTTCCTCGATTTCTGATTAGTGATGGAGGTTGTCATTTCATTGAGAGGAATTTTGAGGCTTTGCTGAAGAAGTATGGAGTTCATCACCGAATTGCAACCCCATACCATCCTCAAACGAGTGGGCAAGTAGAGGTCTCTAACCGGGAGATAAAAAGCATCTTGGAGAAAACTGTGTCTCGCTCCCGAAAGGATTGGGCAACAAAGTTAGATGATGCCTTGTGGGCTTACAGAACCGCTTTTAAGACTCCGATTGGTACTACTCCATACAAGCTGGTGTACGGAAAATCTTGCCAACTCCCAGTTGAGTTAGAGCACAAAGCCATTTGGGCGATTAAGACACTAAATTTGGATATGAAGCTAGCGGGAGAAAAGCGGCAATTACAGTTGCAAGAGCTTGAGGAGCTGCGTTTGGAGGCTTATGAGAATGCCAAGATTTACAAGAAGAGAACTAAAAAGTGGCATGACAAGCACATCTTACCTAAGGAGCTTCAAGAAGGCGACCTCGTCTTACTCTTCAACTCGAGGTTGAGATTGTTTCCGGGCAAGTTAAAGTCGAGGTGGAGTGGCCCTTTTACGGTAAAGAAGGTTTATCCACATGGTGTTGTTGATGTTTGGAGTGAAAGGACCAGTGAGTTCAAAGTAAATGGTCAAAGGTTGAAGAAGTATTTCGCCGGACATCCGATCGAGAGGGTCATTTCCGTCGACCGTCTTGATCCAAGCACTTGAAGCTGATGGAAGGTCGGCTTCAGACCTTAAACCAGCGCTTCTCGGGAGGCAACCCGAGGTAAGTAGTAGGTAATTTTTTTTTCCTTTATTTTGTTTCTTTTGTCTAAAACATGTCTCATGAGTCTTAGTATTGAGTCTAGGTCTTAGCTCAATTTTGTTGAGAAGTCCCACGAGTCGCGGGATAACTCCCACGAGTCACGGGGACCGGCCTGGGTCTCAGCTGAGCCTACTGATGACTCCCACGAGTCGCGGGGAAGTCTCACGAGTCGTGGGGACTTGTTTTTATGCTTATTTTATTTTATTTTTTTAATTTTATTTTATTTTATTTTTCTTTTCTTTTTCTTCCTTTTTCGGTTTAAGTTTTCAGAATTTTATTTTCAAAAAAAAAAAAAGAGAGAAAAGAAGAACGCAAGTTGCGTTCTCTTCTTCAACCTCTCAATCTCCCTGCCACGCCTCATCTCCGCATGCGCTCGCCACCATCGGCTCCCAGCCGCACCGAAGCGCCCCTGCCACCAGCGGCCAGCCGGACCGGACCGCCCCACTCCGTCTGCGTCACCCCCTGCCACCAGCAGCCCCACGCCGCCCTCTTCGCACCCCTCTCGTGCCCACCATAAACCCAATTTCTCAAATCCCAAATCTCCCTCCTTGCTCTTAATTTCTTCGAAATCTCTGGCTATCCAAGGTATCCTCCTACTCTAACCTTGTTATTCCTTCAATTTGTGATGCTAATTTGTGAGAATCATGCAAATTGTGAATACTTAGGGTTTATGAGGAAGTATTTGGGGGTTTTGTGATTGAATTGTTACTTTGGGGGAACTATTTTGAGATAAATTGGGGATTTTTGGTTGTTTAATGTCATGCTTGATTGGCACCATTCAAGTTGAGAATGTGGATTGACCTAGCTTGTTAATGGGATGATTTTGCTTATTTGGCAAGTTAGGTGTTTGAATTGTGCATTGAGGTTTAGGCTAAATGACAAGTATGGGGTGTGTTTTGCAACATTGGGTTGCAACATTGCTCTTGCTTTACCTCTCCTTTCTCCTTCTTGTGGACTTACATTGGGCATGTTTGTTTTTGGCTTGTGTTTTTGGTGTTTTGCTTAATTTTGTGTGTAGGATATGGCGGGAGGGTCAAGAAAGCGAAAGTCGGTTGCTTCTTCTTCATCAAGGTCTATCGATGTTGTGCAATTTGCTTATGCCGATCAAAAGAAGAAATATGAGGAGCATATGAAGAGGACGCACATAGGCACACGTTGGTACCATGGCGCTTCTATGCAAGCTTTGGGACTTCAAGATGAGATTCCGCGCCTGTTGTAGGGAGGAAATCGAGAATGCAAATATAAAATATGACTAAAGCAAAGCAAACCAGATTCCGTCCCTTGCAAATGATTACAAGACTTCCTCCCGATGCAGTAGTGGGAAGTCAGGATCGATCCACGAGGAAGCGTGTCAGCGGATCCTAGGCAGCGGAGAAATCTCACGGACAGAAGTCGACCACAGATGTCCTCGATCTCGACTAGGGTTAGTCGACAGAAGATCGGACAAGTCGAATACAATGCAGCAGCAGTCACAGGTTCTAGTCGATATTGAGTAAGCCCTACTCGAGATCGAGTAAGCTTGTCGACGTCGATGAATCCTTTGTCGATCACCTGTAGACATAAACTATGGTGATCTGGGATCGAGAATCAGTAACTCGAGATCGACCAAAGTTGGTCGAGATCGATGAAGGGCAGAAAGTAAAAACGAAACAAAAGAAAGTAAAGACAAATGCTTTGGGATTCTCGAAATAAACTGTATGTAAAAGACTTTCAAGATTGGGGTTCGCAACAACGATAACCAAGCATGCGTAAGGCAGAAATAAAAACAAGTCCCCACGACTAAGCTTTCGCCTTTTCCAACAATTAGACAACTCTTTTAAGAAACCCTAATTGTATCTACCGATTTTATGATTACAATCCAAGTTGTTAGCATGGACCTCCATTATATGGGTAATAAACACATAACAAGTATTAGATGCTCAAAACATGATAAAAGTCGTATCTTTACCTCAAACACGCATGGCTATCGTCGGGCTCGCCCCAACCCTAGAAGTGGGTGGACTACTCGCGCTTCATCGCAACCTCAGACATTGATGTATGAAAAGAAACTTGCATTAAACTAAATTCAAAGCCGTTACAATCCTGGCAATCCAACTCTCGTTGAACGCCAAAACCCTAAAACCTTCGAACTCCTAAAACTTCTCTGTGAACTACTTCTCTAACTGGTGAATTGAATTATTCCTAAAATCAGCCCCATGGGCTTTATTTATAGCCTTCTACTCCTTGCTATTCAAGGATAGAAATCCCTATCTATATCTAAATCTATATCTAAAAGCTTAAAAGATAAATAAATGCAATAAAGGAATTAAACCCATAAAGGGAAATTATATCTAAAATCCTAAAATATCTTCAAGTTGGAATAATCTTCTCTTCCATTATGGATCTTGATAGAATCGGATAGAACTTGGCAATCTTCGGCCCCAAGGAATCCCAATCTGAGTAGGACAGCTCAAAACGCGTACGCGGCTTCCGGAGATCTTTCCTTGATCTCGAGTAACTTACTCGATCTCGAGTAACATGGACGTCGACTTCAGCTTGGCTCGGCGTCTCGGGTAGCAGGTTCTCGACATGGCTCGGAAGTGTGGTGCTGGGTCCTCGATATCGAGTAAATAACTTGATATCGAGTAGACTGGGTTCGTCGACTAGGCGGGCTTGGTGGTGTCGGGTATCTTTCTTCGACCTTGCTCGGACAGATGCTCAGGGTTTGTCGATATCGAAGAGTTTCCTCGATATCGAGGAATGTGTTGCTCAGCGTCCGGGTGTCTGGTCAAGTCGAGTAGCTTCTCCGCGGCATCCTCGATCAGGCTCTCTTCGACTCTGGGCATGGTCTTCAGTCTTTGTCGACATCGAGTAAGTAACTCGATATCGAGTAAAGTGCTGGAGTCGGGTTACTTTGCTCCTTGGCTTCTCGATCAGCTTGTCCTCGATCAGGGTGTGTCCGGGCTCTTTTGTCGGTATCGAGTAAAGTGTGGCCTCCGTCTTTGCTTCTTGGTTTTCTCCCGAAATGGCTCCATATTCTGCAATATTAAACAGAAACTTATGTAGATCTCCATTTCTTGCAAATAAGCATATACTACATAAATTCGACATATTCCCAACCCGAAATATGCAAAGTGTATAGAATATGGAACTAAAATATGCATAAAAACATGGCTACTTTAGAGACATCAGCGCCTCATGGCGACTATCGGGGCGGACACTTTGTTGAGCATGCAATACCCCTCTTATCCGGCATTGACTTCTGAATTACTTAGCACATTTAAGATGGAAAAGAAAAGTGTGTGGGATAGTAGGGTCACCATTACATTCCAACTTGGAAACGAGGAGTTTGAAATCGGTATGAAGGACTTGAACGGATTCCTCTCGTTCCCCGAGAATTGTGACGATCATAAGGTCACGACCAAGGACGTCAAACACTTTTGGCTTCACCTCACCGGTCGCTCTGATTACAGCACGAGCTCATCTTCGAGTGTCGACATTGTCCACCCGGCCTTCCGCATCATCCAACGTCTTCTTGGGAACACAATATACGCGCGGAGTGAGTGCACCAAATTACGACAAGGAGAGCTGATTTGCCTTTGTTGCATGGTCCACAAACGCCCCATCGATTTGGCTGCCGAGGTAACCTCTAATTTAGTCGCTCTTGCCACCACTCCCAAAGGACCAGTCCACATAGGAGGACTCATTGCCAGACTTGCAGATTCGTGCAATATTGACCTCTCCAAGTACTCTTCCACCCCCCCTCAGTATGTGGATTTAGCTCATCTGAAGAGTTCAGGGATTATTCAAGGGGATGTGTCCTCTTATGCTTTAAAAATCAATCAGATAGGGAGGTTCAAGCCATTTCGTGATGGCCCTGTCAGCACAGAAAACCGAGTTGATTGGTATGAGTCTTGGGTCGGAAGTCCCACTCTGCACAGAGATGATGAGAGAGAGGACAACGAGATGGCTGATGATGCGCCCGAAGATGGTCTCATGGGGGATTCAAGTCATCATGAGCACGGTGGAGCTTCTTTGGATGCGCAGATTTCTGAGGTCTTTCGACAATTGGATTTTCAAGATCACCTTCAGAAACAGATTTACTACCATGTGCCGGGTCATCTTTATGACCATGATGCTCCTTTCCCACCGCCACCTACATAGGAATTTATGAGTCTCTCCCTACCTCTTGTTTATTTCTACATTGGGGACAATGTAGGAGTTAAGTATGGGGTGGGGTGTACATGCATTTTCATTGTATATATAGTCTTCATTGCATTGCATTTTCATTGCATTTCCACTTGCATTCTGCACTTTTATTTTTATATTCTCAGTTTTTTTTGTTTGTTTTCTTTTCCATCTATGTTTGGCTAGTGTGTGTGATAAATCCCCATGTTTTTAAAGAATTCACAATGATATGTTGATGATCTAGGAAGCTCAAAGTTGCTCTTGATTTATGTGTTAAGCTCAGTTTGCATGGATGAATTGCCTAGCTTAGTAGTCATTGATGAAAATCATGCATAATTCAGCCTCCTAAGCAACCACCCTGATGGAAGGAGGCTAAAAGTACATAACTTGAGTCCTCTTATACCATATTGAGAGTCACTCACATGATTGCTTAATCTCTTGAACTTGCATTAGAGTCTAGGTTGAAGCTATTATGTGCATATGCATGACTTTGATGTGATAGAGGCATGATATTTGTTTGTGAGCCTATTTTGCCTTTTTTTTCCTTGTCCTATACTAATCCTCTGCTTGACAGCCCATTGAGCCTTTAATTGCCTATTTTTGGTAGCTCCTCAAAACATCCCGAGCCTTATTATTAAGCCTATTACCCATCCGGGAGTTAGGATCATGAGTAGTGATGGTTTGTGGAGTGTGATGGTTGTTGAAAAATTGAATGTTGAGTATGGGTAGGAAATGGAAGAGTTGTCTTGATATTGATGTTTACTAGCCAAAGTGAAAGAAAGAAAAAAAATGGGAAAAAGAAAAAAAAAATGGTTCTAAAGAAAAATGGAAGAAGAAGTTTGAAATGAAAAGGCTAGTTCATCACTAATGTGCAACAAAAGAATGCAAGTGTAGCACAATAAATAGATAAGAGCCAAGAGTGAGCTTCATTGTTTATGTTTTGGTGTGTCAATGTAAGATAAGAGGTGGAGTGTTTTCATGTGAAAATGGTGCATGAGTTTAGATGGTCTAAGTCCCGGATTTTAGCACCACAATTCCAAAAATACCGCCTTTCCCTCTATGTCTTACCATGGCCCCATTACAACCGTATAAAGACCTCTTGATTTTAGTCATATATGTGTGTGGGTGGTGGATATCTAGAACGCTGTGCAAGTTTGTGGTTGATTAGCATCATCGTGAGACCGAGTGAAATTGATCCCTCTAAACACATTTGAGTGAGTGTGATTCACTAAAGATATTCCATGTGAGGTTTAGGGGTTGATGATTGCATTTTTCTAGATCAATGATGATGACTTAGCAAGAATGGCATGCGTTTATGTGAATTGAGCAAAAGTTTGTATTTTCAAGCATCGGATGAGCTGAGATTGTTGAACATGTCTTGCACTTGTGATTTTGAATATCGAATTTTGCTTGGGGACAAGCAAGGTTTAAGTATGGGGTATTTTGATAGCACCTAGTTTTATATATTATTCATGTGCATTTAGGTCAGTTTCATGCATCATTTTAGAGTATTTTTATTGTCTTTTTGTGTGGTTTCTGTATTATCTATGATTCGGAGATCTACACAAGCTTTGTTTGTGTTTTGTAGGTTTGGGTCGGTGATTTGGACTAAATTGCATGCATCTAATGGAAAGGGATTGAAAGAAAAGCAAAAGAGACGGGTGATAGAGCAAATGTATCAAGCGAAACACTCATAGGAGCTCAAGGTGGTGTAGCACAACTCGCGGGACTTAGGCGTTTGTGCAATTTTCAGCTTCAACAAGCTGTCACGACTCGTGGGATGCCTTCACGAGTCGTGACAGGTGAACTCATCTCTTTAAGGGCGTCTGCAGGCTGTCACGACCCGTGACAGTGCCAGATCAACCCAACCTTTCACATTTCCGTGTTTGTTTGGATGAATTAAAACCTTTGTAATTTCCAATTTGCTGAGGAGTTACGTTTTTGTTATTGGAAGAGCTCAGGCCGAAATTAGGGGATTGTGGTTGAGCTTTTGGTGAACTTTGGAGACTAGGATTTTGGATAAGACAACTTGTTCGATCTATCAAATTTCGGTAAATTTTATTTTCATCTCTATTGTTCTATGTTTGTCTTGCCGAATTTGATTGAATCAAGCATGTACTTTTCCATGAGTGGCTAGACTTCTTGTTCTAGGGTTGGGATTGTCCCGACAATGTGGAATTAGGCTTGTTCATAGTATCTCTCGAATGATTCCTGAATTAGGTTGTGGTTTAATCATGTTGTGCTTATTCTAATTGATGTGAGTCGATTAGATCCGATTTAGGGTTTGAAATTGAAAGACTAAAACACCTAAATTGGAATTTAGATGGTGAATTGAGACCGAAAGGCGATTAGGATCCATCAGAACTACATGATTAAACCCGAAGTTTATTGATCGAAAGTGAAACTAAACTTCTTGAGGATTCCTAGGTTATCATGGATGTTTTGGGCAATTTTGATATTATTCCGAGCCGAAAGGCGAAGTTAGTATGACTATTGCCTAAAACTCTACAAACTTAAAGGGCCTAAATCGGTTGCTTGAGCCCGAAAGGAGAATTGCTAACCGATTTAGACACATTCGCACTAAACACGAAAGGTGATGCGCGATTACCTTAGATAACCTACCTCCACAATTTGATTTTGAAATCACTCGAGCAAGAAAATATTTTATGCCTATTGACGATGCATTGTTGGTACATCCTTAATCCTAGAATGTTTTCCCCATATATATTTCTTAATACTTAATTGATTTTCTTGGTTACTTTACACACAAACACTCTTAAATCTGCTTGTTTATTCCGAACTTAGTCGAACTAGCTCGAAATTACTATCGATACTCCATTGGTCCTTGTGATACGACACTCGATATACTACAACTGAACCCCATACACTTGTGGGTGTAGGTTTTAGCCTATCAAAGAGCGTTAGCTCAACCTCACAATACACTTTCCATAGGAATAGGAGATGTGTCTCTCATATGAGTATTTCCATGGCTTGTCCTCGACCAAATTAATGGTTTTCGCCACAGATTCCTCATCTCATGGGTTTTAGCTCCATTCCCCTCGACGTATCAAAGACTAGCCTTCTGCAGAGTCCTTTGGTGAATGTTTCTGCTATGTTCCTCTCTGGCCGTACATACTCTAAAGAGAGTACCCCATTTCTTATCAATTGTCTTACAACCTCATGTCGGATGCGTATATGCCTCTTCTTGTCGTTATACGCATGAGTTGGATGTCCCCACATCGGTATATCTGCCAATAAGCTTCTTAGCCACTCAGCCTCTTGCCTACCAAGTCTAGAGCTACGAACTATGACTCCATCGTCGATCGGGCTATGCAACTCTGCATTGTAGACTTCCATGAGACAACTGCACCATATAATATAAAAACATATCCACTAGTAGAGCAAATTTCGTCAGTCTCACTTACCCAGTTTGGATCACAATATCCTTCTAGAACGCAGGGAAAACCCTCAAAATTTAATCCCCAATCAATAGTGACTCTAAGGTATCTCATTAACCTTCTAAGTGCATTCTAGTGTTCTTTACTTAGATTATGTGTATATCTACGTAATGAGTCAACTTACTGCATAAGTTATATCAGACCAAGTATAGTTCATTAGAAACAATAGACTCCCAATAATTTTAGCATATTCCTCTTGGGAAATGCCTATACCTCAGTTCTTTACTAACTCTATGGTAGCATCATATGGGGTTCTAACTAGCGTCACATCAAAGTTATTAAACTTCTTCAATACCTTCTCTACATAATGGGATTGAGACAAAGCAAAGCCATTTGTAGTTCTAGTCACTTTAACACCTAGAACCACATCTACTTCACCTAAGTCTTTCATTTTAAAGAGAGAGGAAATAAAACTTTGGTTTCATTTATCACATGCATGTTAGTGCCAAATAACAACATATCATTAACATATAGGCACTCAATAACACAACCAGAATATATTGTACATTTTGGTATAAACACGTGCATCAGATCCACTATCCACAAAACCAAAACTCAACACGGTGTTATGAAATTTCTCATACCATTGTTTAGGTGCTTGCTTTAAGCCATAGAGAGAGAGATTTCTTTAACCTATATATTATATTCTCCTTACCTAGAACCACAAAACTCGGAGGTTATTTCATGTATATTTCCTTATCTAGATCACCATTTAGAAAAGTTTTCTTCACATCCATTTGATGTACCAAAAGTTTGTAATAGATGTTAAAGCAAATAAAGTTCTAATGGTCGCAATCTTTGTTACAGGAGAATAGGTGTCAAAATAACCTACTCCATGTTTCTATGTAAATTCTTCGATCACTATAGTCTTGCCTTAAACCTTTTTATAGAACCATATGTTCTAAGTTTTCGCTTTAAGATCCATTTACAACCAGTGGCCTTATAACCTCTAGGTAAATTAATGAGTTCTCAAGTGTGATTACCTGTGATAGATTCAAATTCACTGTTTACAACATCTTTCCAAAAACTAGCATCTATAAAACCCATTGTGCGCTTCTCTATATGCTTTAGGCTCATCTTCTATTATGTGAACATAAACTAGAGATTCATCCATTTCATTTAAATCACCGAGTTCAGTCAAGAAAGCAGTCACAAAATCAAGACCAAAGCTAGTTTCAGTTCTACGTCTTTTACTTCGTCTAATCTCACTATGTGGGTCAACATCACTAGAATCATGTAAAGACAAATATGGAGGTTCAACAACAACAGGAATACTATCATCATCTTTCTTCAACGGAAATACTTACTTAAAAAATTCAGTGTCACGATATTTACACATAGACTTATTATTTAAGAACATAAACCTATAGGCATCATTGTTCACAGCATAACCAACAAACAAGACATAAATCGACAGTTTTAGATCCAATTTTATCTATCTTAAAGGCAGGTATCCCAACCTTAGCTAAACACCCCCACACTTTCATCAATCCTAGGTTAGAAGGATGTCCTTTCCATAGTTCATAAGGAGTTTTATCTAACTTCTTATGGGGTACCTTGTTAAGAAGGTAGTTTGCAGAAAGAATAGCTTCACCCCACAAAGAGTTGGGTGAGAACTCACAAGCATAGACAACATCATCTTTTTTAAAGTTCTGTTCTTTTTCTCTGCTACTCCATTCGATTGAGGTCTATAGGGTGTTGTAAATGTTCATGAATTATGCCATTATTCTCATATAATTATTTCAAAAACGTTATCCCATATTCACACCTCTATCGGATCCAAGTCTTTTAATTTTCCTGCCAAGTTGGTTTTCTACCTCAGCATTGGAGATTAAGAACATTTTTTCTACATCATCCTTAGATCTTAGGAAATACAACTTAGTATATCTTGAATAATCATCTATATATGTGATATAATACCTTTTCCCGTCTCTGCTTTCGAAGTTCCTAAAATCAACTACATATGTATGAACTAACTCAAGCAATTTAGTGGACCTCTCATTTGCAGGCTTAAAAGGTTTCTTAGTGAACATAGCTTCCATACAAGTTTCACATTTTTTATGATCATTATAATGCAAGTTTGTAATTAGGGCCATTTTATATAGTTTGTTCATAGATTCAATATCAATTCACATGACATAATCTAACTTGCCAAAGATCAACATCAATAGTAATATAAGTGGAACTAGAAGCTATATTAGCATAATCGACAACAGTTTGCAAAATGAAAAGTTCACCAAACTTATAAGCCTTCCCCAAAAATTTCTCGTTCTTGGACAAGACTATCAAGTCACCTTCCATGACCGCCCTTAGCCTTGCTCGAGATAAGAGCCCTCCAGAAATCAGGTTCCGATGTAGAGAGGACACATAAAAAACATTCCGCGTGCTCTAGATGTTACCTGAGGTGAGCTTCAGTGAGACCTTCCCCTTGCCCATTACATTCGATTGACTTGAGCTCCTCATGTAGACTTGCTCGGCTTCGCTTGCAGATTCAAACTCATCAAAGATCTCCCTGTTAGTGTAGAAGTGTTTCGTGGCCCTTGTGTCCACGATCCATTCAGTCATGCTTCCGACGATGTTGACTTCCATGACCACCGCAGCTATGACTTCAGGATTAGACTTTGTGATGTTGGCAATGCCCTTATCTTGTCCAACATTGTTCTTTTGGGAAGCATACTGAGCATCCTTCCATTCACGGCATTGGAAAGCCTTATGGCGCGCCTTGTCTGCCATATACATAGTAGCTAGTGTTCTGCTTTTCCCCATTGTTGTTCTTCCTGAACTTTGCAAGCTCGTTGTTTTGTCCTCCAAGACCCTTCTTGTTTTTCTTGTTGAAAGTTTTGTTTCCTTTCTTGTTAACTTGCGGATTTTCAACAATGTTAGCTTTTACCATATCAGTAGTAATGATGGAGGTCTCTTTCTCCTTCAATCGGTTGGCTTCCTCAATTTTCAGGTGGCTGATGAGTTCCTACAGGGTAAGATCTTTCTTTTTGTGTTTGAGATGGTTATAGCAGTGTGCCTAAGACTCGATCAACTCAGTACATTGGCCTGAAGAACCTCGCACATCTTCATCCCTTCAGGCCGTATATCCGCTACCAAATTCTCGTACTCATGCACCTCCTCCATGATTGGCTTGTCGTCCACCATCTTGAACTGGATCCACTGTCCAGTCACATTCTTACGCTTCCCAGCATCATCAATCATACTTCTTGTCTAGGGTATCTCAAATAGTCTTAGTAGAATTTTGGGTCGGCAGTAGATCGAACAACTCATATGTCATGTGGTTCAGCAGATAGCCTCTGGCGGTTTTGTTGTCGCGCTCATACTTCACATGCGCCTTAGACGACGAAGATGGATTGGGCGGAGCATCACCCTTGGAAGCTACAGGGGCGACAGGAGGATCTTGGAACAACAATATAACTAATTTCCAGTTGTTCAAAGAAGATCAGCACCTTCTGGGACCAAAACTTGTAGTTCCAGCCATCTAAAGGCTCCAGTTTGAGAGATCGAGCAACGACTTATTGTATGACATTTCCATGGAAGCCATTGTTCGACAACAAAAATACATTTCTCATCGTTGGACAATGACATTGCTAGAAGTTGAGACAAACAACAAACTAGTGATGTAAAGCGTTAGTGGATATAGGTCAAACTCGTTTTTGTGAAGGGGTTGCAGGTTGCGGTGAAGCGTGGTATGGGAACCACTGAATGAAAAACATTTTTGACTCCGAAAAAGATGTAGATCATATGCGAGGCAATGTCCTCCAAGGATTTCAACGGCTTCTCTCAAAAGTGCACTCAAGGGAGAGAAGATGGAACATCTGAAGTGGAGAGAAGATGGAACATGAATAGGTGCTCATAATGGGAAAAGGGTAGGAAAAAACTAAGGAGGTAGAGAGGCAAAAGTTTTCAACATGATCAAAACCCTAGCATGTGATCTCCTTTTATAACTGCAGAGATCGACTCCTTCGGCCGCAAGAAAGAATATGTGGCATCAGATCTCTTCCTATCTATTGGAGATCGTGGCTTATGGTGCGCGTTAGAATGTCGTGTGTTCTAACACCGCAAATAGTAAATCTATACCTTCAACTAATGACGAGTATTAGCAGCATGTACAGGTCGATCCCACAGAGAGTGCGTGCGACATTAATTATGGTTGGCTATCATGGGCAGATCCAAGGGTGAGTGACACCGGGCCGTCGCCCACCCCGATCCCGAAAAAAATACAAGTATATATGTGTTATGTAAAAAAATAGAAAGGTAAAACACAAGTATCTTTATTGGTTTAGTAGTTAAGCCCACCCCATTTTAAATAGAATTCAATCAACCCTTGTTCGAATCCCTCTAGGTACATATTTTCATTTATTTTTTCCTCAATTCATTTTTCATTATTTTAAAATTCTTATAATTTATTTTATATTTTATAATTAAATAATTATAATTCTTCTTACAAATTTAAGATATTCTTTTCATATATTTTTTCAATAAATATTTATAATAAAAACAATATAAAAATTATACAAAAAAAATTGTGCCCACCCCGAAAAAAATTCTGGATCCGCCCCTGTTGGCTATCTTACTGTCGATTTGTGGAGAAAGTTGTATAGCTTTCTGATTCGATTACTATCAAATCCCTAAACTCTTGCATGGGGTTCGAGAAGCAATAAGCCCCTAATCACATAAGCATATAATTCATGTAATTCTTGCATATTTGTCATGTCACTTGGTTGTCAACCCAGCTATCACATCCGTTAAGAACAACATTAAACCACCCGTCGTAACTCTTTCATATGCATGAATTTCAACCTGCTCATCAAGATATGTTTACTACTATATCCGATTAAGGCCCACAATAGGGGATTTAGCTATAATCACTTAGCACGTTGTTTACCTATGTTAGTGGTCAAGTAAGACGAATAAATAGCATAAACATGTAAAGAACAAGAGTAATGAATAACCAAATATGCACAAACCAAATATAAACTATATAATAGTATTCAAACAACCCTCAAATGTCATTAAGCTATCCATAAAATATAAGCAAAACTATGTAAAAGGTTTAGCCGAGTATGGCTAACCGAAAATAGCAGAAAAGACAAAATAGAGAAAAGTTGTGTGAGAAATGTTGAGTGGTTTGTGAGATGTGTTGGAGTTGAACCTCATGAAAAGACACTTAAGATACCCTTGAACTTCCAACGTGGGATGGGAAAGTCCAACAAACATCTTAAAACCTCTTACTCTAGGCATTATATCCAACAAATTTAAATATAACACTGAAATTACAAGAAAATTGAACCACTTGACTCATGACTCGTGAGCAATAGCTAGCGCACTCCCAAAACTATTAATAGGACTATGTCGTGTAAGGTTGTTAAGCTAGCTAACGAAGCTGGGAATTTATAAATAAAGACGCTTAATAGTGGTTGATATATATATATATATATATATATATATATATATATATATATATTATATATATATAGGTAAAGGTTCAAATGAAAATGGGGCTTAAGATGAAAAATTAGCTTAAAGTGAAAATGGATCTAATCAATGGGACGGCCGGACAGGGGCGCGAGTGATTAAAAAAATAAAAAGCCCGCAACGCTTTTCGTCCACTCTCATTCTCTCGTCTCTACGCGCTCTCTCTTTGGGATTTCCTCTCTCCGGCGTTGAAGTCCGGCCGAACCAGAAGGCAGCCGCCAGGTGTCGACCGGAAGACACAACCACCTTCCTCGCCATACCTCCCTCATGTTGATTCAGGAGACTTTGCACCATCCGAGTAGTCATTGTCGTCATCCCCAGGTTCGGCATTCTGTATCCAGTCGGAGATTTTGGATGATTTGGAAGGGGAAGATTCAGAGTAGTTGTTATTCGGAGTAGAATAATCATTCAAATTCGTTATTTCAATGAGCATCTCGATTCGGTATCCTGTCTTCCAGATTTAGCTAGTGATTGTCCTCAATTTTGAAGATCTGTGTTTAATTTAAGCTTGTGTAGATCACATCTGATTTACCAAATAAGCTTCTCTTCCAGAATTGGCTTTATTGTGAATTGTGCTTGATTAGGATTTTGGTGGTGCTTGAATCATGTGATGGATTTCACATTTGATTGAACTTACTGTTTGGATCTAATAGAGTAGTTGTGGTGGCGTAGCTAAATTAGGGTTTGTGTTAATAAAATTGCCCACATATCATTGTTTTGTGCACCACTCATTTTGAGTGCTTTGCAATTGTGGTGAGCAGATACTGGGTATCATCCAGTCCCTTTGTATGAACTACGATGATTCCAAAGATTCAACTACTTCTGGTCAATTTGTAGGCCACACTACATGGATTTAGATGGACACTTGATGAGTTCACTAAAGTCTTTCTGCATAAGCTGAAGCTAAATCCTTTCATGTTTCTATGTGGTTCACTTCTGCTGAAAGACAACCTTGAGAATATCTGTGTTTTTTAGGAAATAAGGAGGGAATATAATTTCATAGTACTTTTTCTTGTCATCTCTTACAGCTACTCGTGCAATTGTTGGTCTAACTAGTATTGCTGCTTATCAAAGTGGACTTGAAATTAATACGAAAGTTGGTCAGACGGAAGCAGATGATGGTCTTGATGAAGTCTTAAATGGTAAGTAGCATATATGGTGGAATTTATTTTTTTCCCACTGGTATTTTAGCCTTTAGGTACTAAATTTCCTTCTCTCAATTTCTAGCTGGGACTCCTGTCCACATCATGAACAAAAGCCTTGTTGATTACATATTTACTCGTAGTTTTGGAGGTTTTTGTGCAATATGATCTACCAATACAGCTTCTCTCAATTGTTGATACATTACTGTGATCTTTTGTTGGGTTAAGTTGGTCCAGTTGACTTGCATCTGTAGAATAGGTAGATTGTTATTATCTAGGCTGCTAGGAAGCTGAAATAAAAACAGAGTACATTTGAGGTGGATATGATTTGTTGCTTGCTGATGCTTGTTTAGTTTATTGTTCTTCCTTTATTTCCCTTTTCCTTGTTCCATCTTTTTAATCAATATGGAGAAAGAATAGAAAATATCAGTCCTATTTGTTACTGACTTTACTTTGTCATTCTCCTACAGCGGCAATGCAATGTGTGAGGATGAAGAGGCTTTATGAGCGGTAAATTGAGCAGCTTGGAAATTTCTAGTTGCACATTCATGACCAAGTAAGCAGAAACTCTTCTCATTGTCAATCCAATCCTGATCTAGAAGCATAGTCCATTTTGGATGTTTACAATTGTTGTGAAATACTTAAATGTCCACTGTCTTTGACTTCCTGGTAATATTTCTATGTATTTTTCTTTTCCCTTTTCACACTGTGGATGATAATTTTATAAGGCACCAAATCTAACACTGAAATTGTTGATGCTTTGAGAACTAGAGCATCTGTAATGAAGGCCATGCAGAAAGCAACATAAGTAAAATGCAATACTGTTGTGCTTCTTATTTCATTATGAGCTTGTCTAATGAATCTTACTGAATGATATCAAGAGTCATCACGTGATTCCATTATTTTTCTGATCTTTGGGCACTTATTTATTTTCCGGTAGGAAAAAAAATCCGCAACTGATTTTAGTCAGTGGGATTCATCTTTGACATTCAGGGCAATGTTCTTGCACTTGCTTAAGATGGATTCATGTTTGCTGTTCAATGTTTGTTACTATACCTTTTAATTTATAACTGGCTTGCTTTCTTCTACTTCTTTTCCACATAAATTGTCTTATTTTTCTTGGCAAAAAAAGTGAGATATGATTTAAAGCCTATTAGCTCAAAATGGTAGAGCAATGCACCATGTACAAAGATGCGGGTTCAAATCCTGCATAGGCTATTTATGTCTGTCTTATTTTTGTTCCATTTATGAATAAGATTATAAAATGGTAAAGTGCATTAATAAGATGATAAAGTGCAAGAATAAAATGATGAAGTGTATGAATAATAATGTGAAGTGCATGAATAAGATTATGAAATGCACAGTTAAGATTATAAAGTGCATAAATAAAATGATAAAGTGCAAGAATAATAATATGAAGTTTATGAATAAGATTATGAAGTGCACAGTTAAGATTATAAAGTGCATAAATAAAATGATAAAGTGCAAGAATAAAATGGTAAAGTGCATTAATATGATGATAAAGTGCAAGAATAAAATGATAAAGTGTATGAATAATAATATGAAGTGCATGAATAAGATATTGAAGTGCACAATTAAGATTATAAAGTGCATAAATAAAATGATAAAGTGCAAGAATAAAATGATGAAGTGTATGAATAATAATATGAAGTTCATGAATAAGATTATGAAGTGCACAGTTAAGATTATAAAGTGCATAAATAAAATGATAAAGTGCAAGAATAAAATGATGAAGTGTATGAATAATAATATGAAGTTCATGAATAAGATTATGAAGTGCACAGTTAAGATTATAAAGTGCATAAATAAAATGATAAAGTGCAAGAATAAAATGATGAAGTGTATGACTAATAGTTATCTAAAATGTGTATGTTAGTGGCTCTAATTTCTAAAAAACAACATGAATAAATCTGATTTCTGAACATAACAAGAACAAATCATGAAAAATATCTTATTTTTGGAAGGAAAAAACAACTTTTAGATTAAAAAAAAAAATCAGATTTCAAATGCATATTATATAGCTCACACAAAATACAAGGTTTTAACTCAAGAATAGATGAAACACAACAACTTAGACAAAATATCAGATTTAAGGAAAAAAATTCAGATTTTAGATTTCCAAAAAATCAAATTTCTGAAACAAATAGATTTTAAAGTGCCAATATAAAATAATAAAGTGCATGTATAAGATAATAAAGTGCATGAATAAAATTATAAATAAATAAATAAATAAATAAATAAATTTTTATTTATTCATGAGGTAAAAATATAAAGTGTATACACATGAACTAATATTAATGGACTCAGATTGGATATCAAGTCTATTTGCATCAACTCTAGCATTAGCTCTAATGATGGTGTATAAATAATAAAATGGTGGTGCAAGAATAATAATGTTAAAATTGTGCAATTGTAAAATACAATCGTGCAAATGCAAAATACAATCGTGCAATTGTAAAATACAATCGTGCAAATATTAAAAATTTCACCTTTTAGTTTTGGAGCCTATTTGGGATTCGAACCCACGTCATGTGTAATCACACATTGCTTTCCGTTTGAGCTAATAGACTTAATTGAAAACAGACATAACAATCAAGGATGATCTCGTGGTTATCAATCAAATGTTTTGGGTTTGTGAAACTAAATTCATCAATGAAATCTGCTTCATGAGTGATTAAGTTGTAAACATCAGTGAAGTGAGTATCCTCATAGGAAATGCGAAAAATTTTCATAACACTAATAAATAAAACAAAGAGAGGTGTTAAATTAAAGGGCCAGAGGAAAAATGCCATGTGAGCCCACTCTAAGAGTGAGTCCACCTATTTTTAACTCTTCAAAGACTTATCTCTAAAAGTGAAGACTTATCCCTAAAAGTGGGAGGAGTTGTTATGCACAGAGCAAGCCTATATGGGGTTTTTGTGGGTTCAATCTCACTTTCCATATCCTGCATTGCAAGCTATTCTTGGATTCAATCTCTAAGAGGGAAGACAGTAGTTGTGCAACTTTTATCAAACACATGTGCATTAATTGGAATACTTCATGATCTATAAAGACTATAATGCAACTGTACAAAATATTTCATTTGTAGGCATTCAAGATATATGTATTAACAACTGTACTAAGCACTAGAACATTAGAATTAGAAGTTTATTGATCGATAGAGTATACTCTTTTAAAGGCACTCTCTGCTTTCATGGTCTCTAATTCTACTCATTTCTTCTCTTTCCTGATCCTGCTCTCTTTCTCTGCCTTTGGAATTCATAGATCTTGCCAGGTACCAATTGTTCCGCTCTTCTACAATGTATTTTAGCATATTGGATTAGAACGGAAAGAAGCACTGACATCAGAAATGAAAAGGAATAATAGTGTCAAGTCTAAAATACATATTCACAACAAACACCTAACAGCAAAATCACATCCAGATTCATAATATTTGTACTCCCTAGGCATATTTAACAAAGTAAGCCATACACAAGCTATGGTCCCTATCCTGGATATATCGTGTGTGATGATGAATCTCAAGCTATGGTCCCTATCCTGGATAAAGTTAGTGCTGCACTGAAAGACAAGATCCAAGTAGTGAATATTGACACTCAGAAGTACCCAGTCATCGCTGACAAGTTCATGATCATCATGTGGAGAAAGAAAATTGAGTAAAACCTAGTCTGGAGAGATTTATGAATTTGTCTTACCATGTTCACAGATTTGTCCTACCGCCAACGTACGTATATATTTCCTGTCATGTTCATAATCGTATAAGTTCAGAGAGATTTATGAATTTGCCCTAACATGTTCGTAAATTTGTCCTACCATTAGTATATATATTTTCTGCCAGGGTCATAATTGTATAAATTTAGAGAGATTCATGAACACATACTCCGTATTAGCCTATGTGAGAGTCGAACTCACATCTTTGTGTGCAAATACAACGCTCTACCATTTGGGCTAATAGACTCGGTAGGATCCAAATGGGAGGATTGATGGAAACTAATGGTAGGAGAAAACAATGATATTGGTTGGATCATAATGGAAACCCAGTAATTCCTGTATAACTTGACACTAATGGTATGATAGATGCACACTGATGGTACAATATATTTATACTATTGGAAATATGTAAATGCATAATTGACTTTACCACAACACAATATATCGGAGACGTATGAACACACACTCCGTATAGCCTATGTGAGAGTCGAACTCACATCTCTGTGTGCAAACACAACACTCTACCAATTGAGCTAATAGGCTATTTATCATCATAATAGTAAAGACCAAGTATTTAATGCGTTACGAGGTAGTCGACAGTGAGCATAGACTTGTAGCATCAATTTCATTTCCATATAATATTTTTTGAAAGTTTTGGAATCAACATAGGTTGATGATTGGTTGTGCCAAGCTCCCACTCCCGGGAGCCCACAAACCTCCGCACACGACATTGATACATACCCTATCACCTGGGGTAGGCCACGGGAATAGAGGATCAGCCTGGGGGTAGTTCTGATATAGGAAAGAGGAACAACTACAAAGGAAAGGTACAAGATGACTTACCCATCGCTGTCACTGCCACCACCAAACTTGTTGCACTTTTCCTGGAATGGAAAGACAGTTGAACACTATTGGCAGGCCAGAACTGTACTATTGGTAGGATGACAACTGTATCGTTTCCTCGGATGCACGTGTGCCTTTTCCCCCGTCCTTTCCGCCTCTCTCCTGTTCTGCCTCACTTTTTGCAAGGCATGTTGGGGTGTTTGAGATCCTCCTCTCAAGCTTATATATGTGCTTGGGGAACACCCATCAATGCAATGATTGCATTTTCCCCTCATAAATGCTCCCCCCTTCCCCCCAATGAAGAACCCCATTTTGGCGCCAAAATTACACTGACAACCCGCCAAAACTGCAACGGTCAATCCGTTCCAAATTTCTCCAAAATTTTCAGGTATGGTACGACATGTTAAGCCTATTGGTAGGATAACTATATGCAATTGGTAAGATAAATGTACTATATTGGTCAGACAGATGCTCTCCCTCTTCCCCCAATGAAGAACCCTGTTTTGGCGCCAAAATTACACGGACATCCCGCCAAAACCGCTACGGACAATCCCCTCCATATTATCTCTAAAATTTCCATGTATGGTAGGACATATTTGGCCTATTGGTAAGACGAATGTTTTCTATTGGTAAGCCAAACGTGTCCAGTTCCCAAAAATGAAGGTGATGCTTTGCCCTCACCTTTCCACTCGTCTCCTATGTTGACTCTCTTTTTTGCAGAGCATTTAATAAGGAATGACACCCATCAATCAAGATTTTATAAGGGTTGACTGACACCCTTAATTCCAATCATTGAAATTTCCCCTCATAAATGCCCCCCTGCTTTATTGGAGCCACACCCCATGTCCAGCACCTCCCCCTCCTGATTTCTCTTGGCTAAAAGATGGAGCTACAGTGCTCAACTCACCTTCACCTGCTACCTCCTCTCCCGGTGGTATTTTTGCATTTGCAAAAATATACCACTTTCTACCCCTAGTCAATTTTTTGGGTACATGTCTAGTTTAGCAAAATGGCCCATTTTTTAGTCTAGTTATGCAAAAGGGCCTAATTTATATTTTATAAGCCTACAATGGAATATTAAAAAAATCGGTTTAACACAAACCGAACCGAAACCGAAACCGAAACCGAAACCGAAAAATGAAATTTCTCGGACCGAAAGCCGAACCGAAAAACTTTGATTCGGTTAGGTTCGGTTTGTGTTGGTTTGGCCCAAAAATTCAGTTCGAACCGAATCATGCACAACTCTATGGTCAATCACGATTGTACCACCACCCAATAGCGTCCTTCCCATAACACAATGTTAAGGGGATAGTCGATACAATTTGTATAAGGGATGGTTAATTGAAAATTTTGAAATAAAATATAATTTAATTATACAGTTTTTCTATCATTTATCCTTGGACATATAATGTTAAGAAACTGGATTGATTCTAACAAACGTAGTATCGACAGTAAGAAAGCAATTTTCATAAAAAAAATAATTGAATTTAATTTGAAAAATATATTTTCCGATTGAACTTATGTTGTAGAAAGCGTTTTGATCCTAGATGCTAGCACAGAGACGAGATCGAATAACAGACATGCAAAGCAGATGCTAAAGACACACAGATTGATAACGCGATATGTGGAGCCTCAAGAAGGAGAGACTCAAACCCAAGAGAATCCACTAAGTATGAACGAGTACAGATCATGTATACAAGCAGTGACGAGCTCAAGGAAACAGATCTAGGTCAAGCAACTCAGAAGCACAGACGGACAAGGAAAAAACATAAAAGAGGAACAAATACTCC
Organism: Persicaria maculosa; assembly: GCA_963922045.1. NCBI lineage: Eukaryota > Viridiplantae > Streptophyta > Magnoliopsida > Caryophyllales > Polygonaceae > Persicaria > Persicaria maculosa. The sequence goes on from OY998263.1 coordinate 54,612,499, forward strand.
CTTCAGTCTGAAGAATATCGAAGCCGGATGGGAGCAAGTGAAGACGATGCTGTAATGGTTGAGAAACCAGGCCGGAAGCTCGTCTTCTTCCTCTTCAGTGTGAGATCTCCAATGGCGACGCTTGAGAACCTAGGGTTTCACTCCTCTCTCTCTCTCTCTCTCTCTCTCTCTCTCTCTCTCTCTCTGTGGACGGAGAACAGTGAAGCAGCTCGCAATTAGGGTTTCAAAGGAAGAGGCCTCTTATAGGGAGCGTCACTAAGGCAAAACGCTACGGTTGAAATAAACACAACAAGGAAGCGTTAAGAGCGTTCAGAGTTAGAGCATAGGAGTGGGCCAGATCTCAACTGGCTAGCTCACACCGAGTCATCCTTGGTCCATGGTCGAGCCACCTGTGACCTAGACCTAGTCCTTGAACTTCTAACCATTACAAGTGTTTTCATGATACATATACATACATACTAGTGGACTACCCCGTGTTACGCACGAGATTATCGACTTTTGTATCGATGAGTTTATAGATTCATATATTAATTCGAATAAAAACGAACCATAATTAAAAATTAATTAAATAAAAAGTCGGTCTAATCTATTGGATCTTTCTTTAGACTTTTTTCATTTCACATTATAGTTATTTCTTAAATTAAGTGTGCAAGGTTTTAATTTTCCATATAGATTATGCTAAAACAATTTTATTTTTATTTTTACACACACTATTTTTTTCTTATCGAAAAAGGAAATTATAGTAGAGCATGCATCTTACTATACTGAGTACTTATTTATCCATCAATGACAATTTTATAATATTAGATGTTTTCAAATATATTATTGTATTTAATAAATTATTTTTATATATGGGGTCTATTTTTGGTAATTTAAAATTTAAAATATTTGATAAAGCTTATGAATAGAATTTAATTTGTTGTTTTCATAGTATGTTTACTCAAGTGTTGATTTTTTAATCAAATATTCAATTGTTGATTTTAAAAATGATAATTGATTAGATAATGTTAAATTATACTTTTTAATTTCTCATAAAGATGATTTTTATTAAGTGTTGATTTTTACTCAAGTGATGATTTTTATTAAATTTTCAATATTTCTCATTTATTTTACCTCATTTATGACAAAAAAACTTCTTTTACTGTATAGAAATATAGATTACATAGACATTGCATATGCCTGCATAAATTAGAATGGGTGGTTTTATACACGGTCGTGTGTCGTCCTAAAATGAAGAACGGAATCAGAATCAGAATCCGAATTGAATGAATGCGAATGGGAGAAACGGGGGGTATTGCTGGCTACGGTTCACCACCCCTCTAACCATTTCAGAATGACTCATCAGAAAGCACCCTTGGGTAGTACCCATGATCCCCGGTTCAAACCCCGAATATGACCGCTCTTTATTTACCAATTCAAGGTTCACCGCCCCTCTGGCGGCTTCTGGACATCCTGCCATTAGTTATTGACACGTGTTTCAATTATGTTGGGATCCACTTCCCTCCAATCTTCCGCCACTCCTTACTTCATGACTAAGGCTTCAACAGTGACCTATGCCTTCCCTAAATACGGAGTATAAAGAAAAACAATTTAAAGTTGTGTTGGGCCCCATTCAAAAAGTAAAAGCAATACACCACCCATTACTATATGAACATCACCACTCCCTTACCTAAAAAAATCTTCATTTCAAGGTGATTTTCTTTTTCCTTTCTAATAATCCCTCCGATTTTTAATACAAGTCATTTGACTTTTGAGCTCATAATTTAAGGAGTTAAAAACTATATATGATATTATTTTTTTTAAATAATTTTTTTACATTATAATACTACATCCATTTAGAAATATAAGTCATTTACTATTTATGTACGCTTTGTTAGGATGATAAAAATACTATATAGAATGTCATCATTTTATTAATTTTTTTAATAATCTCATAATTCTTACTAATAAGTATAAGATTATTAAAAAAATTAATAAACAAACTGATATTTTATATAATTTTTATTATCCTAAGAAAACGTATGTGAATTTGTAAAGGACTTATATTTCCAAACGGAGGGAGTACTTATTATTAATAAGTTTTATAATGTAAAAAAATTAATTTAAAAAATTAATATTTTATATAGTTTTTAACTCTTTAAACTACGTATACCAAAGTCAACCACCTTATATTTCCAATCGAAGGGAGTATATAATGTGCAAAATTTTCTCCTTTTTTTTCCCTATGGAAGATGCATTGATTTATTGAATTCTTACATAAAAACAAAATTTAAAAATATCCAGGCATCATTAGTCACTGTGATTTTATAACCTGGAAATATATAATACACTTTCTATATACTACCTTCATTGGAAAATAAGTGAAATTTGACTTTTTTAGGAAGCTTTTAAAGATCTAAAAACTATGTAAAAATATCAAATTTTTAATTAATTTTTTATATAATTTTATATTTATTAGTTATATGTTTAAAATTATTTAAAAATAATAATAAAACAGTTAATATTTTATATAATTTTTATTTCTTTAAAAAACGTGTTTAAAAGTCAAACGACATTTATTGGTGAACGGAGGGAGTATGTCTTTTAGTTTGATCAAATGGATCAAGTCTCGATTCTTTTTTATATAATTAATTTTGGGTTATAAGTTCGATTTTTTTTTCTAATCTTTCTTCTCATTTTAAAAATTATAAGTCTGATTATCGATTATTGTAAACAAAAATTTATATAAATAAACTTTCCTAATTATAGTTTGAAGTCTCAATATTTTATAGAAAGAAAACTGCTCAATTTAATCACAGAAGTGTATATATTAATTTATATATGAATAATATTTCTTGTTTATAAATGCTCTATATGGATGGGGGTGGGGGATATATATATTTTGAAGCTGTGTCATGTTTCTGCATAGATACTTTATAAAGTTTTATGTTAGGTTGGTGGTGAGATCGACTTCAATCCCAACTATATGTCAATTCAACTATATGTGGTCATATATATATATATGCAAATTTGAATTCAAGGAGGCTAATACTTTTAAAGTTGATAGTTAGTGGCCACTAAAAAGTAATTACACTAGGAGAAATTGCCATGTGCAATTTTTAGAAAGATAAAAAAAAGGGCTTTTTGCAAAATGGCCACGAAATAGGACATAATTTGCAAAATAGCCACGTTTTGGGACAATTTTGTGAATTGTCCGCAATATAAGTCACCTCCTACGCGCTCTCTCTCTCCTACCTCTCCTCCTACGCGCGCGCTCTCTCTCTCCTGCTCAATTGCTCACCGCCGATCGTAGTGATTCAGTGCCGATCGTCTATCCGATATCCTGCTCAACTATTCCGACGACGTGGTGTACGTTGCGCTCAGGTCGGTGTTGGAGAGGCTCGAGGATCCTAGCACTAGAGCGCAGCCCAGAGTCTTCCTCTCTCACTTCCAGAAACGCTTTGATTCCGCTCAGGATTCCGATAATTGCTTCTCCATCAACCATTTCCGTATCCAGAACATCTATCTCGAGCAATTCAAAGGTACACATGCTTCTTCGTATTGTTGTCTCTAACTCTCGAACTCAATACGCCCTAATGGATGGATTTTGTTCGATTTTCCGTGACTAATTTTGTTGTTTTGTTTGTCTCTTTTCGGATTTTGTGAATGTTTAAAGGAAATTTGATATGGAAACACAGGCTCCAGCCTTTGCTCGATTCTGTTAAACCTAGTTCTTAATTTCACCATTTTGTTGTTTTATGTTGTGCACTTAATCTGTTTGATGAAATGCCCCAATAGGCCGAGTGACTATTTACTGTTTTACTTATCAATCGATCGGATCGATTGATAAGGATATCGATTTTTGCTTCCGTTGACTTTGCTTCTTTGCTTGCAAGATCACCGTCGATCAATTTTTACGAGCCAAGATTTCATTCCGAATGTTTTTCTTATCAATCGATCTTTGCTTCTGCTTACTTTGCTTCTTTTCTTGCAGGATCACCGTCGATTAATTTTTACATGCCGAGGTTTTGTTCCAACTGTTTTTCTTATCAATCGATCGAAGATCGATTGATAAGGAAGCCGAATCTAACACCATCCTCTTCGGCACCACCGTCATCAATGTCCTATGTGAATCTAACACAGTGAGTTCCTTCCCACCGGCAGTCTCCGTCTCTAAGTTTCTCCCCACCGGCCACCACATATGCATCTCCATCTCCAATTTTGACTCATTTGTCAAGGTATTTCGTCTCAATTACGTTTCCGATGCTAGTTTCATGATTGTTAAGTTTTCAGTTTGATTTGCAAATTGCTACTTTCAATGTTGTTTCTGCACCTAAGATATTTGCTGGTGCATTTCCTGTACACTATGAACCTCCTAAGGGCTTGTACTTTGAAGTTAATGCTAATTACCCAATTGTCCAAGTTAATGCTGACGCTAGTTTCATGATTAGCACAACTGGAGCTTAGATTTGCACGATTGAAGCTTAGAGTTGCACAACTCGAGCTTAGAGTTGTCACTTCATTAAAACAAATGTTAAGCTAGTTTTAATATGTATTGTTAGCGAGGTTTGTGAACAATATGATTAAATTACATGCCTTGTGGATTCTACGGTTAATCCTTGGTTTGAATTTTGAGCTTTGTGGATTGGAAATTGTGATTAAGATGGGGAAATGCATGTCTTCTAGGTGTTCAATGTGTGATTGTTGCTATAATTTTTGTTCTTGCTGTCCAAATGTGCATGACATTTTTATACATGTGGCTGCTAAGGTAAAACCCCTGATTTCTGTGCTCTTATCCTAAGCATAAGTACTATTTTCCTACAAGAACATATGATATTAGAGTTCTCGTGTTCATGTCTTTGAAAATTATACACTTGTGTGATTTAGATCCGTTTTATGAATGCTTATTGTCTTACTTTGTTATCTGCTTTAGGTAGAAAGCATTCATCAGTACATTGGATCCATGAGAGCAGCTTATCTTTATGATCAGCGTAAAAGAGGAGAAGGTAATGATCATTTTTTAGAGGCAGATAGGCGTGAAACTGCAAGGCAAGAAGCTGCTGCTAGGAGGGTCCATCCAACATTGCATTTGCCTGCATTACCCCAACCATCAACTCAAGCTGCTGGATTGTTTTCCAGCTCAGTGACTCCTTCTGGGCCATCAACTGCTCCTCAGGCATCTTCAACAGCATTGCCATCGTCAACTGGAACTGGCTTTTCTCTTTTTGGTGCTTCGTCTTCAACTCCTTCAGCTCCTGCATCCTCATCTGTTCTATTTGCAACACCTGCTACTGCTTCCATTCCTGCATCTTCTCTCTTTCCAGCTCCCAGTCCTTCGCCCCAAACACCATTTCCCAATCTCGGGTCTTCTACTTCAACACCTTTGTTTACGCCAATTGCTTCAGGTACTTTTTATTGTATTTGCTTACATTAATTTAACATTATCATCTTATATACTATATTACTAAAACCGATTCGAATTGTCCTACATATTTATCTTGTGGTCGAGTATTGCAAAAAGAATGCATGCTCTAGACAAACACTCAAACACAACCATCGAATTATTCAGAAGCCCTAGCTTAACTCAGTGGTGGCAGGCCAAGCATCAAATTCAGAAGCCCTAGTTGATTTGAATGAAATAACTCAGATCTGTTTTCTTTGTTTTACCGTCTAGTTTTTTCATATTTGAGTTGTGTGCACATTTCGTTCTGTGCTTAGATCTGATTTTAAGGTTTTATTGATCTTGTTTTGTGCTTAACTGAACCAAATTCAATTCAAGAAGATGGTAATGGATCTTTTGGGAGGGATGCAGGCCTTCTTTTTGTGCTAATTTTAGGCGTTGTTCATCTGGGGATGCCCTTGTTTTGTACTGATTTTGCTATTGTTGATCTATTTGTTTTAGGGCTGATGTTCCTTCTTATTTTAGCCTCAACTTATTCTTATTTCGTTTGGAATTTTCCTTCAATTTTGATATCCCTTGAACTGCCAACTGCTAGCAGTAGGTGTGTGGGTTCACTATGTGCTTGTTGTTTGTATCCGCATGAAGTATTAGGCAATATGGAGTTGTTTTCGCTCTTGAGGTCTAATATCAAGTTTTGAAGTAAGAAGTATGGAATAAGAAGTATGAATTTGCTTTTGGTTTTCTCACTTGCAAGCTGCATAAATTAACTCCTACATTTGCTCAATGTATCTTGTTTGATTGAAATTACAGATTTGCTCTTCCTGGTCTTCTATAATGAATTTGCTTTTGGTTTTCTTATTTGCACAATATAAATATTTGCACACCTGATTTGCTTGTGTTTTTTTACTCCTGCACTCTATGCTTGTCTTTTTTGAATTCTATGAATTGATAATCTAGGTGAGGTCTAGATTTGTCCTGTCACATTGTCACCTGCTGCTTCTTTTATATTCTTGCTCTGTGTTCTCTGCTCTATGTTTCCTTTGCATACTGCTCATCCCAAATTTATGTATGGCAGCTTGCATTGAAGCCTGGAGCCCCTGAATCATTGCAGAATCTGGTTGAATTCGTTAGGAATCCTGGTGCCAACGCCACTGCACTTTCTAGTATTGTTTCTGGAATGGATGACAAGTCCCGACAAACTAGAGACAAAAAGGTTTCCACTCAAGGATAGATACTACTACTAGGTAGAAATCATTAATGAACTCTAAAACATAGTTGAAGGTCTGCTTACCAAATCTTTAATTATGCTCCTTTTACTGCTTACTATGTTTTCAGTTGTGCAACTCTAAAACATAGTTGTGCAACTAAAGCCTATTAGCTCAAAATGGTAGAGCAATGTGCCTACGCACAATGATGCGGGTTCAAATCCCGTATAGGCTATTTATATAGTATTAAAAAAGGGAATTGAGGTCTCACTGGACTCATTTGAAACTACAACTAGAACTTTGTTTGTGAAATGCAATTTTAGTTGTGCATCATCCAATCAAGGAAGTTTTATGTATAGCTAAGCATGTGACGGTTTTCAAAGACTGAAAAGTTAGAGAGGCGCATGAACTCTTAAAAGAGAGTCGTGCAACTCTTAAAACAGAGTCGTGCAACTCTTCCAACAGAGGCGTGCAACTCTTAAAATAGAGGCGTGCAACTCTTCCAACAGAGGCATGCAACTCTTCCAACAGAGGCGTGCAACTCTTCCAACAGAGGCGTGCAACTCTTAAAATAGAGGCGTGCAACTCTTCAAACAGAGGCGTGCAACTCTTCAAACAGAGGCGTCCAACAGAGTTGTGCAACTCTTCCAACAGAGGTGTACAACTCTTAAAATAGAGGCGTGCAACTCTTCCAACAGAGGCGTGCAACTCTTCCAACAGAGGTGTGCAACTCTTCAAACAGAGGCGTGCAACTCTTCAAATAGAGTCGTGCAACTCTTACAACAGAGTCGTGCAACTCTTCCAAGAGAGGCGTGCAACTCTTAAAATAGAGGCGTGCAACTCTTCCAACAGAGGCGTGCAACTCTTCCAACAGAGGCGTGCAACACTTCCAACAGAGGCGTGCAACTCTTCAAAAAGAGGCGTGCAACTCTTACAACAGAGTCGTGCAACTCTTACAACGGAGTCGTGCAACTCTTAAAACAGAGTCGTGCAACTCTATAAATCTAAATTATTATTCTTGCACCGTCATTTTATTATTATTCTAATATTTTTGCGCACAAATTAATATTATTCCAGAAAATAGTGCACAAATAAATACTATATGTGCATTTTATAATATAAGAAAATAAGTATAAAAATGATGTCAGCACTAAAAATACACATAAAAAAGATGTCAGCACTAAATTTTTTTGCAAATTACTAAAAATGTAAACTTTAGCCTTTGCGGGATTCGAACCCACGTATTTGCGCATAAAGCACATCGCTCTGCCATTGAGCTAAAAGGCTTTTAAAACTCAATAAGTGATAGACTATAAGAACAAACTCATGAGCTTCAGACAGAGTATTTTCCTGTTCTCAGTTTCAACAATGTAAAGTGTTAAGCTTCAGAACAACTTTAGGCTTTTAGCTTGCTAGCAATGATATGCACTGTAATCTATTTGTGTTTTTAGCTTTATGTTCAGGTCAACTGCGAATAACAAATATTTCCATAGCTAGGACCAGGCAGATGCATCGAGCAGAAAATATTTATTATTATTCCAATCTGATTGTGCAATTCCTCTCCCTGATGGAATGCAACCCGTCATTGCCATATCTCAATTATTTTCCATAACAAACAACGATCAAGATTAACTGAAAAAAGATAGGTTTATGAACCTAAGCGTACCTGTGTAGTTGTCACTGGCACCAGGCCTGGATGATCAACCATGTATTGCAAAAATAAGATATACTAGCGCTGACACCATTAGGGCTGGAAGCGTTATTAGGGGACCTCATTATATTTGACAAAAAAAACAGGTTTCGACCTAGCACAAATCACCCTAATTAGGTAGAACTTTAATGCTATCATGCGTGCAGCCTACATGTATCCATAATCAATTGTCTAAACTTGGGAGATTTAATATAATTGCACCCACTGTCTTTATATTTTCATTTGCTGAATAAACAATTTGGTTCATCTAACTAATGATCTCCACTATATATCATCCTCAAAGGTAGTGTTGTTTTGTCTTGGTGCTTTCTTGGGATGAATATTGTATTTAGTTTATCAGTGGTTTTCTCCATTTGGGAGAGTTTATCCACACTCTTGATTGGGTGAGGTTGACCCTATTATTATCTCGAGTGCATATAGTATTGTCCTCCTCACCAAGCAGCGAGCTTTTCTTCCAGTTTTTCAAAACCGCCAGTAATATTTGAGTTGGGGTGGAAAATTTACTGAATTATTTTAGAAAAGTGTGTGATAAAAGAAAGAAACAACATCTTTTATATAGGAGTTCCTGCAAGATCAGAAATCTGTCATATATAGTTATAGACATGCCTAGACAATGAATTTGGACAATCCTCTATTACCAATTGATGGAAGAGGAGTTAAAAAAAATCAGGTGGGACAAGCTTACGACTTACCCTTTGAGCAAGAAAAGGAGCCAGGCGTTTCCAAGGTGTTCATGAAATCTGACTTCCATTTCATCCTTAACCAGGAGCAAAAGCTACCAGTTGATCCATCTTCTAGTCATCTACTCCTCCTTGCGCTAAAAAAGACCCTTATCTGATGCCTTTCAAGAAGTGCACAAACAGGTGAAGCATCATTCAAATACAGATCGCCAGATCCTGGTCTGATCAGGAAGCATTTTTGAAGTATGCGCTGCGAACTGTCTGTTAGTGTAAGGGATGACGCTCTCATTCCAATCAGGCACTTGAAGAATAACTATAGGGCCAAAAAGCACCTTTCTTTGTTCATATTATCGAACCTGCAAGCTTCACTGCTAGGAAAAAACAAGTATGACAGTGTATAAACTGGAGGGATGCCAGAGATACTGAAATCACATTTCCAGCCTACAACATTTTCCCATTACATAAAACCAAAGCGACTTTCAAACCCAGCTTCAAAAGTTGAGTGTACATCATACTCAGCTTTCAATAGTCCACACAAGCAAAACAATGTGGAAGTGATACCTGTTGCATGAGAACATTATTGTCACCTTCAAAAGTTGAGTGTACATCATACTCAGCTTTCAATTGACCAATGCGATTTTCTGTTTTCAAACCTTGCCCCCCACAGGCCTCACGACATTCCTGAATGTGTATAATTCAACTTATTTAGTTTCAAAACTGTAAAAATAAAAAATTCAATGGCACACTACAGATTTCATTATAAACAAAAGCTAGTCTAACATAAAAATATGCGAAAAGGGAAGACTAATAAATATCGATGCTGGTAACCTGAAGAGTCTGCATATTGTGCCAGGTTAATGTCGCCTTTAATGCACTAGAAATAACGTACATGAACAATTTTGTTTGTTTCGGGAGTCCTTTTCACATATATGGACTTCAAATAGTTTCCAGCAAAACTCATGGCATAGCTGCACAGAAAACAAGTAACAATGAACAAGGGTACATGCCAATTCTAATTTTCAAATTATATTTAGATATATCAAACACCAGTCTTTTTGGTTCACTTAAGCCACATGATGCAATGCAGCAAAGCACAGAAAATCCCAAACTCCTATGAGGTTTGGTAACGGGTACATCAGATTAAAATGCTCAAACTATCAATAATAAATAACAGTGAAATCAGATGCCTATAAAAATTGAAAGCCTTTAGAACTTCTTTATCCTTATTTCTTCACATACTGATATAGGATCTCTTTCTAATCAAACTGTATAGGCTAACACAGAAATAACTTACGTCTTTGCAAGTAAAGGAAGCAGACGGCGTTGGTGACTAGGGTATTCGAGCAATAGAACTTCTGGTTGATTTGGTGCAAGAGAGAAGGCTCGCCTTGATAAAGAGTACCTTATAGCAGTGGCCAAACCAATCTGATGATAACAAATAGGAACACAAAGATGTCAACATCTACAGCTCAAGATGATTCTTTTAACATGCAAGATTTCACATGATCTGAAACCAAATTGTATTTAGCTACCTTGGCTATGTAAACGGCACCGACAGCTATATTCACACGACCTAATGTCAAGGGAGAAAGAAACGCTGCAAATCTCTGAAGCAAAATCACATGCAATCAGCATACTATTCTGCAATTCCTGCCCACATGATGTAGGTCGATAAAATGAATGGTTAAATCAAATGAATACCTGATCTGGATCTTTTATTGCACTTTGGTATTCACCATTTGTACAAACATCAGCAACTTAATTGAGCTAATTCTCTCTAGGGATTTGCACATTGTCGAACCTAAGAGAAAGAAAAATAATGTTAACTTGGCAATTTCAAAGAAAAATAAATGTTACTTGCTGAACCAAAAGCCTGATCCTAGCGAGCAGTGCCAGAATTGTAAGGGGAAAGCGCCATGAAAAACGAATGAGCCAGCAATTTAGATATCTATCTGAAAAGATTAAGGCCAAACAACAGTGATAATATGATATTGATACAATACATATAACTAAAAATACATATAACTAGGCTCGAGTTGTGCAACTCTAGGCTCGAGTTGTGCAACCCTAGGCTCGAGTTGTGCAACCCTACATTCATGTATAATAGGAACTCAATAACACATAAGTAAATGGCAGATAACTAGATACAAGTCACCACAAGTCACTATATTCAACATCACAAATCCAACAGTAAACTCATTGTAAACTCATTCATCTATAATTGACCAACTTATCCATAAACTGCATTTCCTGTTTTCAAAAAAGACCGAACAGTTTATCCATAAATTGCACTTCACCTTCACCAAAAAGAGTACAAAGGAGAACAAGTCACCTGGTTACTGCTGCATTCATCTATAACCTGCACAAGATGATCAATTACAACTATGAATAAGAATGGCTGAGATTCCAAAATTGAAATTATAATTGACTAACTTAGATCTACAATTCATCTTATAGATAAAGGGCCACATAAATGGTGAAAATTCATGAAAGCTATTAGATTCAACTGTGAAACCCTAGAAGCAGCTAAGATTCCAAAAACCGCATCTCAATCCATACAAATGAACAAAAAAATCAACAAATTTGCTCAAATTCAGAAGCAAGGCAACCAAAATCCAGCAAAATCATCAACTCACAAAAACACCGTACCTTATCTTATGCTCGATCGCCGGAGACGGAGACGAGGCGAGGAGGAGGTGGAGAGAAGGAGCGATGCAGTGACGGAGACGAGGCGAGGGGGAGGTGCGAGTCGCCGGAGAACAGGAAGGGGAGAGGCGGAGCGAATCGCCGGCGACTTCAAGGGTTCGAGCGGCTAGGGTTCGAGCGAGGGCAAGGGGTAAAGTGGCAACGAGCAAGGGCGATGAGGACTGAAGACCGGCAGCGAGTGAGTGAGGGCGGCTGCGAGCGAGTGGAGGTCCGGCGAATAGGAGGAAGATGGAGGTCCGGCGACTCGCCATCGGAGCCGGATCCGGCGTCGAGAGAGAGAAAACAGATCGAGAGGGCGAGAGGATTTGGGAGACAGGAAATAAATGTCCGTACAACCGAGAATAAGAATATATAGTGACCATTTTGCTAAATTGTCCAAAAACGCGACCATTTTGCAAATACGTCTAAATAAAGTGCCTATTTTGTAAATTTTTTCAAAAAAAAAATCTCTAAGTATACTTTAAATTAACCACACTATCTTTAATTAGATTAATTTATCATATTATAATATAAAGTGACACTATTATAAGAAAATTGAAACTAACGACAAAAGGAAATAGTGCTAATTATTTCAAACGCACATAAAATTTGACCGCATTAATTGGACCTATATTTTTTCAAGGAAAAATATAAATAAATAAATAATTTTTCAAATTAAGAAGGAATCTATATCTATTCACAATTAATTTTATAGAGTCGTTATATGTATAAAATAACAAATGATATCACATAATTATTTTATGAATTTAAAAAGTGACAGATCACAAGTTTTACTCTGAATTCAATCTATCTATATACATATACTAAAACCGATGCATTGGTGCCTACGTGGCGGCGCGTGAGTGCATCTCGCAAAGTTTTCTCCCGTCAAAAAGGAAATATAATAAAAATAATTATTTTATTTTACCATTAACACATATAATTGGATAGATGGAATATCTTATAAAAGAGTAAATATTATATAAAGAAAAAAATATATCAATATAATTAAACATAGTATAGTAGTACTAATAAAAATATTTAATAAAACTAATTTTCATAGTCATACTTACCAAAAATATTAATAGATAAATATGTAATATTTGATAGGTGTTATTTTATTTATATTTAGATTTTTTTTGGTGGAAAGAATTATTTATATCAAAATCAATCATTTAATAATTGTTATTTTATATCAATCTATATTATTTTTTGCGGCCAAAATAAATAATTAAAATATTATATAGCCATATATGTAGCCACAATCCATCCGTACATAGATATTTAGTAAACTAATGTAATAAATATATAGTACATATTTAATAAAAAAGAATATTAAAATATTTTTAAAAATCAACTATCTAATTAAATTACATGAGATTTAATTAACTATAGATTAGAAAGAAAAAAAAACTTTTACGTAGTACCTTATAAATGTGAATTTTATTTATATTTTGAGAGAATCTAATTAAAAGATATTTAGATTATATATAACCTGTCGAACTAATTTTACTTATATTTATATTATTTTTTGGAGAAAAAAATAATTTATATTTAGATTAACGCATTCCCCGTACACGGGACGGGATCTACACTAGTTTCTGTAATAAATAGAGATATATTCATAAACCGGGTGATCACAAGTTTTACTCTGAATTCAATTTCTATTATCACTACAAAAAAAAAAATTAAATTAGCTTCGGCAAAAAGCCGTGGCAAAAGCCTATTATGGGGTGGCAAAAGACATGTAGCTTCGGCTCTGCGACGGCTAATGGGGGCGTGGCGAATTCGGCCGTGGCAAAATTTGGTAGCTTCGGCTACTAGCCGTGGCAAAATTTGGAAGCGACCCCTGGACACATTTGCCACGGCAAGTAGCCGTAGCTAAGGTGTGGGTGAAAAATTAAAAAAAAAAAACCTTGCCTTTTAGCCCGGATTCTTTAGACCCGGGCTAAAAAGTCCAATATTTTTTAAAAATAAAATAAAATAATACACACAATTTGTATATATAATAAAATTTCATTAATTATACAAAATTTACATATATGATAAAATGTCAAAAACTACATAATTTATCACAAATGCTATCCTCTTTTGATATTACAAGTAAACCAGAAATAATAATAATAATATATAATGATATACAGTGGTCACTATCCAATAAACTAACTTATGATATTACAGATGTTATCCTTCTTATATTACATGTTCATTGCTTCACCCTTTACTTCCAAGCGATCACTTGCCTTGTCCATCTAGCACAAGAAGCTAACTTTGTCATTATCAAATAAACCCATACCTTGCATTAAACCATCAATTTAGAAATTGAAGAAACATCCAATTCTGACAAAACCTTCTCAACAACATCCATCTATTGCTGAGCCAAAGAATGGTCGAAAACCAAAAGAAAAGTAAGGATTGGAAAATTTTCGAGAAATCAATAAAAAGAAATCCAAAAGAGACCCAAATATGCCTGATATCCACCACATGTACAAGAGGAGAAAAGGAAACCAACCGTCCGAAGACATTAAAATAAAATCCCACAATCAAATGAAGGAATATAAAGATAGAAACATATGACATACACAAAACTGCGTAGATATTAAACAAAGAGGAGAAAAGGAAACCAACCATCCAAAGACCCTCTCTCTCAAGCATCAATGTTGAATGAACATGAAGTTGAGTTGCAACATAATATTGCTTTTTAGCTATAAGCTTCTCAATGCGAGCTGGAATCTGACCACATGATAGAAACAAAACGATGGTATTATCAGTCAAATATACAACAGAAAAATAAAATGAATTACTGAGAGATCAAATTTCTAGTTTAGCGAATATCTAGAATATTATTAGGAAAATTAAGGTCTTAACAGTAAAACGAACTAAAATCATGAAAAGGAAAAAATCCAATGTATAATCAATAACAATAATTATTGCTTATGCAAGTCCGGGTGCATAACTCATAATGTAAAAGCTGAATCCATGACACAGAGACCATGCAAGCACAAAACAAACTGAAGCATGAAGACTTAAAGTAAAGCATACTGCAGTGCTGGTCAAACCCAAAGATGTTAGCCCGAACACATTAGTTTCCGCATGACAAGAAACGAAAAGTTTAAAGTGACTCTTTAACATACGCAATAGAGAATATAGACGGCACAAACAACATAAAGGAGTGTTCATACAACATATCTTGGATATTCCTTCAATTTGGTTCAACAAGGAGATTATATGGCGCAAGTAACTGATCTGCACCATAACCGATGCAACTGCTTGTTTCTAGCAGCAAGACATTTCTTTGCCTCAGTTAAAACTTTAAGGCAGCAACATTTTGAGCATATTCACTGAATAACCTTAGAATCTAAACGTGAAAACCCATACAAGAAAAGGATCAAATATAAGACCAAATATTTTAGGAAACATGAAGTCCTAAACAAACTTGAAAATAATGTCTAAATCTATACATTTGAGTTATTCCATTTTATATGGAAGGTGAAAAAACAGTGTGTGATAAATGTGTATAAAATGAGTTACTCCATTTTATATTGTACATTGGGTTTCATTCCATATTTTAACCCCATCCCTCCATCTCCTTTTTATTTCCAATTTTTTGTTTGATTTCACTAAGAACTTTGACATTTAACTCTACTGAAATATTATACAAACTTATAAATCTTATTCAATCATGTTTGGGTTCAAATTGGGTTTTTTTTTGTATTCCAACCGAGTTTATGTTGTATCTGAGTAGATTCTGTAATCCATCAAAACCATAATAACTGAATAAGTGGTTCTCCAAATAGTTTCTTGTTTAGCTTTCATTTAGTTTGGGTCAAATTAATTCAAATCAAGTTCTTATCTAGTCCTACTCGGTGTACCATATTCAGAATCTGTCAATCTTTGGTTAAACTGAATTGAAGATTCAGCACAACTTATCAAACACACAAAAGAGAGTAGCTATTTTCCTGACATCGATCACTTAGATAACACAGAAAATATCATACTTACCAAAAGTATGTGGGAGTTGGTGTAGAAAGGCATCACCTAGCATAGCTCCAGCCTGTAAACATAAGAATAATTAGCCAAATCAGGTAAAAAATTTCCATTAAAATGAAACATGAGATAACTAATAGATTGAGAATCAAACAACATAACCTATAAACAACTACTATATACACTAACTAACATAGACCTATTCACATCTAAACAACCATCCCTCACATCTTGACCTTTCATTTACCACTTAAAGTTGAATTGGTCGATATGGTATTCATGAATGGATTATGTGAAATAGCAAGAGCACATAAGCTTTTATTTAGGGTGGAAGCACATAGCTAGATTCATATGAATGTGTATCTTACGCATATTATCTAATGATGGTAATATCACATTTCCATATTTACCCATCGTTTAATACTAGTTATTTCTGAGCAAAAGGAGTATTTGAGCATATATGCAGTAAAAAGCACTACATGCCTTGTGCATGTTTCATGAAAACTTTTGAGGCATTTAGTTATTGTGATACATCATTCTATTTCAGCTAAACAAAGAGGGAAATATGGATGAAGAAAAAGCTCACTAGCTTAATAGACTAAACAGATGAGTGTCAAAGAAGGAAACAAGTGTGTAAAGTCTGACAACAAGTCCATCAGCTTTTCTAGCCGAAAACTCATTAAGAAGTTTACTGAGCTATGTATGCGTTTGCATTAGCTGTAGCCTGTAGCTGAACTAGGAACATAAAATTTTAAAAGAAAAAATATTGGAAAATATTTTAGTTTTATGTTTCGCTGGCAATTTTAGATAAGAATGGATTGCATCTAATGAAAAATTGGTATTGACAGATGAAATTAAGCAGGCAGGGCCTAACCAGATTGCAAGAACAAATAAATAGCTAACAGTGATAAAAAGAATTATCATCATCAAAAGATAAACCATCAAACTCTTATTATAGAAAAGGCTATAGCAAATCATACACTGGTTTCATCCAAGTCAGAAAAATAATACTGTAAACAATAGTATCAATTGTTATAATATTATTATATTGGAATGGATAAACACTAGAAACCCTAATTCCCGTGTAAACTCCTATACAAAGGGTCCCTTGGAACCCCAATAAACACATCAATTTCTCCTCCCTTCTCTCTGTCTCTCTTCTCTATTCTTACGGTTCATCACACGTTATCAGCACGAGGTTTGCTCTTTGCATTGATACGGTACGTGCGTCCTCCCTAGTGTAATGATTCATCCGATTTGCTAATCGTCTTTGTTAAATATAATTTATATACTCATATCATGAACCGGAATTAACTTTTATTATACGGAGTACGTTATATGTGTAAAAGTATAATCTTTACTCTTTCTGTGTGCTTATTTTAATTTCTAGTTCTTATGATTCAATTTAACATTAGAAATTCATTCGAGCGTCAATTAATTTTGCCATAATATATAGTACTTGATTAGCATGTGGTTTATATATACACGTATGGGTATACTGTTTACCCTCATAGATTTGTTCTTGTCCTACCGTTTGTTTCACTCATTGTTAACACGGCACATAAAATTAACCTTTGCCTTCAATATTTTCGGTATAAACATCTGCTAGTGTAGATATATATTTTCGTTCATAATTAACCCAGAACTTTCAATTAATGTTCATAATGTTTCTTGTGCCTTCAATATTTTCGGGGCACGCCCGATCTGCAAATTCTCCGACACGATCGAACCCGCGGAGCGCCTCGAGGAATACTGAGGAGCGCCTCATTGTTATTGGGTTTGAAGCCGTCCACCTTTACCGCTAGTTCGAAGTGATCAAGGAAGCAAAGCCCCGACGCCGCCGCTCTCTGTAAATCCAAAACGAGGAAGAAGGTTAATTTTTTAATAATTACAAAACCGGCCCAAAAATTTCTTAAAATCACAGATCGGGCAGTATATTTTATATATTTACAGAAAACGGCCTAAAACTTATAGGGTTTTCTTATTTTGCCCCATGAAGTATATAAACACATCCCGAAGATTGTGAACCCCTGAAGTGGTAAATTTTATCCCTTGAAGTGGATATAAAATACATAACAAGGATCTATCCCCTGAAGCGGATAAATCAATCAATGTGATTAATAAATCTCATCCCCGCAGAGATGATCGAGCCGATAAATTTCATCCCCGTAGTGATGAAATTATATTTATTATTTATGTTTATATTCTTTTATTTAATTTTTTTAAATTATATCTTTTTTTTCCTCATCTCCCGAAGTAGATGAAACCAATGAATAGTTGAATATCATCCCCGTAGCGATGAAGCGATAAATCTCATCCCTGAAGCGATGAAGCAATAAATCTCATCCCCGAAGCGATGAAGCGACGAATCTCATCCCTGAAGTGATGAACGATTATCTTTTTATTTTCTTTGTTTTATTTTATGTGTTTTCTTATATACACTTTTTACCATTCTTTGTCTCCCGAAGTATACAAACATTATCTCCTAAAGTAGATAAAAATTGTTAAATTTATATATCATCTCCAGAAGTAGATGAACGAAATCATTTCCCGAAGTAGATAAACGGACCATCTCCTGAAGTAGATGTGAATGATTGAAAATCATCCCCGTAGTGATGAATTTTTTTATTTTCAGTTTTATTATTCATTTCAAATTTGTATTTTTTTTTGTCTCCAGAAGTAGACAAACGTTATCTCCCGAAGTAGATATAAATTGATAAATTTGCATATCATCCCAAAAATGATAGTTTATCTCCTGAAGTAGATAAAGTAAACACAATTTATGTATCACATCTCTTGAAGAAGATGAAATTCTTATTTATCTCCTGAAGAAGATAAATATTTTAGCTTATATATGATGATAAAATTTATCTCCCGTAGTAGATAAAACTTTAAAATTCATAATCGTCCCTGACCGATGATTTTTATAGCTAAACAAGCAAATTATGGTTTCTCCACCAGTCTCCAGAAGTAGACGAACATGTGTTTACAGATGTTCATTTTCTTGTCACCAGAAGTTGACAATATGCCAATTTGATTTTATTTATTTATGATTTTATTAATTATATGAATTGACTATTTATTTATCATTATCTCTTGAAATATATAAAGGCATCCTCTGAAGTGGATGAACACATAATCATAAATCGTTCATGTAGTAACGACAATCATCTCCTGAAGAGTTGTATATCAAAAGGAAATTCATAAAATGTCTCTCTCTCATCAATACAAATTTGCCCTTGAAGTGACAATATTCATTTCCTGAAGTAAATGAATGATAAGAGATATATTGTATATTCTCATAAAGATTACTTAAAATCATACCCAGAAGTGTATGAGTTTTATTTTAAAGTTGCACAAATACCCAGAAGTGTAGAAATTAAAGTGAATGTATACAAGTTGTCTTCTCCCTAAAGTGAGTAATAATCGATCATACCATTTCTTGAAGAATATGGACAATGTTTATATGACAACTTACTATATTTTTTGAATTGCAACTTATCATTGTTTTGGAGTATATGATCAAAATATACATAATAGAGACTAATTGTCACTCGAAGTTGACAAATAAATCATTTTATGAATAAAATAATTCCTTGAAGAAAATGATAAATTGACAAGTTTCTCTCATGGCTCCACCTGAACTGGACAAATACAATTTTATTTTATTTATTTGTTTGTTTTTATTCATTGATTTATATTGAATAAAATTATTATGATTTTACTTATTGTAATTCAAAGCTCAAAGTGTTTCCCAAATAAACTACTTATCATGAGTGTCTAAAGCGGAGTTTTGTTTGGCAAATGAACATTTGGGAGAAAGGTTGACCACAATCCCGTAGATTGTAAAGTTTTCAACACAAACCTAAGAGCCTGAAGACTCTGCTGGTGGATTTTTATTAAACTCCAGAAGAGTGAATGATTCTTATAAACTCTAGAAGAGTATATGATTCTAATCTTATTATTTGTACTCTTGAAAAAGTACATGGAATGTGGGTTTTTATCAAGTTTAGAACGATTATTATTCGGTTGGTACAACCAATAGAAGTAACCACATAACACAATCCGGTTAACAATGCCACTTCCTGACATTCCTCTAAGCATAGCCTGAAGCATGCTCCTCGCCGGTAGAGGGTACGAAAGAGGTTAAGGTTAAGCGCGCAACCAATGTTATTGTTGTGGCTTATAGCCAGGTAGCTGTTATACGGTTAATTCTAAATATCTTGGAGAACATTATAAATGACTCATACCTAAAGTATGGCATCAACGAAAGTTCTGACAATACCCATTCAATGGCATCTAAATTAAATGGATCACCATATACAAGGTTCAATGGTTGAATATTATGGTTTTATAAGTGTCAAACAGTTTTGAAAACCTGAAGTTTTCTCAAATAATCTTGAATGGAAAACCAAGATAAATACCATATAGCTCCAGAAGAGCATTGATCTTGTTACCTGAAGTATCAATGACACATATGTATGAATTGAGATGGTATTGAACACTAATATCTCATATGACTAGCCAGAAGCAAGTCTTACAGAATTGAGAATGTATATATATATGGTTTATTTGGCACTCATTTATCCCATTGAAACTTATCACTAACTAGAAGTTAGTTAATGATAAAATGTTTTTTCTTTGTGGAATTCGGTCATTCATGTGAAACGATGATGGGCGGGATCATTGACATTCACATACACACCCACTAAAAGGGACCAGAAGATCCTAGGACCCGAAGATCCTCTATAAGGGTGACCGAACATATATGGTCTGTCATCTTGGCAAATCAACAACATGACCATCTAAATTCAAAGTAAATGCAAAGTCTCTAATGTCTCTTGAGTGGATTCAATGAGAAAGCTACGGAACACTATCATATAGACCAGTGTAATTCCAAGATTACAGATGCCTCAATACTTTGGTCATATGAAACATAAGGAAGAGAATGTTATCAAAAACATTGTTGAGCATAAGGTAGCTCACGACGACCTAGAAAAGTCGTTGGTCAAATGGGCCCATGCATGTTTGCATTTCGAATTTGACACAATAACATCTCCCTAATTATCTCCAGAAGAGAGTATGTCATTCAAAGGTTTTGAATAAGAAATATATGTTCCGAGATGTACCTCCTCCAAATGAACTACAATGAGACCACAAAGAAGTTGGATGATACATGGGGTTTGAGTCCCTATTGTATCAAATACCTAGAGCTTTATAATGGTGATCAAATGCTCGGTATTTAGGGGGAGAGGAAATGAGACAATTAAGAAAGAGATTGCACGGAAGCAACTTCTCTATCATTTCATATCCGCGGATAAATACAAGTCAACCAGAAGTTCAATAAATGAAATGATTATAAGGTTTAACAAATATGTCATCGAAAGCATTTACTATAGGCCAAGAAAGTGACAAAGTCACAGATACTAGCTCATTTGGAAGTTCCAGAAGTAACTCAAACTCAATGAATATCAAGTGGTTCTCGAGTACACCAGAAGTGTTGGAGATCACTAGGCTCTTGGTATACGATTCCCCAGAAGTGAAAAGAGCCTATGAGAATATGATGATCATCAAATAAACAAATGGATGTCGACATCGAAATCATAATAAAAGAGCTAGAAAGAAGCAATTCATGCAAAGATGGATTCTTTAAGCATGATGGTATTGGACCCGTAGTTCCAACACCAAAAAGTGCAACATCAATTGGTTTTAAGTGGGTGTTCATACAACATAAAATATAAAGCCAACTAGATTGCACAAAAGTCGACCTATCAAAGGTTATACAGAGAATGTATTCACCAGAAGTGAATATAATTTTGGATCCAAATGGAAATGACGAACGTGGTAGGTGCATACCCATATAAATGGAAATGATCGATTAAAAATCCCTGAAGCATTAATATCAAAGTCCCGTCACATGCAATTGGTTAAAGATCCTTATAAGAGTACCTGAAGTACCTATAATTGTGAAAATGGTGACATTGCATTAGGTCCTGAAGTACCATACAATGTTGTACTCTTTTCCTTGATCTTGGTTTTTATCCCATTGGGTTTTTCCAAGTTAAGGTTTTTAACGAGGCAACTTATGCACCATTTAACACAACAGATCCCCCTGATCAACAATGAAAAGCACACTAGGTCCTGAAGTACCTTATGCTTGTGCATTCAAAGCAGCTCAACACCAATACATGAAAGTCAAGCGCATCAAGTCAATCATGAAGAAATTCTAGGTCAAGGACAATGTTGAGATTCGACAATAAGCTCATGAAGACAGCGCCATCAAGATGAATGAGAAGCCTTCGAGAAGGATGTTGACTTCAGGGGGAGTATACACGCACTACACTCTTTTTCCCTTCGATCAGGTTTTGTCCCACTGGGTTTTCCTGACAAGGTTTTTAACGAGGCAGATCACCAAAGCGTATCAAATGTCATATGTATTTGTTCCCTGGATCCTAGTTTTGTCCCATTGGGTTTTCTAGGCGATATTTGTAATTTTTGTAATATTTAGGGATGTTTATCCAAGGGGGAGTGTTATAATATTATTATATTGGAATGGATAAACACTAGAAACCCTAGTTCCCGTGTAAACTCCTATATAAAGGGTCCCTTGGAACCCCAATAAACACATTAATTTCTCCTCCCTTCTCTGTGTCTCTCTTCTCTATTCTTACGGTTCATCACATCAATGACATTAATATGGCACGGAAATAAAAGCTTGGATGATTAATGTTCATTGACCTTAACCATGGTATCACGCAGAAAATCATATTCAAATTGTTTCAGTTGGAGTTGAATAGTTGGAGGGAAATCAATGAACAAGACACCCTTTCTGGCATCCTGAGATTATCACAGTTCACATTACAAATCATCACAAACATCTAGCAAAACTTGAAATAGGTTCCTTACAAGCAGTAATCAAGATCAATAATTTTTTTTTATAAAGTTAATCTGCAAACTAAGCTGATAAGTTCTTGTTTTAAAAGGGGGTAAATATTTATGCAATGAAGGTAGAGTTGGCATGTAATCACAAGCAAAGCATAAAAAATGTCATTGTGAGCCTATGGAGGTAGAGTTCGCATGAAAAGTCTCAATAACTGACCACACAGTTTCAAGCAGCAAATGCGACAAGAAAACCAAAAGTATCATTCGAAAATAAAAATGCATTCTCAAGCAGAAAAGTACATTAGATCAAGTAAGAGAATTTATATATTTGTGTCAGCTGCGATCGATAGTACCTGAGCCAAAGGCTAGTACCCAGCAAAGAAGCTTCTCCTCCTCGGTTCTTTTATAGAATCCTTGCTATTTGTGAAACCATGAACATCTAGAAACTTCTTGTATAGTTTCGTCTAGAGTTTAGAAAGCTTTACAGCTACCACAAACATCTAGAAACTTCTTATTCATACAAGTTAATTACAATCTGGTCACATTTATAAGTTAATCTTAGAAGATATGATAAGTGATAAATTTATCACTTATTATATCTTATCTTATATGAGTAAGATGGTCATTTCTTAAGTGCTGTTGGAGATGAATGATTTGGATAATATAAGTTTCAAGTCATGAAAATAAGGCTCAAGCTGCTGATTTTTTTAGCCACAAAGGCTTTTAAGGCTTAACTCACCCTTAATCTAAGTTACTTGTCTTTGTTTCATATATCATAGCTTATTAGAAGCACACAGTTATAATCTCATTCTTTCGTTTCGAACAGTATGGTAGCTCATTTAAATGAGTGAAAGAAAGAAATCAATTACTATATGGTATTTCTTCATGAAATATATGCAAATATATAACTAAAAGTCGGATTATAATGCAAAGATTGGCTTTTTGGTAAGCGACATCATGATCTACTAAGTTACATTCAAATTTTGAAGTATAATGCAAATATAAAAGAAAGAAGAGGATATTCACATTCACCTGTTTCATATCAGTTTCAACTTGGATCAACTCCTGACATTTCTTAAACTCCCAGAAACCACCTTCATAAGTCTTCGTAAATCATCACGATAACTCCCATTCCATTCAGCCCACCTATATTTGAAAGACAGTGCAACAATGAGTTGTAAGACTCTTTCAAAATCTGAGGGAGCCTCTACAGTAAATAGAAAAAAAGATTGTGACTAAAAATTATGCTAATATCTGTAATGTAATTTCTTTGAGGAAATGTAGAATATTCTCGAAAAATAACATCAGCTGCTTTTGAAAGCAAAGCATCAATGAAAGAGGTGCAATAGCGGAATTATCAAAGACTAGAACACAAAACCGCAGTACAATAGCGATAGAAAGGTATAAGTTGCCCAAACAAGAGATGGAACAACATCTCCCTTCTTCCAGGTTTCTTATGAAAACTCCACACTCCACATAAAACCAAATTGCAATATTGATACAAATCCATAGAGTCCCAAACAAGAGATGCAAGAACCACTGTCATCACAAACAGAATTATCTATTCCACTTAAAATTTTGAATAATCATTCAAGAAATGTAGTATCTCTTTCGCGGAGACAAGTACGAAAAGAATAAGATTCCATATAAACAACCAAAGAAATGTATAAAGGAATAAAAATCAGCAAAAGAATCAATAAAAGAGGCGATTGAAACTGAAACCCTAAATTGAGACAGAAGATCAATTAAAAATACTCAAAACTAATCAGGAAGAGGCGCATGGAAAACAAAAATCATAGCTGCAACATAATTAAGAAGATTAAAGCAAAAACCCTAGCTCAGGGAATTTTACCCTAGATTTGGATTTGGAATCGTTCTGATTTGGAATCGTTCTGAGTTAGGGAGAATCCTGTGCACTAAGAATATAGAAGATCAGAGAAGTGCCTGGCGATTTCAAAGGCGAAGGGGCGGTGGTCGAAGGAGGATGAAGGAGGAGAGGAGAGCAAATACCTTTCAGGAAAAAGGGTTTGAAGGAGAAGAAGATACCTTTCGGGAAATCCGGAGTTGCAGACAACGCAAAGAGAAGATGGCAGGGCACCGGAGTCACCGAGAGAGAGAACGAAGTCGCCGGAGAGAAGCAAGCGAGATTTGAAATGGATGAGCAGAGAGAAGCGAGCGAGATTCAGAGAGAGACTAAGCGAGCGAGATTTAGATCTGAAAGTGAAAATGAGGGCCAGAAGGTTGGCTGTCGATTACTTGCTAGGGTTTAGAAAAATTAGCTTCGGCAACCCCATTCTCGTGGCAAATTTCAGCAGTGGCAGACGAGCCGTGACTACCCGTGGCTAATGCCGTGGCAAAATAGTGTCAATTGCCACGGTAAGCTCCTGCCGAAGCTAGGTAGCGTGGCGAAATTTTTTTTTTCTTTTTTTGTAGTGTATTCACATATCTAAATATACTTTATGTACACTTAGGTTGAACTTAACCATCACAAAGTGACGTCCCTCTAAATTATTGTACTACACAAACATTACAAAAACATAAAGATGAATGCACGCAACTTTAAAATTCCAACTTTTAAAACCCACTAAACACAAAACCGGCTTTTCTCTTTATTCTTATTTTCCTTTTTTCCTTTTTTTTTTTTAGAGAGGTCGAATATTCTCATTTTCCTTTTTCTTTTGAGTACGTAGTGGCTTTATGTTTACTTGCCATCTTCACCTTGGTGGGCCCCACATTCAACTCCTCCTGGGCCTTTAAATACCAAGCCCCTACAATACCTTCCCTCCCTTTTCCTCAACCTTCATCTCATCCCCCTATATACCGCTTTTCCGGCGAAATTATGCCTTCTTTTCCGGCTACTTTCCCCTCTTCCGACATCGGCGCTCCGTTCCCGGACTTCGATACCGGTTTCACCCCGTGGGACGATCTCTCTTCCTTTTTCGAGCCCGTCCCGATTTTGCCCAAACCCGACCCGAATGACCCGCCCTTTTACTCTTCCACTAGCCCCGTCGATTTCTCCTCGACCCTATACCATGCCTGTTTTGACTCTCCCCCGTCTGACCCGAACCCGGATTGCCCCAGCCCCAAAACCGGAGTTTCCGATTTAGGCTCCGAATCGGACCAACACCTTGATATTTGCCGGTCTGACCCGCCCGGTTCGGACAGTCGCCCGAACGGAGACGAGCCGGGTTCGATCACAGAGGAGCGGAAGCGGAAGCGGAAAGAGTCGAACCGTGAGTCGGCCAGGCGGTCCAGGATGCGGAAACAGAAGCACCTAGAGAACATAGCGGCGGAGGCGAACCGGCTGGAAATCGAGAACCGGGAGTTGACGAACCGGCTTAGGCTTGTGAACTACTACTGCCAAATTACGAGGACGGACAATGAACGGCTATTGGGAGACTGCGTTATTCTCCGAAGGAGATTGACTCTTATCACCCAAATCTTGCAATCACATCAACTCCACACCTACTCGACGCAAACTCAATAACTATATATATCCATCAACAACTTCCTACAAAAATATATATCGACTGATATCGTTATCAATCAATCAACGATATATATTTACACAAATCGAGTACCATCACATAACTATGATATATAAATAACATCACCCGTAAGTCGTGATTAATTTTCGACAGGAGGTGCAAGTAGTGAATTAGTTTGTGCGTTTTGTTATTGTAGATCGTATAGTTATGTGGTTAATTAGACGAAGGAGACATATATGGGGATGAGCGTGATCGATGTTTTTCTTTCGGTTGCTCTTCCTATAATTATGTGTATGTGTATGTACATAGGCATAGCTACTAGCTAGATGGGTGTGTTGAACCTATGGATCATCTCATCTCATCTCTCTCTCTCTCTCTCTCTCTCTCTCTCTCTCTCTCTCTCTCTCTCTCTCTCTCTCTCTCTCTCTCTCTGTTTTGATTTTGTTTTAGCAATTGTGAGTGTATATATTATTTGGGAAGATATATATTTGTGGGTTATTAGGGAATAGGTTGTGTAAGATTACTTTTGAAGAGAGTTTTGAATTTGTAAAATGCAAAGTGCCAATAAGTGCATTTGCTTTAATTATTAATGAAAGCAGCTTCTTTGCTTTTTTGTTTTGTCACTAGCGAAGTGGTCAATTTTGTGTGCACAATTTTTCTACAATACCTAATGGAACAGGCCACTTGTTAGATGGTCTCTCTTTTATTTTAATTAATCTATGATTTAGGGCATGTTTGGCATGCCTTAGCTTAAGATTATAATCTAGCTTAAGATTATAATCTAGATAAAAATTGTAATCTAGCTCAAAATTATAATCTAGCTTAAAATTGAACATCTTGTTTGGCATGTCTTTGATTATCCAAGCTTTTTGGAGATTAAATTGTAAAATTACCAAAATGGATCTATTTTATTTGATGTATGACTTTAGAGTCCGGTCATATTTGGCCCGGGCTATAAAGTTCCTTTATAAAAGAGAAAAATTACATGACTTTATAGCCTAGCAACAAGCCCGGACTATAAAGCCAAAATCATACATTGTCAATAGGGGTGATATTTTTTTTTCAAGTTTGGTTTTGTGATCATATTCGGCTTACTAGTAATTAGACAAGCTCGAGCTTGAGCTTGAATTTGAGCTCGTTTGCTCGTTTTTGCTTGTTATGCTCGTTTTTTTCTTGTTATGCTCGTTTTGTCAATTTTGCTCATTTTGATCGCTTTGAGCTCATTTTCAAGCTTATTTCAACTCATTTTTAACCCATGTATCTTTATATTAAGAATTACATGTAATGGTGGACTGTATATATGTAGGAGGAACAAATCCGAGAGGTAATTGAAGATGCAGGGTTCGACGCAAAGCTGATCAAACAAGAAGCCTCCACCAAAACCTGTAGGATAAGCATCAAAGGCATGACTTGCACCAACTGCACTAACACTATCGAATTCGTCCTCCGTGACCTCCAAGGAGTGCTCAAGGCCCGAGTTGCCTTAGCTACCGAGGAAGCCGAGATCCACTACGACCCTGACATCATCACCCACAATGAACTGGCCGATACCATCGATACAATTGGGTTCTAAGTGAGTCTGATCAGCACAGGCGACGACACAAACACGATACAACTCAAAGTCGAAGGAATGACTCCTGGGAGGTCGAGGAGGATGATCGAGCAGACCCTTGAGAGGCTCCCTGTTTAAAAACAGAAATCTGTTTTCAACAATAAGAACAATATTCTCTCACTGTTTAGGCATATATAGCATGATCTTGACATATCAATATCATGTAACAAAGGAATAGAGTAAGGAGGAAAATGAGTGCAACAACTAGGAAATCCAACATATTTTAAAAACAGAAATCTGTTTTCTGTAAAAATAGATTTGTCATTTAATGTAAAAATCAGTATGTACTCCATATCATATTCGCAATCTCATCTCGAACCGCCCGCATGGAATGACGCTCTTCTTCTTCCAAGTTTGAAGACGAACTTGGAAGTGGCTCGTGTTCAGCGCCTTCATTGTCAGAGCCATCATCTTTCTCTTCCTCAGAATTAACTCCATTAGAGTACCGTTGAATGTAATTGTGCAAGGCAAATGTTGCAATAATAATTTGTACCTTTGAATGTAAAAACAGATATCTCAATGAACATATAACCGCAAGGACATCATAAAGTGGAATATGAATCTTTAAATTAGATTCAATATAATAAGAAAAAAAAGAACTAAAAACTAATAAGAAATCTACCTGGAATGACATGTATTTTCATATAAAAAACTAGTAAGAAATCTACCTACAATGGAAAATGTTGCAATAATAATTTGTACCTGTGTTGGGATGTCAAATTTTGGCATTCTCTTCAATATTTTCCACATTGCTTTTAGAACTCCAAAACACCTTTCAATGCAACTTCTCAAGGAAGAATGACATCGATTGAACGCCTCTTGATAATTTTCCGGTTCTTCATTCTCAAACTGCGCTTCATGGTATCTAGTATTGGAATATGGTACGAGATAACCATCCTTCTCGGGGTAACCTTTGTCTACTAAATAATACTTCCCTGATGCCAATTAGATAGTTAAACAAATTCAATTTAAAAAGTAACTAAAAGTAATAGCATTGTGAAAGTTTGGAGTACCTTGAGGTGGGTGAGGAAAGTTGAGAGACGGTGTCCCCAATACATTGTTGAATACTTTTGAATCATGTGCGCTACCTTCCCATCCGGCACATACAAATGTAAAGCACATGTCAAAATCACATGCTGCCATTACATTAAAGGTATTCATGCCTTTCCTGTTTCTAAAAGCCGTTGTTCCCTTCTCTGGAATGCATGCATCAATGTATGTACCATCTATGCATCGAATAGCCTTCTGTAAAAGAAATGTAAGAAATTTTGAGCACAAATTGTTTTCTATGAAATCCGGTAATTAGATATTCAGAAGCTGCTATATCAGAAGTGCAATTTAAGAAAGCATTCCAACAAGAACAGCAACTACATAGGAGCATAAACCTTGAAAAAAAATGACAGATTTGGTGCATACAGTATTTGACTAATTGTATTTGGGGCCCTCTAGGAAAACAAAAAATAAAAAAAGCAAGTAGAAAACACAGTATCAAAGATGTGCTACACATTGGTAAATTATTTTCAGGAAAATGAACATTAAATAAAAAGGTTTTTAACCAAGAACAGCAACTACATAGGAATACCCTGAATTGGAGAACACAGTATCTGGGTTTTTATTAGAATATTCTCAAATTATATGTGGTTTATGGGTCTCCAGCAAAGGACAACTAATTTTCACTTATATTATTCGTGACTTGCATTCTCCTGGAATAAAATTTCCTTGACTATAGATTCAGGCATTCAGCTGGTCAAATGGAACCTGTATTAAATACAGATTTTAGCAAGTCAGAAGAACAGATTATGGTATATGAAGTTTCTCCTGGAATAAAATTTCCTTGACTATAGATTCAGACATTCTTTATGATCATATAGTAATGCAATTAATTGATCATTTTTTAAAACTAAAATGACCTAATTAACTCACAAGGATTTGGTGCAGTTTACCTTACAAGGGTAGCTATGGTGAAAAAATATAACAGCAAACTATATACTACAGTACTATATAGGATCCCTTTTAAAGCAGAAATACTTATTCTTCAAAAAAGAATTAAGAGGTTGGAACAATATACTTATATAACAGCAAACTATTTTTACACTTTTAAAAGATACAAAAACCAGCAAATGTGGTCTTCTAAAAAGCAGTTCATTCTCCCCTCTCTCTATCTGTCTCACCAAAATCATTGGATTGGAATTTCAATAAGAAACAATCATAAGCAGCTTGGGAGGAACTCCTTAAAAGAGGAAACTAAACAGACTCAAAAGGAACCCATTCAAATCCCCCTTCAACCTCATTATATATATCAGCAATTGCTAGCAAGCTGCCATCATCATCATCATTATATATTTATATATGTATAATGTATGTATGTATAGGTTTGGTAAAAAAATAAGCCAGTTTGGGGTTGCACAGCTAAAAGGGGAAATTAAAGGGATTAAAAGCAAATCACACAGCACAGAGATGTACTGTGCACAAACTGATCATCACCTGAAAACGAGACACCTTTGCTGCTATTCCCAAATTTTCATGCTTTGTAGCTGGATATTGTACAAACTTTTTTCTTATGCTTGAAGAGTTATGGTTACGGGCTGTATTTCTCCATGCTATCTTCTCAAGCTATGGTGTCTACTGTCATGGGTGAAGGTTACAACATCCAGAATTTCCCACTCTCAGTTTTAAATAAATAATGTAGTTATAGTTTAACTTTCTCCCTAGCTGACTTGTTGAAATCTCTGTCTTAGTAAATTTTGATAGTTGCTTTTGGATTTTTCAATGCCTTTTTCCTCTTATCTATTAATGCTGTAAATACTAGTCTTTCTAGGTGTGCTAAACATGCTATTGTTGTCTGTGCTTTCAGGATATACTGGAGCCTATGGTTCTAGACAAAGCAACATACTCTAGACAAAATAGCAGCACAAAAAGCATTCAGAGCACCAAAGCATTAAACAACATACAAGACAGCTTCTGTTTTATCAAATGAATAGCCAACAAAGATGCAAGATTTCTATGTAAGATGCTCTTCAATACCGCAGGATAAAGAAAATGAATAGCCAGGAAAGAAACTTACCTGGAATGGCATGTACCTAGCATTTTGTTGTATTTTAGATGGAATACCAGAGAAAGTTGGGTCCATAGGCCTGATAATATCATGTGCAAGTCCGGCATGGCCTCTAAATTGTCCACATATAGCATATAACACATCATGGAAGGCTCTACTAATTGTCTCACCCGAATGTTGGAAGCGCTCAGCCACAACTCGATTTGATAATCCCTTGATTTAAACATAGTATCAAAACATGAAACATTCTTAAACATAACACCCTTGATTCATAATTGTACCATCGAAACAAAAACACAAACATTACACATAAATCCGAAATCCAGACAGTAGAAACATGAAATTAAAAATGCTAAAGCGAAGTCATTATAACACTAGATTTGCCATCCCCATCAGCCTTGCTTTGCATATGCCCACTGAATCCAAGCAAGCCTTGTTGCATCATCACGCATCTTCAGAAACAACACCCTTGATTTGTCATTTGTAATCTTCTCTGCAGCAAAGCACCACATTGGTGATGCAAGAGTCAAATACCCTTCATCCGCCATTTTATCTAGCAGACGTAATGCTTCCGCAAGTTGGTCTTCAGATGCATTGTGTTGGTTGACACTTGCACTTGTTACGGAGCCAATCATGTCCAAAGTCCGAGAGCTAGTAGCTTCAACCCTCTCAAGGTGTTGTGCTAACTTGAGGGATCCTTCTGATTGTCTTCTTTTCCGCTTCATGAGCTTCTGATTCTTCTTGGAATTTGTATGAGCAGGGCCTTGTGTGTTCTGGGTGGGAGCAGGGGCTTGTGTGTTCTGGGTGGGAGCATGGGCTTGTGTGTGCTGGGTGGGAGGAGGAGCCTGTGTGGGAGCTTGCTCAATTCCTTGATTCATCATATGATATAAATCTGCTAAGCTGTATTCTTCAAGGGAATCTGCCATTTGCTCTTGAGCCACTCCATCTTCTTCATCTTCGATTCCTTCTATAGGATCCATTGAAGGTGCAGCAGCATATTCACCGGTAGCCACATTATCCCCAAAAAGTTGGGCCCACCAGTCCTCAATATCAGCAGGTAAGGGGTTAGTACGATATTTTTTGCAGTTGTTATTCTCCTGTAAAGGTCATCATGGAATAAAAATAAAAATGAGAATTAGTGTTAACATAGGGAGACTGCACATATATATGTAACTTGAATATTGAATTATATCAAAACCTATACTTAGATCAGCTATATATCATGTGCATCAGCCTGGCAGTTATGCTTATTTTCCATATATAATTCAGTAACAAAAGGAATGCAGATTCATACAAAATTTGTAGCTTGCAAGGGAAAAAGCAGGAGGTATGACCAGCCTTGGGAAGAAGGCGATACGAATAGGTGAATTTGGAGAGGGAAAAGAAAGGTAAAATCAGGCATGTTAAGTTATCATTTTACTCAGCTAATGGGAACACAGAAGCTGTCATTTTACTACAGAAACACAAAAACCAACCGTATAGGCAGAAACACATAAACCAACCAAAGATCACAAATGTAGATCACACAGAGAATACCACTACCACTTCTTAAAAATCTGAAACATATTGGAGAATAAACAAGAGTTATATCCTGGAAGATTTAACAACTTTTAAAAAGTAATATGACTAAGATCTGCTTTAATAAAAGGATCACCTTTAATAAAAGGATCACTTTCAATTTAGTTTTGAGTTTCAAGAAGAATAGGAGCTCAATATGAGAAAACAAATCAGTCATAAAAAATATGAACATATCTCAATTGCACAAGTTATAAATCAAGAATACCTTGCAAAATCCAATCAACACTAAAAGAAATCAGACATAAAAACTAAAATAATAGTGTAATTTGATCTAGCGCTAAATTAAGTAAAAACTGAAAATACATAAAAGAAATAGGTTACCTTAATTTTTTTATCCCACCAAGCATCATCAACAGTAATGGTTCTTGTGCTCGCGTTCCAACCTAGGCCAGTCTCAGATTGTAACAGCAACTTCCATGCAGAATACTCTTTCTTCATATTATCGTACTTGTTCTTCATAGAGTTCTGATTGGCTTTTTTCCCAGAAACTTTTTCAAAATCTTTCAGAATATGCGGCCATTGAAACTTTTGGTTACGCCCATATTTTTTTCGATATTGGAGACAAACATCAATTAAGATCTTCATATTTGCTTTAGTCCAAATAAAATTGGACCCTTTGGAACTTGCATCCATCTACTTTTATGTTGCTAGAAAAAGATTGAATAACAAATTATAGATACATATATATTACAGAAAAAAAGATTACAGAAATTAAGATTGAATAACAAATGTACACTTTATGTATAATATTGAGAAATTTATAACGATAAGGGCTATGATTATCAGACATCACTAGGAATTACAAATCTCTTATGAGCAATATAGAACCAACCGTTTATTTCTATAAGCACACAAAGATAATAAAACTGAAATTAAGCAAACACATCACTCAAGAATAGCTTACATGTCTATAATACCAACAAAAACTGGGCACTGCAATGAAAACCGAAGGCACTGCTGCATTTCTTGTGTGCAGCAGAAAATACTTTGGCATGAAAAAAAAACTCAACAGAAAATAACCCTAGAGCACCTACTGCCTGTCAACATGAGACTGTCAACATGAAACTCAACAGAAAAGGCACTGCTGCTTTTTTCCAAGATCACTCAACAGAAACTCAACAGAAAATATTTTGACATTGCAAAGATACGAAAACATGAGACTTCTAGAACACCTGTTGCCTGTCAATAGAAGATTGTTATTAAATAGGTTGAATTATTGACATAAAAATAACTCTGACATTTCAGCTCCCTTTGTGGATGTAAATTCTTTTACAATGTTTTTTAATTACCCAAAAATATTAGTTGTTGATAACTATTCATAGCTCGGAACATAATTTATGTTTTTCAAGACAATTGGCATACAATACACATGAATAGAAACAATCCAACATTAACCAAGAGTTAAGGCATAGGCTAAGAGTCACTAGGCTAAGAGTTTTGAGTCACTAGGCTAACAATCCAACACATGAATAGCAACAATCAGACAATTGGCATACTGTCACGGATTCTGGAAATAAACCACATCTTCGCACAATTGACTTTCGAGTTTTGAGTCACTAGGCTAAGAGTTAAGGCTGTTATAAAATCACACAACATTAACCAAAGTCCAACAACTTTGTTCTTGTTCATGTCTCTGTGTTAAGATTGAGTGCATGAGTGATGAGGGGAGCAAGGAAGAAGAGATAAACTTCTCTGAACATTTCTATTCCTAATAACAACTTATTATATTAAAATTATAATGTAGATGAGGTGCCACAATCTCGCACAATCCAGTATACATATTATAACACCCAACATAGCTTGTGGATCTGAAACTCAAACCAAAGTCAAGAGGTCAAAGGATACAGCTAAGTTGAAGTTTAATCAACCCTTGTAGCAGGATCAAAATTAAACCAAAGCCTAGAGATCAAAGCATACATCTAAGTTGAAGTTTAATCAACCATTGTAGCAGGATCAAAGATTCTTCATACAAAACACATAGCTGGCATAATATGTAAGCCCTGGGCAAAAACAATGCCCAGCAGCAGGCTATGGCCCTTTCCTCCTTAATCTAGTTGGAAATCACATATGAATCAAAGGAAGGAGCCATTCACAGATGACTGACAAAATCAAAATTAAATGCCAAATTTTAGGTTACAGAACCCTAAAATCGGCCATAAGAACCCCAAAACAATTAAATTCGAAATTGATGATAACAAGGTTTTGCAAATCAAAATTGAAATCGAAATCGAAATTAGGATATTACCTGAAGAGCGTGAAAGGGATAGAGTTTGGTGGAGATGGCAATTTGGAATCTGGGAAGAGCCCCTACAAACCAGGAAAACGATGATAACAAGGCTGCCGAAATCGAAATTAGGGTTCCTGCCGAAATAGACTCCATTAGAGATGTTACCGAGCTTGTCGTGCGCCACTCATGGAAGGGAAGGCGATGTCGATGATGAAGAGAGGAGAGGGATTCTGATTCGCCTTCACCGTCGAACGCTTCAAAATTTCATCAGACGCTTTCAAATGGGAGCGGTCGAGGAAACGGTTCCAAAGCGGCTGATGAGAGCGTTTCTGAAAACGCCCTGGCTTGCCAAACACAATTGGAAGAGCGTTTCTGAAAACCCTCTATCTAACGCTCTATCTAACGCCTTAAAAGCTACATCCAAACACGCCCTTAATCAATAAATTAGAGTCATTTTACATCATTTCAGACGAAAGCATATAGTTTTACATTATTCTCAATATCGTCTTTATACACGAGTTTAACAGCTTAACCATCCATGGTCAGGCCGGCCCATCTATTGGAATTTGGACAAAACGTGAAATTGCAAGTAGCATCAAATTTTCACAGGCCATAAAAAAAATATAGGTGAAATTGAATGAAAAAATTTGCCAAACAGGCATATTTTTTAACAAATTAGCGAAATGTCCAAGCTTTTGGACAAATTGGAAAAATGTCCCAAATAAATAACCTAATCCCCATTTCTTTTGTGCCCGATTTCGCTCTCTCTTGTTGATCGTCGATCGTCTTCCTCCCCCGCTCATATCACTCCTCAGATCGCTCTTCCTCTCCAACTCTTCCTCCCGGCCACCAGATCCACCACCGCGCGCTCGCCGGAGATGATGCTGCTGCAGACAGAGGAGCCAGATCTATGGCGAGGTGGTGAAGACGAGGGATGCAATGGCTCCTCTCTTCCTCGATTGCAATTACTCTGATCTGTGGTGGAGAAACGGGAGGCGAAGCTGGTGGCCGACGCCTGCTCTTAGTGGCCATGGCGGAGGAGAACTTCGATCGGGATCGATATATTGAGTCCATGGCGGAGGAGAACTGGCGTCCGCACTTTGATTCCTCCTCTGCCTGATCACCGATTGCACTCTCTAGTCAGCGCTTTGATCTTATTCCTCCTCAACTTGAAATTCAGAAATCTTCTGCTGCATATTTGATTGATCTCCGATTGCAGATGTACTTGAAATGATTGGAGGTACTTGATTCATTTGTTGAATTTGTTCTAAGGCCCCTGGTTGTTGAATTTGTTGAATTTGATAAGGATCATTGGTGTTGGTGTTCTAACGCCCCTGCTGCATATTTGATTGATCTGCCTGCATATTCAGTTTTCCAGTTCTTCTGCACATGTAATTTAATATTTTGAATTTTTTCTCACATTTAGGAGCTCATCTGCGGAGGCTCCGGCCTCCATTGCTGACACTGCAACCTATATTGGACAAAGAGAAGATGCTCAATTTGGTTTCCGTTTGCTTGGAATCGGCTCTGATGAATGAAATCCTCAACGATCTGAATCTACCAGGTACAGAGATTCATTGCACTTGATTATGGATGTCTCGTTGTTCCTCTTCCTTTACGTGTTTTCTTGGTTTGATAGGAATGATTAAGCCTTAGTTTTTTTTTTGAAATTGATGAGACTGTAGAGCCTCTTCATTTGTGTTTGATGAGATTTAGAGAATGATGGATTGGAAGTTATTGAAATACAGGTTTATCAGGTTACTGAAAGTGCTGACAATGAGCAAGATATTGCAAACCTTTGTCAAAAACAATGACATGTATCAAGGATTCATACTTGGTATTTACTAGGTTGTTGCTGTTGTTGATGTTTCTTATCAGATGATGTTGTCTTGACACGTTGAACGAACATGACCTTTATGGCATTACTGCCATGAGCAGTAGCACTGGTTTTGAATGGCTTGTGCAATCTCCTCCCCTGAGAAACCAAACCTGTGTGTTATGAGAGGTCTAATATTAACCTTACTAGTAAAATACCAGCAGCATCAACCTCCCTGAAGAATTACAGTTACCCAATGTCATCAATCACATAGCTAAATCATGCATATGGAAAGTGAAATCAAAGGAGAAAGATTTTCCTCTTTCATTTGATAAGTTGAATCAAATTACCTTGCAGCTGCTAGTGTAAGAAGGATTGTCATCGATCTTTTGTACATGATAAACCGATCAAGCACACTTTGGCAATGGAAGAAGTTGTCTTTATAGCTGTAGACATGGTCTTGCTAACACATACACAGTCGAAGCTCACGTTGAATGCAGCCTCCATTAGATTCCCAATCATTTATTCTTCTTCATCTATGTCCTTCAATATAGCACAGGGTTAAGCCAAGCCAAGAACACAGAAAGCGGAAAATAACTCATATTCTGCCAATTAGAATTCATTTCATTGTCATATGTCCAGATCGTTGCAACTGGAGGGAATAAGCTTGAATGAAAAATTGTCACTTCCTAAAATTTTGTTGAAATAGATATATATTCTATGTTATTTTGGGGCCTAGTTTTACTGATGTGTCACCCATTGTCAATTGATTAAGTACTTTCTAAGTTCTTATAGATATTGACCCAATCTAATGTTGATTTGGTAGATGTGAGTCCTACTTTAGCCCTGGAGGTTTTGCACCAAAGCCTATTAGCTCAAAATGGTAGAGCAACGTGCCTATGCACAATGATGCGGGTTCAAATTCCGTATAGGCTATCTATGTGGCATCTCTTATTACGTTTCTCTTCGTGAATAAGAGTATACGGAGCAAAATAAAATTATAAAGTGCAGAGAGCAAGATAAAATTATAAGCTTTAGAATATAGTAATTAGAGAGCAAGTAGCTCGTATTGACACTATAATAGCACTTCTGCAGCATCTAACCTTAAACTGCATTGGGCATGATTCTTCTGGCACCCTTCACACCAGTATTTAGATCCAATAGATTCTGTAATTTCCTTTATGCACGTCTTGCAAGCCCGATACCACATAGTTTGTTCAGGCTTAAAGAAGGCAGGTTGCAGAACAAAGTAGATGCAAAGAATCAGAACCGATGAATTATTTCACATAATAACTTCATGGTCTGCTCACTAAATGACACAATATCTTGTCTTCACCCAACAATGTGTTACTTGTGATATGAGACAGTTGCACAACAATGCAAAATATACTAAAGAAACACTTCTGTCAGCAATACTCCCAAACATCAGAGATCTATCCCCCCCTATTCGAGTGCTTAAATTCATTATATTAGACAAGCTAGACAGTCACAAATATTGCAAAAACAAGCATAAACAGTCACATATTCGAATGGATACTTCAAAATTGTATCCGATACATCAAAAATCAAAGAATGGATTATTTTTGCACAACATGGGGGATTGGTGGAAATTTGCTCAACATGATCTTATTTTTGCTCAATAATAGATTATTTTTGCACAACAATCGAGACTTGTGAAATTGTTCTCAACATGATTTTATTTTCTCTTAATATGTTTTTATACTTTCTCAATAGATTATTGCACAACATGCTCTTATTTTTGCTCAACAATTCTTTATTTTTGCACAACAATCGAGACTTGTGAAATTGTGTCTCCACATAATCTTATTTTTTGTAAATATAATTTTATACTTTTCTAATAGATTATTGCACAACACGGTCTTATTTTAGCTCATCAATAGAGTAAAATTGCACAACATGGGGGATTGGTGAAATTTCGCTCAACATCGTCTTATTTTTGCTCAAAATTAGGTTATTTTTGCACAACAATCTAGACTTGTGAAATTGTTCTCAACATGATTTTATTTTCTCTCAATATAATTTCATACTTTCTCAATAAATTATTGCACAACATCATATTATTTTTGCTCAACAATAGGTTATTTTTGCACAACAATCGAGACTTATGAATTTGTTCTCAACATGATTTTATTTTCTCTCAATATAATTTCATACTTTCTCAATAAATTATTGCACAACATGCTATTATTTTTGCTCATCAATACTTTATTTTTGCACAACATTTGAGACTTGTGAAATTGTGTCTCAACATGATCTTACTTTTTGTAAATATAATTTTATACTTTTTAATAGATTATTGCACAAGATGATCTTATTTTTGCTCATCAATAGACAATAATTGCCCAACATGGGGGATTGGTGAAATTTTGCTCAATGTCATCTTATTTTTGCTAAACTATAGGTTATATTTGCGCAACAATCAAGACTTGTGAATTTGTTTTGAACATGATCTTATTTTCTCTCAATATAATTTCATACTTTCTCAATAAATTATTGCACAACATGCTCTTATTTTTGCTCATCAATACTTTTTTTTTGCACAACTAGTGGTGAAAATTAGTGCTGACACTGACTGATATTAGTTACAATTAGTGTTGACACTGATATTAGTTATAATTAATGCTGACACTGATATGAATTACAATCGAGTCATCTTCCTAAGTAATAACTTGCTCAACATGATCTTATATTTGCTCAACATGATCTTATTTTTGCTCAACAATAGATTATATTTGCATACCAATTGAGACTTGTGAAATTATGCTCAACACTATCTTATTTTTTCTCCATATTATTTTATACTTTGTAATTTTAGTTTGAAAAAGTATTAGAAAGCGCATATATAATATTAATTTGTTCACTATTTTCTGGAATAATATTAATTTGTGCAACTCTAAAGTCTTGTTGTGCAACTCTAAAGTATAGTTGTGCAAATCTAAAACACAATTGTGCAACTCTAAAACACAGTTGTGCAACTCTAAAACACAGTTTTGCAATTTTAAAACACAGTTGTGCAATTTTAAAATAAAGGTGTGCAACTCTATACTACAGTTGTGCAATCGTAAAATTATAATGGCGTTAATGGTATTAAAGATGACAAGATGAATAATTACAATCATGCTGACATCAAGTCTATTTCAATAAAGATGAACAATTACAAAGATGAACAATTTCTGTTCTTTTCCATTGAGATGGTGTGAAAAAAACAGTAGAAAACCAATTGAAGTAGCTTATAAACAAATATGGAATCCCATTGGTGTTTACAGTCCAAAACTTCAATGCTTAGCTAAACCTCCACTTATACCAATTGAAACGCACTTGCAAAGACAACAGTAACTTCTGCAACTTCTGTTCTTCCAATGCGACGAGGCTTCAGACGCTTGATCAAGTATGATGTCTTTCATCAGAAGCTCGCCAGCTTCGTAGGGATAAGAAGCCGGTTTTTGCTCCTTGGTGTTGTGACGATGATGTCTAGCTGCTGGTTGCTCTTCCATGGTTTCTGATGAGATGTGCTTGTTGGATCTGCCACTACTCCCTCGGGTGTGACCTGCTGCTTTGAGACTTTAGTAATTTGCAACTTTTCTCTTCAACGAGCCTCTTCGTTTCTATCACCTTACTTTCAATTGCTTTGATCCTAGTGGATAAGTCCAGCAAGTTGGAGATCCCATCTGATGCCAAAGAAGCAACGACTTCATTTGTACTATGTTCGTGAGAACTGGTATTGGAAGCATCCTGCTTAGACATCAGCAACAAGTTAACCAGCAAAGTAAGACCTGAACACAAATGAATATTGTTGTAAATTCTAAGGAATCAATGAAAAACTCAAAACTAAACTTCCAGGTTGAAATGTTTTCACTACCAAATGTAATCCAAGGGGATAGTTAGAAATGTTGAATTGTTCCACCAGAAGAAAGAAATAAAGTACCTTGTTGTTATAATTTTTGTATTCAGTACGCGTAACATGACTCTCGAGAGACGCTACAGAGTCCCTCAAAGTTGCCAAAGCTTGGATATGTCCAGCCAATTGAGCTTTTATTAGACTATTTTCACCTTCCAGTGACCCAACACTTTCCTTCAGCTGCACAACCTCCAAATTTTTTGAATGATTTTCATCTTCAAGGCACTTATACTCTCGGCCAAGCTCAGAGAACTTCTCTCTGAATAAAGCTTCACGAACAGAAGAGGTCTGTAGCTCACTAAAGAATGTCCCAGCAACAGTTTCCCAAAGTTCCGCTTCAATTTTTACATTCTTTAGTTCACATTGTAGAATTTCAACTCTTCTGTCTGTTTCCTTTTGATTCTTGAGAACTCTGCACACTTCAGCATTTGCATTTTGCATGGATTCTCTAAGGGATTCCCTCTCCTTGAGGATTTGATCATACTGCTCTGACAGTTCAAGGATTTGCTTCCCTTGGTCATCTTTTACTGCTTGTGCTTCTGAAAACTCTAGTTCTTTATGAGATAACTGATCATTCATCCGCGCAATTTCAAGCCTCAGCTGACCATTTGCTATACTAACTGACAGCTGAACATTTATGAGGAAAGGTCATTTTACCAAACATCATCTTAATAAAAACTGATTCACACACCATAAGGGAATTCTAAGCTCAAATTTGTTTTTTAATATTTGTAAACGACAAAGCAGTTTTAAGAAAAAAAACAGACATATTGATGATTGAACATACCATAAGGGAATTCTTTGTTTCTTATCCATTCGATTTCAATCTGATCTCCGGGGCGTAAATCATTCAGGCAATCGGATATATGAAGTTCATTTGAATGAGTGTCTATAGGTTGTGCTCTCACCCTTTCCCAATCGATATGAGTCTCGATTGCAATCACCTTCCTTCCATGAGGTGGATATCTATTAACATCCAATACACATAAGGACTCATCAAGGACTAAAATCTCAAAAAAGCCTTCAAATTTGCCAAAAAAAGGACTACTTTTACAATGTTTAACAGCTAGATTATACACAAATTTAACATTTTTATTCCTTCAATGTTTAACAGCTAGATTTATTGCTTAAATATGGTATACTAGAAATTAGTTTTCCAATTAACAGCTAGGAATGATAATTTAGTCTACCCATTAAAGAAAAGAGATCTTTAAAAATTCACAAGCACGTGATGGTTAAAAGAAACTAAAGAGGATCTAACTTGAGCAACTTACAACTATTGATCAGCATGCCTTGATTCTAGTTGGAATACTAGTTTGAGATGATCATTTTAGTTTTTTAACTTTTGGTAACGAAAAACAGTTGATGAATGGAAAATCTGATCTGATTATTCAAGCAAAGGTGTCCAGAGTATATACAAGAAGACGAGTTAGAAGCTTATCCTAGATGCTAGCGACGACAATGAGCATCACACGTCAACATAAAGATTTCAGTTTGTTAAGATTTGCAAACACAATACTGCTGACATCAAACCAATTGTGCAAACTGCAAAGGGACAATGATGATTCAACTATGTCTCTGCACTTTTTTCAACTAAACAAAGCCTGAAATGACAAATGGACGCATCACACATCAACATAAAGATTTCACATTTCTTCCAAAATCAGAAACTTCTTGAAAGTTATTGACTTATTGCAGTACAGGGCTAACCTTGGTTTCATTGTTTAGATGTATTGAAACAACCCTCATCATGCATCTGCCTGTTACATAAATGAAAACATCAGATTTTAATTAGATGATTCACCGTTGATGTCTTGATGTCTTATATAGCAGATTAAGGAAAATTGCAAACTTATCATAGCAAACTTTTATCAATCGATCTTCGATCGATTGATAAGGAAAATTGCAAACTTATCATGGCAATGAAATTTTCAAACTTATCAATCAACCTTCGAACGATTGATAAGGAAAACATTCTGTCGTTGTCCCCGAAAAGGCCCACACCGTTTACAACCATTCCCCGAGTCTCCCTTCATCTATTGCGGCGTTATCACCATGGCTTGCCCTTCTGTCGTTGTCTCCCTCCCGTGGCCTAATCCTAACACCGTGTCCGCCTCCCTGTCGCAACTCACTACCAAATTAAATCGGCTTCTCTATTGATGATTAAGCATCGATGTTGTCACTTTGGGCCTGCTGGGGATCCGAAAGGGCCGGAACTAGAGAGAATATGTTCACTTTTATGTAGTGGTTTTGTGGTGTCATGGAATCATATTGATTGTTCAACGGATTTTTTTATAAATAATTTACGAAATCTCGTGAGAAGGCAAAGAGTGATCCAGAATCGGGTAATATCTATTCTATTTACAGTTGGTGAAAAAAAAGGCGGGGAGGACAGGGACGGAGCCCAGAAAAATTCGAGGGGGGGGGGGGGGCTCAAGTGCTCAACTATATTTTTGTAATTTTTTTTGACGATATATATAAGATACAATTTTTGTTATAAAGAATATAGTAGAAAACACATTAAATGTATGATTTAAATAGCTATCCTCCTATATCTTAAAGTTGAGTCCTTTCAAGCCCTCTCAGACTGTCCACGTGGAGGCCTATCTGATTTTCTTTTCCTTTCCTTTTTTCCCTTCTCTTCTCCTTTCATTCTTCCTCCTCTCTCCCATGATCTCAAGCCCTTCTTTTCCCGATTTCCATACAAATCTCCTTCTCTAATCTCTTCTTTCTTTCTGAAATTTCTTCTTTCTTTTTCTCGATGTCGGATCTAGCAATCAGTTTTTGTTTTCTAAAATCTCTTGGGATCTTATCGGTGTTTGATTGGGCACTTTTGGGCTCCAATCGCATCTATTCAAGGGTTCGGTGGTTCGTGCGCATAAATTTCGTGGCTTAGTTCTCAGATCTGGGTCAATTTTCTTGAATTGGTAAATCAAGAGCGGCCATCCGGGGTTCGAACCGGGGACCTATGGGTACTACCCACTAGTCCTCTCCGATGAGCCATTCCGGAATGGTTATCTGGGTCAATTTTCTCTTCTTCTTATTTTGCGCAGGTTTGACAGGGTGGTTTCCCTTCCTCCATGGACATCGGAACTGAGGTCGAAAACGATTCTCACCGGAACGAGTCTGTGTAGACGAGCGAGAAGTGGATGTAGCGGTGAAGTGAAGTTTTTGCTATTGATCGATTAATGATTAGGTTCATCCGACATCGATTTCAGCGATTAGTTTCTCAATTGGGGATTTTGCATATTTTTATCGATTTGGTCACACTGAACTTGAAGCATTTACGCTCTTTCATCTTCCCAGGTCTCCATTTCCCCCGAACGGTGATGCACTGGAGTTGTGAGATTTCTGCCGTCTCATTCAGGCCCTTCGTCTGCATAAATTGAATCGGTTTGAGTGCTTTGCTTTGTTGGAAGTAATTATGGTTAATTTTAATTTTTTCTTCTTTCTTTCTTTTCTATGTATGGTATAACTACTAAACCGCTTTGCAGTTTTAGTTTGGACGAAGATGCTTCTTGCCGCTGCTTCTATGGATGAGCACACTGTAAAGGCTCGAATTCTTAAATCCTAATTTTTTCGGAAAAGGGAAAATCAAAATAAATTTGAAAGCGGAATTTAACGAAAAATCCTCTAACTTGGAATCTGAACTCTTAAAATGAATTTCGACCCAATTTTAAACTTTTGAACAACGATTTCGTCATCTTTCACCAATTCTTATCCAATTCCAACTCATCTCAAGGTTGTACAATTATGGCAAATCTTATGCCCTTCTTTCAAGCCTTTGCTCCCCATTTTAGGCAAAGTGGTCAAAGCTACTCTTTCCCCCATTTGTTCGGTAGTAGCAGTTGAGCCCTTCACCTATCTTTAAATATGACCCTAAACAAACCTGCAATGACCAGCTGTAGACCTTACTTTCCTCTTCAAAATTCTCAAAACATGCCAAAGCAATTCTGCAAAACCCAATATCCCCTTATCCCATTCTGATTTCAAAAGAGACAACCTCCCCTCACTTTTCTTCACC
The DNA here is from genome assembly GCA_963922045.1 of Persicaria maculosa. Lineage (NCBI taxonomy): Eukaryota > Viridiplantae > Streptophyta > Magnoliopsida > Caryophyllales > Polygonaceae > Persicaria > Persicaria maculosa. Next base: position 54,656,748 of record OY998263.1, read on the forward strand.
CTCCAATTCTTGTTATCTTTCAAACACCAGCTCACAGATCAACATCAACCTCCTTCTCGCATCCATCCGATGAGCCTGATCGCCACCCCCGCTGAGCACCACCATCGCCACCGTATCCAAGCTCCCCGAGCACCCTCCTGAGCGCCTCCCTGAGCATGCAACCCCTGTTTCGAGCACCACCGAGCCGCCCAGCCTCCTCCTTTGTCCTCCCTCTGCGAGCCACCCCCGGGAGTTTCCTCACATCCTCCTCGACGTCACCGAAGATACAGACCTGCCATGAAGACTCCGAAGGAGCCGAGCGAGCCCGCTAACGCCTTCTTCCTCTGTTTCGGCGTGAACATGGTAAGGGCTCGGTTTTGACCTTCCTTCACCTTCTAATTGAGAAAAACTCCACCTTTGACCAGGCTTTCTGAACCAGGACGAAGGAATACAACTTGAGCCTCCGAAGAAGCTTATCGGACCTCCGATGAACTCCGGCGAGTCAACGCCCCTCGGTGAGCTTCCCAACCCCCCCCCCCTTTTCAATCATAGTTCCGATTTTCTGCTTCCTTGTGCTAACTGATCGAAAAGAGAGAGTGTGAGTGGGTCGGAGTGAGTATCGGCGAGGTTGAGAGCTAACGGCGAGATCGAAGTGAGGTCGAGATCGCGAGTGAGGCGGAGAGGGCACTGTCCGTACAAGCAGTCAAAACACTAGAGCAGCTCAGCTATGGCTGCCAGATCTAGAGAAGGAAGAAGAAGAAGATTTCGAGAGAGAGTTGAGTGACGAATTGTATTTTGAGTGTATTAATCATTTCAATTGTACTGTTACATTGCATCTCTCTGCCTTTTATACAAGTGACGGTTAAGTGAGTATGGATCCTATACACTATGGTGCACATCACTACTGTATGGCCTCACCTTTTACACACTTGATGAAAACATAATTCCATATATCTCAACACCCCCCCTCAAACTTGGGGTGGCGACAACCCAAGTTTGGCCAAGAGATGATTCCGCTGGTGAGATGGAAGAACCTTTGTAAGAACATCAGCTAGTTGTGAAGCTGCGGGAGCATGACACAGATCGATTAATCCTTCAACCACCTTCTCCCTTGTAAAGTGACAATCGATCTCAATATGCTTTGAGCGTTCATGAAAAACCGGATTCTTAGCCAACCGAATAGCGGACTTATTATCACAATACATTGAAACGGGCTTGATAGGAGCAACATTGAGCTCCTCTAGAATCCGAACTAACCAGGTGACCTCTGCTGCTGTCTGTGCCATGACACGATACTCCACCTCAGTGGAGCTACGAGAAACCACACCCTGCTTCTTGGATTTTGAACTAACAGGAGAATTTCCAAGGAGAATAATAAAGCCAGTAACAGAACATCTGCTATAGGCACAAGAAGCCCGGTCTGAGTCAGTGAAAGACACAACCTTCGGAGAAATGAAATCATTCAGGACAATTCCATGATGCAAGGAACCAACAAGATAACGAATGGTGTGGTGAAGAGCTGCTAAATGGGAACTTTTGGGAGACTACATATGCTGACTAAGGCATTGAACAACAAAACATAGATCAAGGCGGGTGTTGGTTAGGAAATTAAGCTTCCCAACAATCTTCCTGTAATAGGTAGCATCTTGTAAGAGATCACCCTGTGAAGGATCAAGTCCGAGGTTCTGTGGAAGAGGAGTGCGAGCTGGACGTATGTCGGAGAGACCAGAAGAGGTGAGGATGTCTGTGCTGAACTTGTGTTGAGATAGAAGAATGCCATTGGGACTATAAGATACTTCCAAGCCTAGAAATGAGTAGAGTAAGCCCTGGTCCTTGATGCTAAAGTGAAGATCGAGATACTTCTTGAGCTTGGAAATTTCAGCAGCATCAAAACATGTGACTAATAAATCATCAACATACACAGAAACAATTGTGATATGACCCTTGCATTTCTTGGTGAATAAAGAGTAATCAAGCTTGGATTGAACATATTGTAAGGAGAGAAGTGCAGTGTTGAGCTTGTAAAACCACTGGCGACTGGCTTGTTTGAGGCCGTATAAGGACTTTTAAAGCTTGCATACAAGACCAGAGGCCACTGGGAAGCCTTCAGGGGGTCGCATGTAGACTTCTTCATACAAATTACCATGAAGAAACGCATTATTGACATCCATTTGGTGAAGAGACCAGTTACGAGCAGCAGCAACAACAATGACAGTATGAATGGTGGTTATCTTAACCACGGGAGAAAAAGTGTCATGGTAATCAACTCCTTCAGCTTGAGTGTATCCTTTAGCAACCAGATGAGCCTTGTGTCTCTATAAACTCCTATCAGCTTTGAGCTTGACCTTGAATACCCATTTGCAACCAATGGGACATTTTCCTGCAGGAAGAGGCAATAAAGTCCAAGTATGATTAGTAGTTAAGGCACTGATCTCCTTCTTCATTGCATTAACCCAACATGGATCCTTAGCAGCCTCTTTGTATGATGTAGGTTCAACATAGGACGTGTATTGAGAGGTGAAAGCAAATGAATGGAATGGGAGGGAAGAGGCAAAGAAAGCATGAGGAAATTGGGTAGGATGAGAGGAGGAGCATACATTGCACACATAGTCACGAAGATGAGCAAGGGGAATGGAAACTTTGGTTGATCTTCTCTGGACAGGAGATGAAGATGGAGAATAAGGAACAACAACAGGGGAAGAGGATGGGGCATCATCAAGTGTATCATCAGTAATAATAGCATCAAGGGGTCATGAGAATCATCAACAGGGGATGGGGAAGGAGTGGACTCAACTGGTAAGGGACCGGTATGAGTTGTGGGAGAAAGAGGCTCAGTAGGAGGGTATAAAATGATTGAGGATGGAAGGTGTTGGTAGGGAGGAAATCGAGTTTAAAATATAATGAAATGTACATCAAACCAGATTCGTGACCACGCAAATGATTACAAGACTTCCTCCCGATGTAGTAGTGGGAAGTCAGGATCGATCCTCGAGGAAGCCTGTCAGCGGCTCTTAGGCAGCGTAGAATCTCACAAGTGGTGATCGACCACAGTGTACTTGACCTCGACTAAGTGTGGTCGACAGGGGTCAGGCACATCCGGTTTTGAGCAACAGAAGACTCTGGATGGTGGTCGACGTCGACTAGGCTTACTCGACGTCGAGTACGGTCTGGTCGACTTCGGGTTCCTGTAGAGACAGAAGCAACAGCGATCTTGCTCGATCGAAAATTAGTGGTCGCCGTCGACCAAGGGGTGGTCGAAGTCGAGTAGAAACAGTAACTAAAATAAAAGACAAATCTTTTCGGAATTCGGAATAAAAATATGTAAAAGAACTTCCAAGATCGGGGTTTGCAACAACGATAATCAAACATGCATAAGGCAAGATAAATAACAATAATCATGCAAATTGCATCGAAGGATCAAGCTTTCGCCTTTTCCAACAATTAAGAAACTCTTTCAAGAAACCCTTATTGTATCTACCGATTTTATGTTGATTAATCCAAGTTGTTAGCATGGATTTCTATTAAATAGAGAATAAACACATAAAAGGTAGTAGATGCTCAAAACATGATAAATGTCGGATCTTTACCTCAAACACGCATGGCTATCGTCGGGCTCGCCCCAACCCTAGAAGTGGGTGGACTACTCGCTCTTCATCGCAATTGCAGACATCATTGATGGAAAAGAAACTACTTGCATTAATAAACTAAAATAGAGCTTACAACCAAATGAAGCCAATTCCGCTCTCGCTTCACAAACTCCTCTTGGCCTCCACTCTCTCTCTCTCTCTCTCTCTCTCTCTCTCTACCTCTTCTCCTTCTCTAGAATTGAATTGAATAAAAACTAGCCCCATGGGCTTTATTTATAGGCTTCCAATTCTTGCTAATCAAGGAAGGAATTCTATGTATATCTCTATCTATCATAGAAGATATAATTCTACTAGGAAATAAATATATCTAAATAAGTAAAACTAGATAAATCCTTAGGGTAATTAATTGTCCAACCCTTAGGATAAATAGAAAGATAAAAAAAATAAAAAATATCTAAATCTTCATGTGTTGGGAATCTCGTCCCGAAAATATCTCCATTAGATTCGGGATAGAACCTTAACAAGACTCGGACTAGCTCGATTTCAGGCACTGTAGTAGTCGACTTCGACCAAGTCTGGTCGACGTCGAGTAGGGTGTACTCGATTTCTGGCAATCTTTAGCTTGTCGAGTGCTTCTCCTCGTCGAGCTCGGGTATGGTTTAGTTCTGGTCGACATCGAGTACGGCTCGTGCTCGAGTTGTCTTCTTCTTCTGTCCTCGATCAAATCTGCTTCAGCTGTAGTCGACTTCGACAAAGCTTGGTCGACGTCGAGTAGGGTCTACTCGACTTCGAGTACATGTCGAGCTCTCAACATTCTGCTCTGTTCTTGAAATGCACTTTCCCGAGTCCTCGTTCGTCGGATTGACGCATATGAGCATGCGTTGGAAAGCTCTTTTTGAGGGCTACAATTCTCATGAAGACATCAAAGCTTGATTCAGAATGATGGATGTCGAAATATGGTCTTTTCTCTGGTTGCACCATATTTAGCTTCTCCATGAGTTTCCTTTAAGCTCCAAAGTTCGTCCGATTTCTGCGAAATTAAACAGAAACTAGTGTAGACTCCATAATTTGGCAAATAAGCATAAAGTACATAGATTTTGTACTATTCTAACCCAGATGCATGAAATGTATACAGAAATCGATATAAAAGTCAATATAAAACATGGCACAAAACATGGACATCAAATCACCCCATACTTAAGCTTGCTTGTCCCCAAGCAATAACTTGGATGGTCATTCAGGGGAAGAATTTAAAACTCTCAACAACATAGATTCATTCTCATATATTCCTGCAGTCAATTACCATCATCGAAAAGGTACTTGTCCCACAAATCCATGCATGTGCAATAAAAACAACATCTACTCACAAAAGAAGGGTAATGCAAAAACAATTTATGTGACAAAGCATTAATAATCAAGAGGACTTTAATTAAGCTCAATAAGAAGTAGATTGGTAAAAGGTTAAAGGTGGACAATTTTTGGCAATGTGGTGCTAATAATCCGGGGAAATGAAGTACTTTCCAAACTGAATTTCCACAATCCTTCCTCATAAGATTCATCACCTTTCTCTCAATCGCTCAATGCTTTTTCCAATAATATTGCTTTTTCATCTCTAACCTTAGCACTGTCTTCTCGCGAGTCGCAAATATGGGTGTCATGAATGGCCCCGAATACTTAGTGCTTTGGACTCCTCACCTGGTGTCCCATCTCGCCAAACTATTATCTTAGCGAGCAGGGTCGATCTTTGATCGGATTTTCTTTAACTCATTAAATTTTCCATATATTTCAAACAATTCCGCCAAACTCCAATAATGATAAACACAAAAATCATATAACATCTCCATAATGTAACATCATTCTCAACATAATCCCCAGATAGAAAATAAGGTAAAGAATGGCAATATTTAGCACATGTGGAGCATATTATGAAATAAGGCTCAATATGGCTTTTGTGATGCATAAGCATAGGTAAGGCTAGGAATATAAACAATATGAGCATTATATGGAAATATAAAGTCCTCCATCCTTCTATCATGCAACATGTCAAAAGCAACATCAAATTTTAGCTCCTTTCATGGTTTTCAATAAATTACGCACTTCATTGTGACTTCCCTTTACTAGGCAATTTCATGCTATATCTCTAATGAATCCAATTTTGCATCGTCGAGTTCAATATTAGCTTCCATGACACTATTTATTTGAACAATTTACAAGCCTTGGGAGATGTCTTATAGAACTTTGAGTTTAGCAATTATGCACAAAAATTTAAAATTTATTCAAAATTCACCATGTTAAACCAAAAGCAAGAATAAAATATATAATAATGATAATGAGCTCTTCCCCCACCCCATACTTAAAATATACAGTGTCCCCACTGTATAAAATAATATAAAACAAAGGTAAAGGAAGGAACTCACCGAATAACTCGTCGTACAGGCAAAACAGGGTCGTCGAGTAAACTGTGGTAGTCGACGTCGATTACGGATCTGCTGTGTCGAGTGAAAGATGAAGTCGAGGATGCTCCTGGGTGGTCGACGTCGAGTGGCCTACTCGACGTCGAGTACGGTGTTGTACTCGATCCTCTTCGTAGTCGATCTCGACTTGGCCTAGTCGATTTCGACTATCTTTGAGGGACTTTTTTTCCACTCCTTGCAATCCTTTTATGCTTCTCGACCTAAAAATTTTAGATATTGCACAAAGACAAGACCTTCCACATGAAGTGTTCAAAACAAAAAACAAACAAAACCAAAACCAAAAAGTTTCAAAGTCCCAAAATTCAAAAGTTATATGTACATGCTCTAGATTTTAGAGTCGCTAGGCCGACTTCTCCGCTTGAGCATTAGCTTGGCTCATCTTTTTCCGGAGGTATAGGTGGGTCTGGTGGTTCCTCTGGTGGTGGGAAGCGTGGGATGTCATACGGGGGCATCATGTGAAGAAGCTTAAACCTCCCCGAGTGAACGCTCCATGGCTTCGCCCATTCATCTTCCTGAGCTCCAGCTGGTATGCATAAAGGAAGATATAAAGAAAATATACATATCTCATCATCATACCTCTTCCACTTCATTGGTTGATTTGTTTGCGCGTCTCCACCACAACAAAACGGTGGAGTGGGAAGAGATATTTCCACCTCATCATGCGGAGCTTCATGTCACTTTGCTAGGACCCCATACTTGAATATGAACATCGGTTGCTAAAAATTTTCGGGGATGAACTTCACCTTGTAAGGTAAAAGCGAACTTCAAACATCCTGGGCAACAACGTCCAACTTCTTCTTTTCTGGCTCTTCTTCTTCTTCAGGTTCTTCAAATTGGTTCTCAATGACAGATAGCAAAGTTGGATTTGAGATAGCGGAAGGACATACCTGGGTATCGACTGTAGATACGTCGATATCGACTAGGCGTTGGTCGAGGTCGACCTTAGGTTCATATCCTCCTTCTAGCGAGATTGGGGCTTCTAGCGGTGGTTTTGACGAATCTCGTAGCTTCCTAAATGTGCGTACACCCTCAAGCCATGCCTCCTCATCAACGATGTATAGCCATCTCAAATATTCAAATTCTTTTGCATATCGTCTCCCTCTTTCCCTTTCGAAATACTCAAAGGTGTCCTGCATATACCAGTAGAAGAAAACTCAAAGAAAACGTGAGATCTAACTACCTAAGATGCGAATGATTGCTTCCCCGGCAACGACGCCAATTTTGTTGATAGGAGGAAATCGAGTTTAAAATATAATGACATATAAATCAAACCAGATTCGTGCCCACGCAAATGATTACAAGACTTCCTCCCGATGTAGCAGTGGGAAGTCAGGATGGATCCTCGAGGAAGCGTGTCAGCGACTCTTAGGCAGCGGAGAATCTCACAAGTGGTGATCGACCACAGTGTACTTGACCTCGACTAAGTGTGGTCGACAGGGGTCAGGCACAACCAGTTTTGAGCAACAGAAGACTCTGGATGGTGGTCGACGTCGACTAGGCTTACTCGGCGTCGAGTACGGTCTGGTCGACTTCGGGTTCCTGCAGAGACAGAAGCAACAACGATCTTGCTTGATCGGAAATCAGTGGTCGACATCAACCAAGGGGTGGTCGAAGTCGAGTAAAAACAGTAACTAAAATAAAAGACAAATATTTTCGGAATTCGGAATAAAAATATGTAAAAGAAATTCCAAGATCGGGGTTTGCAACAAGGATAACCAAACATGCATAAGGCAAGATAAATAACGATAATCATGCAAATTGCATCAAAGGATCAAGCTTTCGCCTTTTCCAACAATTAAGAAACTCTTTCAAGAAACCCTATTTGTATCTACCGATTTTATGTTGATTAATCCAAGTTGTTAGCATGGATTTCTCTTAAATAGAAAATAAACACATAAAAGGTAGTAGATGCTCAAAACATGATAAATGTCGGATCTTTACCTCAAACACGCATGGCTATCGTCGGGCTCGCCCCAACCCCAGAAGTGGGTGGACTACTCGCTCTTCATCGCAATTGCAGACATCATTGATGGAAAAGAAACTACTTGCATTAATAAACTAAAATAGAGCTTACAACCAAAGGAAGCCAATTCCGCTCTCGCTTCACAAACTCCTCTTGGCCTCCACTCTCTCTCTCTCTCTCTCTCTCTCTCTCTCTCTCTCTCTCTCTCTCTCTCTCTCTCTACCTCTTCTGTTTCTCTAGAATTCAATTGAATAAAAACTAGCCCCATGGGCTTTATTTAGAGGCTTCCAATCCTTGCTAATCAAGGAAGGAATTCTATCTATATCTCTATCTATCATAGAAGATATAATTCTACTAGGAAATAAATATATCTAAATAAGTAAAACTAGATAAATCCTTAGGGTAATTAATTGTCCAACCCTTAGGATAAATAGAAAGATAAAAAAATAAAAAAATATCCAAATCTTCATGTGTTGGGAATCTCGTCTCGAAAATATCTCCATTAGATTCGGGATAGAACCTTAACAAGACTCGGACTAGCTCGATTTCAGGCACTGTGGTAGTCGACTTCGACCAAGTGTGGTCAACGTCGAGTAAGGTGTACTCAATTTCTGGTAATCTTTAGCTTGTCGAGTGCTTCTCCTCGTCGAGCTCGGGTATAGTTCAGTTCTGGTCGACGTCGAGTAAGGTGTAGTCGACGTGGAGTATGGCTCGTGCTCGAGTTGTCTTCTTCTTCTGTGCTCGATCAAATCTGCTTCAGCTGTAGTCGACTTCGACAAAGCTTGGTCGACGTCGAGTAGGGTCTACTCGACTTCGAGTACATGTCGAGCTCTCAGCATTCTGCTCTGTTCTTGAAACGCACTTTCCTGAGTCCTCGTTCGTCCGATTGAAGCATATGAGCATGCGTTGGAAAGCTCTTTTCGAGGGCTACAACTCTCATGAAGACATCAAAGCTTGATTCAGAATGATGGATGTCGAAATATGGTCTTTTCTCCAGCTGCACCATACTTAGCTTCTCCATGAGTTTCTTTAAGCTCCAAAGTGCGTCTGATTTCTGCGAAATTAAACAGAAACTAGTGTAGACTCCATAATTTGGCAAATAAGCATAAACTACATAGATTCTGTACTATTCTAACCCAGATGCATGAAATTTATACAGAAATCGACATAAAAGTCAATATAAAACATGACACAAAACATGGACATCAGAAGGTTAGAAGCTGGGACAGGCAATGTAAGAGAAGGATCAAAGAGAGACGGGTTGTGGAAAGGGAAACATATCTCATGAAAGACCACGTCCCTAGAGTGAAAGACAACCTTGGTGGAGATATTTAAAACAGTATAGGCACTCTTGCCATAATTGTACCCCAGAAAAACACAAGGAGAGGCACGAGATTGAAACTTATCACGCCCTCTTTTGAGGGTACTCACATAACACAAACAGCCAAACACACGAAGATGTGAATAAGAGGGTGTCTTGTGAAAAAACAACTCATAAGGGGATTTGTTTGCAAGAACAGGTAAAGGAGTTCTGTTGATTAGGTAAGTGGCAGTTAGAATACACTCCCCCCCAGTAACACAAAGGTATGTTGGCTTGGAATTTCAGAGCCCGAGCCACTTCCAACAAATGTTTATGCTTCCTTTCAACAACCCCATTTTGTTGAGGAGAATCAACACAACTTCTTGATGAATAATACCATGAGAAAGAAAGAAATATGTCATGGATTTGTCAAGAAACTCAGCAGCATTGTCGGATCTCATGGTTTTTATTGAAATGTGAAATTGAGTTTGGATAAGGGAGACAAAGTTTCTGAGAATGGTTAATGTGTTTGTCTTTGAAGTTATGAGATATGTCTAGGTGCACTTAGTATAATCATCCACCAAGGTTAGAAAGAAACGAAATCCATTGTGTGTAGCACACTTATAAGGTCCCCATGTGTCAAAGAAAACCAATTCAAAAGGAGCCACTGATTTGTGATCTCGAATGGGAAATGATTGCCTGTGAAGTTTAGCTTTAGGACAAACTTGACAAATGACATTAGAAACCACATTCACTGAGGAATCAACAAATTTAATTTGTGAGAAAGGGAGATGTCCCAATCTACAATGTAATAGTTAAGCTGAGCAAGTTGCTGAAAAACTAGAACACTTCTCATGTGCAGAGTACACTGATGATTTATTACAAGTAGGAAACTGATGTTGTAAACCATAGGACAATTCAGGAAAGGAATCCAACTCATATGGTGTGTGTGCAATGTATAACCCCCGCTCCTCGCTTCCAATTACCAAAGGATTCTTCATTATAGGGCCCTGAATTATGCATGAGGTAGGAGTAAATAAGACATTAGAACTAAGGTCAATGGCAATCTTTCTAATAGAAAGTAAATTAAAATGAAAATCTGGAACATGAAGGACTTCATTTAAAGAGATGTGTGGAGACAGTTCAACATTTCCTATGGAAGAAACGGAAGGTTTCTTATTATTTGGCATGGTGATGGATGATGGATAAGTGGGAGTTCTGGATGTTTTGAACAAACTGAGGTCAGGGGACATATGGTCAGTGGCACCACTGTCTAAAATCCGTGAAGAATTAAGCAAAGAAGAGAAGAGACAAGTGTTCTTACCTGCCAACATAGCTGTGGAATCAGAAACCTCTTGACGTTGCAGCAAGGTCATCAGCTGCTGGTAGTGCTCCTGTGTAATTGATGGTGAGAAAGAAGCTGATGCAACCACCTTTCTGCCTTTTGAAATGGACGAATTGTCGGTTGGATAGCCATGGAGTTTCTAGCACTTCTCAACCACGTGACCAAGATTCTTGCAGTGGGTACAGAAAGGCCTAGACCCGGTCGAAGGAGCAGATCCAGCAAGGCCATTATTCGAATTAGCAGAAGCGTTTGAGGAAGGATATCCATGCGATTTCCAGCACTTCTCAATCACATGACCACCAACCTTACATTGATCACAGTAAGCTCCAGAGCTCGAATTGGTGGGATAGCCATGGACCTTGTAGTGCTCGCAGAATAGGGGTTTCCTAGGTCCCTGAGCACCTCCTTTGAACTGAGAGGTGAATGCACTGCTTTCTGCTCTAGGAACAGAGCTCTTACTCATGCCTCGTTGCTGCTCCTCTTGAACTAAAAACATGTATGTTTCATCCAAGTTGGGAGGACTCATAATAAAGATGTTTCCTCGAACTCCATTGTAGGTCTCATTGAGTCTCATAAGGAATTGAATCACCTGTTGATTCTCAATCATTTTGGAAGCAACGAGATTAGAACCATAATCACAAGCTTCAGTTTCTACGAGCAACACATATTCGTCCCAAACTCGTTTAAATTTAGTAAAGTACTCAGCAATCCCGAGAGTTCCTAGATTTACAGCAGCTAGATCTTTCTGAACCTGAAATAGTCTAGTTCGATTCACTCCTCCAAACCTAGATTCCAATTGTTTCCAAATCTGAACACCAGATCTACAATAAATGATTGATTCCGCAATGTCGTTCTCCATAGAGTGGAACAGCCATGAGATCACCATATGATTACACCTGTCCCAGTGTTGCTGTAATGTCGAATCAGAAACTGGACGAACACACGTACCTGTAAAAAAACCGAGTTTGTTTTTGCCCGAGAGCGAGACCTCCACTGAGCGCTTCCAATGGCTGAAGTTTCGGCCATCAAGGAGCCTTGTAGAGAGCACATAGTTGGGATGATCTGAGTGGTGTAAGAACAGCTCTCTCAACGGATCTAAGCCATCGTCGGCACGCCGGACCTCCTCGGAATTGCTCGTTTGCTCTGATACCATGTCAAAACACTAGAGCAGCTCAGCTATGGCTGAGAGATCTAGAGAAGGAAGAAGAAGAAGATTTCGAGAGAGAGTTGAGTGATGAATTATATTTTGAGTGTACTGATCATTTCAATTGTACTGTTACATTGCATCTCTCTGCCTTTTATACAAGTGACGGTTAAGTGAGTATAGATCCTATACATTATGGTGCACATCACTACTGTATGGCCTCACCTCTTACAGACATGATGAAAACATAATTCCATATATCTCAACACAATCCGAGAAGAGGAGGAAGAAGAGCTGAGGCTGAGGAGAATCCGGTCGTCGGAAGCCGAGGAAGGAAGGACAGAGGCGGAGGAGCGAGCCGCAATCACCAGTTTCTTCTCCTTCCGAGCAAGCAGAGGCGGAAGCAGGATGAGAAAGATGAAGCCGTGTGGACCCCACCATCGCCAAATCATCGGCCCGGACCCACGTCTTCTTTTATTCCTTCTGAACCTGAAATTAGGAAAGAAAGAGAGAGATGGGTTGGGTTCCTTGTGGGCCTAACTTGTTTCTTCAGCAAAATGAAAAGGGATTTTGGGCCTAAGAATTTGTTTTCCCAAATTTGAAATCATTGGGTCCGGTTATGGTAAATATTTTTATAAAATCGGTTCAGTTTTTAGTTAATATAAAATAAAGGCTCAGTTTGGTATTTAACAAAATAAAAGGGGTCGGGTTGGTAATTTAAAAAGGGTGGATTATATTAAATAAAATTGGTTGGGATTTTTTAGAGATTTGGAAATATTTTATGAAAATGTTAAAAGAAAATGGTATTTGAAATATTGTATAATATTACGTGAGATTTAAAATATAAAACATTATTCTAAGATTCAAGATATAATGATGGTGATTTAAAATAAATATAATATTATGAGACTTGGATTTTAAAAAGGAATTTGACGAGCATTTTCCAAGGTTGGAATTTCTAACTAGCCAACTCGGTTTTCAAAACGGTTTTCGGGACAAACTCGGGAATTATGTGCTCGATGACTAACTAGCATGATTGATGTGAATGATTGTCTAATGTCATGATTTGTGTGGACTAATAGCATGAATGAATGAATAACGACATGATGAGATGTTAGAAGCCTTATGAGCTATGATTAATATGATGAACTTTGGAGATATATGATGATGCAGATATATGAGTCTTATTGCGAATATATGAATGTGGTGGAACGGAATGATGATAATGATGTGGTCTTATGGAATGTGGCATCATGATGAGTGGGTGAACTTGATGTGATGATGATTGTGATATGATTGTTATTCTCGTTGAATGATGTGTGCTTGAATGTTTGTATGATTAGACATAGACTTATATATATGCTATTATATGTATCTATGTAATACCTTGTGACTTTGAACGATGTATGATGGATCTTCTATTATGTTGTTCTGCATAGCCAGGTGAGCTCCTATATGAGCTCACTCAGATTCGAAAAGTGATCTTCCTGCTTGTAGCCATGTGCATACTAGGTGCTTGCATTCATAATAAAGCATGCCATGTAGTATCATGCTAGGATTGCACTCATGATTGAGCATTCGTTTACTCATTGCTTATGTAAATAGAACGGCCGTTATCTGTGAAGTAACTAGAGTCTTTACTAAGGTTATAGGATGGCCTAGTCCCATCGGGTCCCGTCCTGAGTCAATCGAGTCATGGAACTTCCTTTACTTATATTATGAGTTGCTTGCGGGCTTTATGGTGGATACGGGTTGGGCATGCGTGCCACCCGATTATAATGGAATGCATTCACGAGCTGGCCAGTCTCCGCCCTATCGAAAGGGGGTGGAGGTAGGAGAGGGATATACCACTTGGTATTCGGTGCTAAGGCCTTATTATATTTACGCACTTGATCTTAGGAGCATGTTAGTGTGTTAATATTCCGCCTTGCATCTAGAAGCATCTTTATAAGGACTAGCGTGTGTGTGTGTCTGCTTGTTTGGGATTATATTGCGTAGGGCTTCGATCTGACACCGCCCCGCATACATATTTTTTTTAGATTTGTTTTGCAGCATGATTGTTCATTGCTTCCATGACGTGGGAACTCTCTTGGGCGATTGCAACGAAATGGTCTAACCTCACTAACATCGCCTTATTAGATTTTGATAAATATGTTTATTGATTTGTTTTGACTCGGCTCTGCCGTGGCACCCTCTTGTATTACACCTTGATTCCGCTATTTGCATGACTATTGGTTTTTTTTACGCTTAGACTTACGACAGGTACAGGGGACTTCCCCGGGATTTCCAACGATCCCTTCGAATTTTGGGTATGAAATCCTACTTCAAAATGTTAGGATAGAATTTCAAACCTTCAACCTGTACTCGGGGCGCAAGATCCTAACGAGGGGTTTCATCCCTCGAAACGTAACTCGAGAATCATAATCCCGGGCCGTTACACACACAGCTCTACAGATCGAAAATTGGGGAAGAGATGGTGAATCCCTGATTTTTCCTCTCTCTACCATGTCTTCTACTTTGCTTAAGTTTCTTCTCGACACCTTTTGATTGAATCTATGTCATCATCTTAAGGATTCAAAATTTATCGATTTTTTTTTGAATTGGATTCATTTTGTTCAGGTTCGGAAAAAGACGTGCAAGAGAGGGCGAGCCCGTGGGATCAGGTGGCGTTTAAGTACTTGAAATTCACCAAGAGGTACTTAGTGTTTTAGTAGACGAATTGTGTTTGATAGATTTAGGGTTTCCATTGTTGTTTCTAAATTTGGTTGTCGTTCTTCACCAACTGCAATTCCATGTTCAATTTAGATTCGAGTACCTTTTCGATTTCATGTTTGATTTGCTGTTTGATTAGTTAAATTAAACCGAGATATATAGGATGTTTGAGGAATATTCTATCATCATTTTTCGCTTGCTTTTGCTGTTCGGGTTTTCTGAAATTTCCTATTCGATTTGCTTTTGTTGTTCGCCTGCTTCTGATTTTCGAAATTTTCTGTTCGATGTATTAATCTGAAATTCCTTATTCCAAATTACTAATAGATTTTCTGAAATTGCACATCGATCATCATTACACAACAACATGATTTCCTCTTTTTTGTTTTTGGTTTCTTAATGTCCTTCCCTTTTCATTTTGTTTTTGAAGATGATTTGTACACATGATTCGTACACATCCTGTGAAAGGCATATATGTAACAATGATCTTTCATAGCTTGTCATACACAAAAGTAAAGATTGGCAGAGTGCATGCCACAAGAAGGTAAAATCTTCATATGCAGTGGTAGCCTTTTCCATCACCAAACATTTAGTAATATATGAACGATTCTCTACATTCATCGGTTTCTTTATCATGTTAGTGAATCGATTAGTGTGTATATGGCTAGCAGTAAAGGTGGCTACAGAAGGTCACAACCGCATCTTGTGTCGAGTCTAGGCAAATGCTGCATCCGAAACCGCTAGAAGAGTTGAAATCGGCTACAAATGGAGGAGTGTTTTGGATTATCAATGCCATATTTAAAGGATTGTGCCAGGTATTCCACCTTGGAAGTCATTCCAGATTTCTAGGTGATGAATTTTGTATGCCTTGGATATTCAACAACGAGCTTCATTAGTGTGATTAAGGTAGTTTTTGATCGGGCTATCGGGTATTTGAAAAACAATGAAGGGTGTAGCTGAATCAAATTAAGATACCCATGTGGTCCCAAAATTTCGGCTAATTAGCAGCCAATTTAAGAGTAATGATAGATTTACATGAATATGCAAAAGGTGTTCTTATATATATATGATTGTAAGCATTTCCTTGAGCAAAATTAAGGTATTTGATCCCAATAAAATATGGGCAACAATGTAAGATAAGATATAAGAGATCGCTATGAACTCTGAATTAGAGGTTCTCCCATCAAACTCTTAGTTAGAAAATCAAAAAGTTAGTTTCTTTGAATTGAAAAATGAATTGAACCATTTTACACCTAAATTAGAGTGGTCAAACAAAGAAGAGACGGAATAATTAAATAGTGAAATGGGAAAATTTTCGTTATTAAGTAAATATGTTTTTTTACCCACCCTTCAAATTAATAAAATTAATTTCACATAAAAAGGAAAAAAACAGTTTATACACATGGGATGATTTACTCAAATTTGGACATGTTCACCCTAAAATTAACCAATGTAGCCAAAATTTTTGTTAAAAATACACATTTGCATTTTTATACCTAACCATTGTAGACCGTTTAATTTTTCAATTACTACATGTTATTTGTCTAGATTTATAGGCTCTGTCCAACAAAGCTTTTTTTTTTTTTATAAAGCAATCGATTCGATTGATTCCATTGAATATAACTTTTAAAATAAATAATTGTTTTTGGTTTTTTTACTATATCACATCTTATTAGATTTTTTTTCATATGAAGTTAATTTTATTTTATTGAACTTATAATTAAAATTATATGACAAATGCACAAGTAAATTGTGTAGTCACCTAACATGGATATATCTTTAAATGCACCCGTTTCCAACTGCCTACAAGAAAAAGTTATATCGCCGCTTGCTATTTGACAAGAGTGCTAACGATGATTATGAAAGAAGCATACTTGCAAAGTTGAAGCGTCAGTATGGTGCACAATTCACGTCTAAGATGGAGGGGATGGTAAGTCCAGACTATAGTTTCTATTTGATTTTGGTTTTTGGTACGAAGTAGTATAATCCTTTGCTATCCTTCCTACATTCATATCACTGATTTGATTTTGGCACGGGAGAAACATGTTTTATAGAGCTTAAGATTTTTTTTTACAGCTTCTATTGTTGATTTTACAGCTTCTGTCCAACCATTGCGGTCATGTACGGACATGAATTCAACTTCTATTGTTTTTCTTAATTGTGTAATTTCATATTTTGTAATTTCAAGCTTTTAGTTTATAAATTTTTTTTTATCTGAATTCTATTTCAATTGATCGCAAAAGACCAACAACTAAGCAACATGATAATTAACTACACAATTACACATGAGCATAGATAGTTTATACGAGATTTGAGCTTGTATCATCTAAAACACATTGATTAATATGATAACATTCGAAAAATAAGATAAGTATATTTCGATTAATTTTAAAAATCCCGTGCGTGGCGCACGGGGTATAGGGTAGTATTAAGTTTAAAAGATAAAAGAAGGAAAAAATCCATAAAATGAAGCTATAAGGATTCGAACCCATGACCTTATCATTCTATTTCCCAACCTATACCAACTAAGTTAAGCACATTTATTGATTTATTACTCATTTTAACTTTTTTAACCCTTAAATTATAAAAAATTGCAAAAAAAAATATACATATTTTTTATATTTTTTTTTTACGTTTTCCCCGGAACCGGGAGGGGGGGGGAGGGAGCTCGAGCCACCTCATGCCCCTAGGGGAGGATGGAATTGTCATTGACAAAGGTTTAAAGGTTTGTTTGAGAGAGAGGGGAAGGGGAATGGAAATGGCCTGGGGGATGGTTTATGATTTTGTTAAAAAATATAATAGTTGTTTAACGGAACGTTGAGCTGGGTGTGGCTTTGCTTAAGAAATTTTTTTAGTGGGTGGTTTTCTACAATTTCAATTTCAAATGGTGTTTGTTAGCAAA